>CM032782.1:1758820-2358820 GCA_019155195.1 Avicennia marina
AAAAATATGTACAAATAGAGCATATACTTTTTACTAGTTATCCAATACTTGAATCAGTTTTAATTATACAATGTAAAATTACTTGTGTTCTAATTTTTATATTGTATTTCTTCATTTTTAACCTATTTTAGTTTGCATTTATTTTCAATTTTCTCAGTTTTCATTTATTTTCGTTCTTTTTTATTTTTCATATTAATTATTTTTATATGTTTTATTTTAAATAATATTACTTTTGTTATTTAAAATATAATAATTTTACAATTTTTAAATAATTTTACTCACTGCTAATCTAATTTTACTAATTAGTATATCAAGAACACGTCCCTCTGAGTTTGTTTTCCTTTGCGCATTGTTTGGCTATTTTACTTGTCATTTCTCAGTTAGCATGGGCGACACTCGTCGGTAGAAATCAACCAGTTCGAAGGCATCTCCCGAAGATCTGAGGAGCGATCGAATTTTAGGAATCAAATTAAGTCCATGATTAGGATATACGTCGAAATTTCATGATTGAATCCCTGTATTTGCGCCTGTAGAAATACTTAGACGAGATGGAGGGGCGATCGGAGAGGGAGAACGGAGGATCAGCATCCATGGATTCCACGGAGTCTCGGTGGGTGTATCAAGAGGAGGAGGGATCCGAAATGGATGACGACGGTGAACATAGCGGAGTTAGTGAGGATTCGCCGCATGGAGAATCCGACGACGAAGAAAATATTGAACGGAGGCTGATTCGCACCGCGCCTAGGATTGATTCTTTTGACGTTGAGACACTTGAAGTGCCCGGCGCTAAGAGAACTGATTTCGAGGTACTTCTTTTTATTATTTTCTCCAAAAAGTTTTATGTAGTTTCATTTTGTATTGCCGTTACATTGTTCATGCTAAGCTGCGTGATTCGATTTATTTTTCTTTTTAGCTGTAAAAGAGTTAATGAGCCCTGAGTTTCATAAATTTAGTTCGGTGATTCAAAAATTGAACAAAAAATGTGTGATAGCGTCTGAGGTCTTGACTATAATCTATACGAGCTTCGGACAACGATAAGTTACTGGTAATTGCTATTTAGGACTATTTCATTGTATGGCTGTTAACGTTAACGGAATTTTGATAAGCTCGGGAAAATTACCGCAGCTCCATCTCAAGATCGGTAGACTCAAATTGTTGAGTAGCCGGCTGGAGCTTGCGTGAATTTAAAAATAAAAATGATGCAATGTGTGTAGCCTGGGAATTGAACTTCGTTCTAGCGACAGCATTACCATATAACACTACCACTAAACCAAATACCCATATTGTGTTTGTTATTAATAATATTTTTATAAATTTATTTTCAGTGATATTTTACCAAAAAAAATGAGAAATAAGCCAGTCAAGTCAAGTAACTTGATAAGTAGGGCTGCTATTTGATTAAGCTACTCGATTTGACTTGACTTGATTGAGTAGTTCGGTTAAAATTCGAGTTGAGCTTTGAGTAACTTGGTTTACTTTAACAAGTCGAGTTCGAGTCTATATTTCCAAACTCGAAAGCTCGTCAAACTACTCGGTTTGACGACACAAAATCACACCCCCACCCCTCATTAGATTTCCCAAACCCCCTCCCTCTTACTAGCTGAGCTTGAGTTCAAATTTTGTATAAGTATTTCGAACTTGAGTTTTAAAAAAACTCGATCGAGTTGAGCTTGAGTTGAAAGCTACTCGATCTCAACTCGACTTGATAACAACCCTATTGATAAGCTTGATAAGCATAGGTTTGAGCTTGACTTGCTCTGCAAGTTGAGCAGGTTGAAACTCAATGCAAGCTTGGTTCTAACCAAACTTGCTTTTGACTGAGCTACTCAACCAGTCTGAGTTGAGTATCTCCGTCAACTTCCACCACTACTTCACTGAATTATAAGTGCATTGGGATGATAGAGATTCCACTAAATCTATGGATTAATTTGGGCGTGTTACAAATTAGTAGTATAGTCTTGTAACTTAGGAGCTTAATGTTCTGATAAACTACTGGCCTGATCATGATTTTGGATACTAAAGCTGTAGGGTACTTGATCAACAGCTGAAAATTCACAAAATACATCTCTCCGCTTTGTTAATTATGTTTCCAACTGATCAGTGACCAGGCTTTGAGATATATAGAGCCTTTTGATACAACAATGATCTGTATCATGAAAATACACGGGGACCAAATGATGCAGCTGAAATAAGCTAATCCTCAACATCAGTTACCTCATAGAACAAGAGTCAAGACTGTATCAAATATATGACTTTCATTTTTTGATAAAGTGGCTGGAGATTGATATGTAATTTCCTGCTTGATTTAAAGCAAGGAATTTCATCTGATTGGGCATTTTAATCTACTTCTGGGCAGTTCCTCTGATTCAGAAGTTTGAATGCCATGTGATTATGTCTATACAGCTGCTTTGGGTTTTATTATGAATTTCGTGTTTCAGTTCTCCTGCCAACTAACACAGTATCCAGTGTCTATAACTAATAAACCTATTTTAAAGCTAAATTATTTCAATTAATCAACTGAGTCTCTCAAATTTTATTTGCTTTTGACTCTTAGAAACTTTTTAGAAATTCAGCATTTTAAAAGGTCTTTTGCTTGTGTTAGGGAATATTTGAAACTATTTAGTTTGATATTTTAAATACTTTGTTACCTAATTTAAGCTTAGAATATTTATTTCCTATTTTATGTAATTTTGTTTCCTATTGGACATGATTGTAGTTATGGTAGTACTAATATTATTTTTGGTATTCTTGTAGTAGTTTGATTTAATAAATAGAGACAAATTTCTTGTAATAAACTATGCTATAATTCTTCCAAGTTCCAATCTTCTAACAGCACTAGAGTAGGTGTGCACCTGTTTGTCTAAGGGCTCGGTTACAAGTTGTGGAAACCTTAATTCCCAATAAACGTGGAATAAACAATGATAAACATTCCCAAACAACCCTAAATTCATGCCCAGACAAGCCTTACTCATTTTGTCCTAATTTTTGGAATAAAAACCCTGAACCCCTAAGTTGAGAATCAACTGCTGATGCCTTTGTTGCAAGCAAATTCTGGCTGTTCGACTTCCTAGAACTTTCCATTGTTGCGCCACTTTTGCCACAAAACCCTACCCTTGTTTAGAAAAAACCTCAGCCTTGGAATCCTACTAGTCAATCCTCAGGTGTAAGAAACACCTTCATGTCTTTCCATCTGGTCTCTGACTTTCCAAATCGAGCCTCTACATCAATTGTTGCCAGTCCACCCTACTGTGCACCACCTTTGAGGTGACACACAAGAACCACTTTCGTTAATGGTGTGTGGTGCACCATGGCGCAAATTTTTTTGGGCCTAGTGTGGCATGTGCCTTATTAGAAAGTGACGCAAAATTGTATAAATGAGTAACTGTATGTATATTATTAATTATTTCCTCAAAAAATAAAACAAAATCAAATTTTAAACAGTAAATAATAAATACAAATATTTTTTAACATTTATTTCTAAAAAAAATACAAAAAAAATATTTTTCTGTATTTATAAAAATCTAAAAATTTATAAATAAAAACATGTATAGAAAACATCTTTAAAAAACAAAAACTCAACAAAGCCTGATATATTTTAATAGTTTTGATTATTTTAAAAAGTTGCAACCATAAGAACTAGGGGAAAAATGAGCACATTTTTTTGTCATTAAAATTTATATGTTTTGACCGTAGATACATTAAATGAAGAAAAAGAAAATTTTAAGAAATTCGAAAATTTACTAGGAAAATACAAATAAAATTCTAAAAACTCTCAACTAAAATTGAATAAAAGGAAAGTGTAAAAAAACAAAAAGGGAAAAAAAGAATCAAAGAAAAACTGTTACCTAGAACGAGAGAAGAGAATGGACTATAATAAAAAAGAATATTTATCAGAAAAAATAAAGAAATAAAGGAAAAATTGACCAATATAAAGTTAAAATGGTTATTTTCTATCTTCTGTTTCCTTAAAAAGATAAAGCACAATAACAAAATTTCAAAGATGCTCATGTTGCTTGCCTTCCACTGGGACAGTGGTGCCTAAGGTGTGAGCCTTAGTGGAGTCCAAGGCTATGGGAACAGGGATGGCAATGTGGGGATATAAGTGGGGCAGGGGTGGGGCGGGTCTGAGGTTGGTCGTGATTTTTTTCCCCATTTTAAATGGAGTGGGGGACAAGGAATCTCCCCCGTCGCACCCACTTTAATTATATAAATATAAATATACATTTATATTATTCTTATTTATATTTGTATTTTTTAAAAAATAAATTATACAATATAAAATTATCTAATGATTTCTGCTCTTTTAATTTATTTTTATTTGTATTTTATATCTAATTTTCTCTCTTTACAAACTCTTTTTATATTTCTATATTATTATACGTTTAATATTAAATGATGTTATTTTTATTATTTAAAATACAATAACATTATAATTTATAAATAATTTTACAAATACAAAAAGTGTGTGAAATTTATTAGTTAAAAATAAATTGCAAGCTAGTACTTAGTTATGTATAATATTTAGTGATTAATTTTTTATATTATTTTATATGTGATCAATTTGAAAATTAGTTAATCTGAACTATTATTTAATCATTATAACATAAAAGTTTGTTTGCTTCTATATTTTAATTTTTTTATATTAATTATGAAATGTGCTTCTCATGTTTATTATTTTTATATAATTAACTAGTATCTCTTAATTTTGATAATAGAAATAAGTAGAATTAAACTTTTTAAATAAAATTAAATATCGCACAATGAGCCATGGGTGGGCTCTATAAAGTGTAAAGTATAAACAACTATGTAGGAACTGTTTTTCCCTAGCTGACAGGTTCTCATGTTCCATTGTGCTGCCTTTGTCAACTCTGTGCTCAGCCACAATGCTGCTGGTGCTATCCCTCGTTAGCCACCATGTGTAATGTGTCTCCTCCAAAACCCTAATCTTATTGAATGCATTTTATGCCGTTACCTCATTTAGGTTGAGAAAGATTTTTTGTTTGGCTATTCTTTTTATGATCTTTGGTTTGTCTTGGGCTTTACAACATCCTTTTGGGAAGAAATAAGTTTTTAGATTTGTTGATTTAATAACTCTTTAAGCTTGGTTTCTTATGGGCTGCAACATCTCCATCTCCGTGTCTGGGTTGAGACCCAATCTTTTTTGGGGGGCTCTGAACTATTTAGGCTACTTACACTCAACCAATTTAAAGAATTCAAACTAATCTAATTGTTTTTTGGGTTAATTCTATTGAGCTTGGACTTTGGCTTGTGTAACTAATTACTTTGGGCTTATACTTATGGTCCGTTGTCCATCTTTTGGATACCTCTGTTGTCTACTTTATTGGTTATCTATCAGAGAATATCTTGATTTATTGTCTGCTGTTGTTAAGCACGACCTTTTATTATTGTCTGTTATTGTTTAAACATCAGTTCTACTGCTTTCTCCTACTACTCAAGCACGACTTCCACTACTAGCCGTCACACAGAATGTGATTTTTATTTATTGTTTGTCACAAACAACCATGATTGTTGGTATTGCATAGCTTACTGGCTCTTTTCTTTGGGTTGCTTACCTTACTTGCTATCTACCCTATTGGCTATTTACTACTACAAGTTGGAGTCTCAAATTAAACATTTTTACACTTTAACTTAAGGAGGTGTTATAAAATATTTGAAAATATTTAGTTTGATGTATAAAATATTTTGTTACTTAGTATAGATTTAGAATATTTGTTTCCTATTTTATGTAATTCTGTTTCCTATTTGATATGACAGACTTATGATGGGTCTACAATCATTTATGGTATTTTGTATTATTCCCATATTATAAATTGGGACAATTTTTTTAATAATAAACTATGCTACAATTCTTCTAATCATCTAACATCTTGAATTTCACATCATAAAACTTGGCCTTTTTTGTGTCTTGCTTTTGAAATATTATCACAGAATATCACATTGGGAAGGAGACTCGTGCTGGGCTTTCAGATACTTGGGGTTGTTTTTGGGGATGTGGGGACAAGTCCATTGTATACCTTCAGCGTGATGTTCAGCAAAGCACCAGCCAAGGGAAATGAAGATGTTCTTGGTGCATTGTCTCTAGTTTTGTACACCTTAATTCTGATTCCACTCATCAAGTATGTCCTTATTGTTCTCTGGGCAAATGATGATGGTGAAGGTATATCTCCTTTTTTGAGCTTCGCATTTCGCCATTTATGTACAAATGAGTCCGGCATATCAGTTAATCATTGCTGCAGGTGGTACATTTGCCCTGTACTCATTGATATGTAGGCATGCTAAAGTTAGTCTTCTACCTAACCAACTCCCATCAGATGCTCATAGATCAAGCTTCAGACTTATTTTGCCATCACCTGAATTGGAGAGGTCACTGAAAATAAAGGAGAGGCTTGAAGCTTCTCTGACGCTCAAAAAGCTTCTTCTGATGCTGGTTCTTGCTGGTACTTCGATGGTGATAGCTGAAGGTGTTGTGACACCTGCTATGTCAGGTGCATTTTAGCTCATTTACTTGGATACATTTTGTTTTTCCTGAAGCATATATATCTTTTGTAGACCAGAAAGGGACAACTTTATCACTATATGTCTTCCTTTGGAAACAAAATTTTAAATAAATTCATCATTTTAGCAGTTATATCTGCTGTTGGTGGCTTAAAGGTTGGAGTTTCTGGGGTAAAACAAGGTGACTGATTCTCTTCTATTTAATGGGCTCAACTCTACACATATACATGTGATGATGTGATGATGTTTTTGTGCTGCTCAAATAGTTTGCTATTTTTGGAAATTACCTCTTGTTAACTGTAAGCTGACAGGTCAAGAAACATCAGGTCTTCAACTGTTGTTACTTTTGATGACTGAGTTGGTTACTTTCGATAACTGAGTTTGTTAACTGTGAGTTTGAAAATTCCGCATAGACATAATAGTCTAAACATGTGAGGTAACTGAATCTCGTTATCAGTCATAAATGTTGCACTCTTAGCTATTGGGCCAATGTGGCTTCACTTTCGTGATGGCCCTTGATCGAGCTAAATGGAAGAATGCGGCTGACTTTCACAGAAGTGTAAAGTATGTTTTTTTTTTTTTTTATCATTTTTATAACTGAGTTGACTATTAAGTCACCGAAGTTCCAATATCATAAAATGCTGCTAGTCAAATTATTCTAGGGAACATCTGGAAAGTTAGCTAAGAAAGTTTAGGGTGTTGATCTGATGATCTCTTTCAAATTCATAAAGTTCAGTTAAAAGGTGGAAACAAAAGGACTTATGGCTTGTGAATGCACTTTAAGACTAGCCCAGCCTAGGCTTACTATAGAGATTTGCATCTTGCTGTCGTGGCGGTGGGAGTTCTGCATTTTGATATTTGCCTGTGGTTTTTCTATTCTCTGAAGTATAAGATAAATTAACTAAAGGGAAATAATAGTCACAGGATCTTTCTGTTGCAGCTCAAATGTGGATTGGACCAGTCTCTTGGATTGCTAACTTGCTAATCATCTAGCGTTTGTGTAAGACTGGGATATGTTAGAATCATCTACAATGGGAATCAGTAGAGTTGGTTGTTAAAAGTTAGTTGATGCTATGCCCACCTTGCTTACCGCTAATTAAATGCTATCCACTTGGGTACTCTCAAGTGCAGTTTGGTGCTGTTAGATTACATTTGGTAATGCTGACATTTTATTTTGTTACATCATTGTAGACACTCCTGTTCACACGTCCATGTGCAAAGTATCCAAGTGCTTTGCATAAATTTTCTCAAATCCTACATTTGACTTAACGTTCTCCATGATTTTGTAATTCTTGTAATTATGTATTCAGTATGACCTATGAAGAGCTGATTACATTGTTTGAATTGCAGATCATGTGGTGAAAATCTCAGTTGCATTACTTATAGTTTTGTTCAGCGTGCAGAGGTATGGAACAAGTAAAGTGGGGCTTGTCATTGGTCCTGCATTGCTTTTGTGGTTTTGTTCTCTTGGGGGCATTGGCATATACAACCTTGTCAAATATGATACTAAAGCTTTGCAGGCATTTAATCCAATGCATATTTATTATTTCTTTAAGCGCAATTCAACCAAGGCTTGGTATTCCCTTGGGGGCTGTCTTCTTTGTGCTACAGGTAATTCTGAAAGTATGATCTTGTTATTTCATTATTTTTAATCTTTCCAAACCTTGACAAGGCATTCTTAACATTGATTGAATGATCCGTTTTTGTCTTCTCTCCAGTAGTCTACCTAGAGTCAGTTTTCCATTGTGGTATTATGTGAAGTCTATTCTTGTTACTGCATATTTGATAATGAGTTATTATACCTTTCTTTCTTTTTTTCACTCTTCTTGCACAGTATCTTGGGTTGAACTCTTGGTTTCCTCTTATCTAGTGCACATACGCGGACATTTCTTTTCTGGAATATGTTTAACCAGCGATAAAACATAAACGTGAAAGTGCAGGCCTTTAGGAGGTTTTTTTCGAAAAACTGATGCTTCACTTTTAGGGGAAGATTCTTCTTTAAAAATGTTCATAACATAAGCGGATTAAGAAAAGAATTGTGTGTGCTTTAACTTTTTCAGTTCTATCTGCATTAAAGTGCCTCATCATAACAAAATTTTGGTCCTTTTCTCCCAACTTCTTTATGAAATGCTATATTTTTGAAAGAGTTCCCAATCAACTCAGTAATCAAAACCCAAATCACTTTATGCGAACATTTCATTTCTGTCCATAAGGGCAGTACTTCTGTAATATGAATCACTGCACTCTATTTTTTGAATGGTTTAGCTTTCAAAATGAACTTGGACACCTACCTGCGAAAAGTTGAATACCTTAAAAACTGCTTATCTATGTTAGCTCAGCTTAAATTAGCATTCTTAGTTGTCATCTTTAACTTTTTCTGTCAATCTTTTTACAGTTAAACTACAGCATTCCACCTGATTGATTTCTGATGATCAGCTATGTGAATCAGGTTCTGAGGCAATGTTTGCAGATCTTTGCTATTTTTCTGTGGGGTCTGTGCAGGTAAGCAGTAAGTTGTTGGAGTTCTTCCATTTGTATTAGTTTTTTTTATTTAAGGGAATATTCCTTATTTTTATACATCTATGGTTTTCTTACCAAGGACTTGACTTCATTGTTGCAGCTTACGTTTGTGTTTCTTGTATTACCTTGTCTTCTGTTGGGTTACCTGGGTCAAGCTGCTTATCTTATGGAGAACCATGCTGATACAACACATGCTTTCTTCTCTTCTGTTCCAAGTAAATATAAACTTTTCTTGTTATGACTTTGATGTATTTGATTCTTCAATGTCAAATTAAGAAAATGTTGACTGCACATCTTTGTTTTCTACATCTAGCCAACTGATGCTGTAGCAGTTTGTGTTTGTCTCCTTTCATCCGAGGCTGCTATATTTTCTGTGATATATGATTTGTCAGGACTAATAAGGACTAAGGATTTTCTGTCTACTGCAGGTGGGGCTTTTTGGCCTGTCTTCCTCATAGCCAATATTGCTGCTTTGATTGCTAGTAGAACTATGACTACAGCAACTTTCTCATGTATTAAACAATCAACAGCAGTTGGCTGCTTTCCTCGTCTTAAAATTATACATACCTCAAGGAAATTCATGGGCCAAATTTATATTCCTGTTGTGAATTGGTTTCTACTTGCTCTATCCTTGGCATTAATCTGCAATATCTCAAGTATTTATGAGATTGGAAATGCATATGGTAATTTTCTTGTTACTTGTGTTTGATTTTTTTGATGAATTTTCCTGCTTGAATTTTGATTTTGTTACCTAATTTTTCTATTTTTCATTGAATTTCTCAAGTGGATCTAGAGAAAGGCCTTTGGTGTGTGTAAGTCAATCCAAAGCCTTTATAATTCCAATTGACTACCACTGTGATAAATGGTACCTCTCGTGTTTTTTTGATAAACTTAACTGATAATGAGCTCCAGGAAGTTCTAATATGGAAAATCTCATGAAATTACTTAGTTTAAGGTTGTATTGCCATTAATTGAGATTTATAGCTGAGTAATTTATGTTTGTACTCCCATTATATTTCTTCACAATGTATGCTTTTGTGAAATAGAATTAGGCAGTATTTTGTGTGATCTGAGTTGAATATTTTTTGGCAGGCATTGCTGAACTTGGAGTCATGATGATGACAACCATCTTAGTAACTCTAGTCATGCTTCTTATATGGCAGATAAATATTTGTATCGTGTTGATTTTTGTGTTTATCTTCTTGGGGTTGGAGTTGACTTTCTTTTCTTCAGTATTATGGAGTGTGGGGGATGGAAGTTGGATAATTCTGCTGTTTACTATTCTCATATTTTTAATATTGTATATATGGAACTATGGGAGCAAGCTGAAGTATGAGACAGAGGTGAAGCAAAAGATGTCGATGGATTTGCTGTGGAAACTAGGTCCAAACCTAGGCACTGTTAGAGCACCTGGCATTGGCTTGCTTTATAATGAGCTAACAAAGGGGGTACCTGCAATATTTGGAAATTTTCTTAGCACTCTACCTGCTGTGCACTCAATGATCTTGTTTGTATGTGTAAAGTATGTACCAGTATCTGTTGTGCCTCAAAGTGAAAGGTTTCTGGTTAGACGAGTCTGCCCCAAAAGCTGCCACATGTTTCGTTTTGTTGCCAGGTAAGTCTCCTGAGTTTTATTGCTTGATACAAGGATGACACGTACGTCATGCAACTATCCAACCATTTCCTATTTGGAACCTTGCTTTAAAACCTAAAAATTGCCATGTAAAAGAAGGGTTACCTTCAACATGCTACCTTGTTTTGTACAAAGAAATTGAACCCCCCTTGTTACCGCTAAAAAAAAAAGGGTACGTTTCGACGAGCTATTTTTTTTTGTAATTGAACACCCCTTTTTACAAATAAGGAATTGCATGCCTCTTATCATAAGATTCAAGTATTTTGAGTCACTGGGCTGATTTCAAGATGATATTATTTGTTTGTTACTCTGAAGCCTAGCTGGTGGTGTTAGAGCCACTCATGTGGTGTTATCCATGTGTTGAGCCTGGAGTTGTGTGGTGGTTATTACAATCGTGGTTTGAACTGAAGGCTCAGTTCCACATTAATTTTAAGAGAATATCGTTGCTTGTTTATCGAACTTCGGGGGCAAGTTTGAATAGATTTGGGGACTTAATGTCTGTCAACTTCGCATTAAACAGATACGGCTACAAGGATGTTCGGAAAGAAAACCACGAGATTTTTGAGCAATTGCTGATTGAGAGTATTGAGAACTTTATTCGCCGGGAAGCTCAGGAACAAGCAATGGAGAGTGGTGGCGATGACGACTCAGATTTTGAAGGAGCAGATTCTTACTCAAAAACTTTGATAGCTCCCAATGGGAGTGTTTATTCACTTGGTGTCCCTCTCCTAGCCGAATTTGAAAATACTAGCAAGTTTGTTTCTGAAGCAAGCACGTCAGAAGAAAGGAAGCCAGAGCCTTCTACTGATCAGGTCAGAATTGATGCTGAGCAAAGTCTTGAGAAGGAGCTGTCTTTCATACGAAAGGCACAAGAGTCGGGGGTTGTCTATCTTCTTGGTTGTGAAGATATTATGGCCACAAAGGATTCGTGGTTTCTTAAGAAGCTTATTATTAACTATTTTTATGCTTTCCTTAGAAGGAACTGCAGGAGGGAGACTGCAAATTTGAATGTTCCACACTCGCATCGGATACAGGTGGGCATGACTTACATGGTCTAAACTTGTACGTTAGAACTGAAAGCTTATGCATCATTTTGGACTTGCATGGACTCTGGCAGCAGCAGGTAAGTTTTAGCCTTGACTTGAGGTTACAAAACTTAGTTCTGTATGTTTTTAGGTTGTTTTGGAGGCTATCTATTTTGAAAATTTTGCAATCTTACTTCTCCAATTTTCTAGTCGGTATACCTGTAGTTGGAGGTATTGTAATTCGCATGTCAAATGCATTTTTTTACAGTGCAATCCTTTAATCCTTGAAAGGTTTTGGATTTCATTGCCATATGATGCTCGCCAAAGAAAGCTACTACTACTCATTTTCTTGTAGAATAACTTTTGATGCAGCCTAAAATTACACGCATTAGTATAGTTAAGAAAGCAAAAAATTAGTAGGCACATTGGAGTTTTTGTGTGGTTTTTAGATATTTAATTCATAATACCCTACAATACAATGGGAAATTCGGATATGATTTGTATGGGAATTTGTATGAGTTGTTCTTTTGCTTGCCTAGGAACTTAGATATTCGTACGTAAACATGTAACAGTTGTCCCTAAACCACACCAGCAAATTACTCCAACAATTCTTTTTGCACATTTGGTAGCCGAGCACGAGCATCCCAACCTCTTTCTGTATATTTGGTAACTGGCATAATTAGTTCATTATCTTTTAACAGATTTGGTAATTCCATGTGATCATTCAAACTTTTCTCCTATCTTTGATAGATTTAGCACATTGAGTATAATTTCTCCATTTTTCATGTATTAGGTGATTAAGGACCAGAAATTATAAATAATTTGGGCTAATTCTTGGTACATGTATATCGACTTTAGACTACGTGTTGTAAGAGACCTGAAGTTAAATTGGCTCCTAAGATTAGCTTGTGAATTTTGTCAAACTATTTAAACAATTATGCTGACCATGGGTGGAGAAATTGTCCTTGATCCAAAGTTGCCTACGGACCAAAATTGCTTTGGAGTTGGGATTGCCTTTGTGCAGAGTTTTTCTTCCCCAAGACTGAACCTCTATTTGGATGAATATTTTCATGGGAAGGAAAATTGGAATAGAACATTTGAATTAGTGTAAAAAGTGAGAGAGAGAATAGGATAAAAAGTGTTATTTGCTTATGAAATATATTGGAAAATTTTATTTTAATAAAAAAAACATGGCCCAAAAGTAGCGTCCGAGCTTAGCCTTAGATTATTCTGCATGGAGTGAATTATTGCTTCTTCGGCTGTGTTTGGCCCATATGCCAAGATTTTGCCTCTTGGCTAAGTTGTGTTTGGGTCACAATCGCCATTGGACTGAAATTTCTCCTTAGGTAAGTTCACACCCCTAAGCCCTCTGCCTTTCTTTCAGCGATTCATTTATTATTCTTTAATTAATCAACTATTCATCAATTTTGTAATCGCACAAAAGAAATAATGTTCATAAAAATCTTAAATTAAGGTGATAATTTCTCGTTCTTCAGTGACTTAAAAGAGGTTTAGGGTTTAGAATTTAAAGTTTAGGATAATGATTTTTTATCTAACATTTTAAGTTTGAGGTGCTAGGTTTCAATACCACTAAAAACATGTGTAACTGGAATATGTGCGTGAGTGTAATATATATATATATATATATATATATATATATATTATTATTATTATTACTTGAAGAGGCAAAGCTAGCAGGGTATGCCTCACACCGGCAGCCATCCTACCCAAACTTACAAGAAAGTGATCTTTGGAAAGAAACCCGATACTTTCGACATAGTTTAGTATCCTAAAATGCATCGACTTGTTGAAAAATATTTAGTAAATGTTAAGACCAGATTGTTTTCCTTGGTGCTTCTTGATTCTCTTCTCTCGTATTGGGTCTACTTTTAACTCAGCATCTCCTGAGTGTTGATTTTAGTACTGCTAATTAGTCAATGATAATATCGGTTATATTTGTTTTTTATTTTTGTCACCACAGGACATATAGCATAATCATTATATTTTTAAGATGTTATTTTTTATTCTCACACAATTTAAAAAAAGTATACTTGAAAACAAATACCTTAAAATAAAAATAAATTTTTGATGTGAAGCAGAAAAATGATCATTGCGGTGGCCACTTAATGGAATTGATCCAAACATGAGTGAATAGTGATACAAACAGAATGGAAAAGGGTGGCTGACATAGGCAGTGATACAACAGGGTTGGATGCGAGTTTCACCCTTCTTGGCTTCATAGTAAGATGCATGAGAAAGGCACAAATTTTTACGTGTTTAGGCCAATAACTTCACTTACAGAGTACAATACAATGGAGATATTGGAATATGGCATGTTTGACATCTGTATAAGCTGTCCTTTTGTCTGCACATGACCCAGATGATATCAAGAACTCATGCCAACAAATTACTCCACACATTTGATGGCCAAGCATAATTCACTCCAACTTCCTTTCATATGTTTGAGAACTGGCAGTCCGGCATTATTATTCCAATTTTTTATTTTTTTTGTCAAATAGATAATGTCATGTGACCACTCAAAACTCCCCTATGTATGGATCTAGTAAACTCAGCATAAACACTCTCTTCTCTGGTAATTAAGAATTAATTAATCACGAATCATTAGCAACTGATTCTTGGTACATATCAACTAATTGGCAGGCCATAGATCAAAGGAGCACTGTTGATTTCAGCTATCCTCCAGTTTGACATCAGACGAGCCAAAGATTAAAAAACTCATCATTATTCAAGCAAGAACATGGTAACAAATAACCTGAACGAAGGCATGTTTAATATAAGCAAGTCAATCATACGATCAATGGTATCGATCATATGGACCGAGAATCAATACCAAGTTAGTTTCCTCAAGGAATTGATTCCGTGACTATTAAAAATATGCCAGTAAATGGGAAAATCAACGCCACAGGGTAATTATAATGCTGTGCAGTACCCTTTCACAAGTGGTTCACATGCTGTCTTCTTCTGTAACTACCAAAATCTCCCATCTTCACAGCTCCCTAGCAACATGAAAACAGTGCATTGTGGTCAAGTATGTATGAGGATTGTTGGCTTTATCTCTTCAGCTAACTGTGACTTGCGCAACCTTTCAGTCCCATTTACAAATTAGCAACTCATCCTGTCACTTCAATGCCCATATGCCTCATCTAGCAGCAGTTTGTGGGTGTCGTAGTCTCTCATTTTCACTCGTATTGTCAATGTCCGCAAGGGCTTTAATGTATAGTGATGTCTTTGAGATATCTTTCTGCTTAGATGCAAACTTCAATTTCAGCAGCAACGAGTTTGTCATAACACCAATAGAACTCAAACCCATGAGTGCACCAGCAATTGAAGGAGATAGCATGGTTCCAGTAACAGGCAGCAAAGTTCCAGCTGCTACAGGAATTCCAAACTGCACAGCACAGCGAAAAGAAAGTTAGATTACCAATCTGCATGGGCAACCGCCACAGGAAAAGGAGCAAAAAGAAGATAGCTCCAGCCTCATATCTGTGCTTTGGAAGAGGATCACAAGCTTTAACTATCGTATAAACATCAAGATTCAAAAGTTGACCTGCATTTGATGTCTTTTCACTTAGGTGTTTTAATTTTATGCTAGGTTCAAAAATTTAACCAATGTGGTGTCCCTGGGATTGAAAACTGAAGGGAGGCAATCTTTAAGAACTATGAAACAGAATAATTTTATAGTCAAAGAACTTATTGAAAGAGAAAAAGAAGGGAACATATAAATTGATTCGGTGTTTGATTATTACGTTCCGCTCATCCACAGGTTTCCGTTATGCAAGGCTTCAGGCAAAAAGATGTGACATGGTTCATACATGTGCAAGCGAACCGTGGCTAAAATTAACTACGTAAATAGCTAAGACATTGGTGCTCGCAGGTCCTTTACAATTATTTACAAAGCTTATCTGTGTTTCCACCTCAAATGCAACAACTCATAGGATGTCAGACTCCCACTAATCATCTTCTATTGTGACCATATTTTGCAAAATTCCACAAAGCAGAAATATAGAGATTCAATAGGATGAGTTCTCCCAATAAATGATTGTTACCACTAGTCTTGTTGCAAAACAACACAGGTTTTACATATAGAGAGGTGCGCGTTGTGCAATACACATGACAATGGGATCCATACTCTGAATATACTTAAAAGCAACATTGCAGTAGACTTACAATATTGTATGCAAAAGCCCACCAGAGGTTTTGCCTCACAGTCTTCATAGTAAGCCTACTCAACTCCAGAGCTTCAAGTAACTGCATGGAAAAGGTCATCAGGAAGGCAGACTACACACATATAAACACAATTTATGAATTCCCATTCATATGCTCAATTCAGGTGATTGACCAACCTTAGGCACTAAGGGATCATCAAAAAGAATTTTGATTAGGGGTCCTAGATATGTAGGTTAATGGGGGTTCTGGTATATAAGCCATTCCCAAGGGGAAAGACTTACACCTGCAGTCACGTTTTCTTTTCTCTTCTGCTATCATTTTCATCTGATTATACTCGTTCTTATTATCAGATCATTCACTTTTCCGTAGGAGAATTTATGCAAACTGGAGATCACATTGAAAGAATAATGAATTACTAGTGATAAAAGGTGCAATGAATGAATGATATGTTTATATGAACAAAATAAGAGATAAAGGAAGTTGAAAAAAGACAGAATAAATAAAACAGGAGAGAAAATCGCAAGAAAAAAATATAATAAATTACAAATGGAAAACATTAAATGCTTTTGCATATAAATAAAATAATAATATGTTTTTAAATATAAATTTGACATTACACATTATATTCATAATTCGATAAAAGAAACAAACAAGTTTGAAAAAAATAAATTAAAACTGAGGAAAATAAATGAAATAAATAAAAACTAAAAGAATAAAGGAACTGCAAATATATACAGAATTAAGAATAGTTTATTAATTATAGACAGTGCAACAAAATTTTTTTATGTTTCTAATACTAGTAAAAACCGCATATTTTATGCACGAGCAAAATTATTTATAAATTATAAAGCTATTTAAAATTAAAAGAATAAAAAATATTTAAAATAAGAAAACAAAGAAATATTAAAAATTTGCAAAGAGAAAAAGTTTGAGAAAAAATACAAATTAAAATAAGTTAAAAGAAAAGGGAAAAAGAAATGGTAGACAAAATTTACAATTTTAAAGTAAAGGTAATTCTGCAAGTTCACATTGTGCGATAAAATTATATTTACATCCTTAATAATAATATATTACTATAAGCATCCCAACTCACCCAACAGTGAAGAATCGTCTTAAATATAGCATAACATCTTCGCGGGAGAGAAAACCTAGCAAAAAGTATGGCTTCCTCAAAAAAATCTATACTACCTAAACCATTTGATCTTTACCCCTCCTTGTTTTCTTTCTTTTTCCCTTTTTCAAGGTATCAACCCCATTAATTTAAGTTTCAGAATCCTCATCAACCCATCCTCTACAAGCTTTCAATCTTTCTATTTACAGGTGGTAAATCGAAGGGTCAGGTCAAGTTCAAAATGGTTCCAAATGCATAGGTCTGTCCATCTTGGGTTGGGTTTGACAGAATCTAAGGCCAGGAAAACAATAGTTAATTTTATGTTCAAATTCTAAGTCTCGAAAGAGTTACGGGATATAAATCAGTTTAATTAAATAATATCATTAAAACTAAACTTCAAACAGATTTTTTTTTTTTTAAGTTGTATCTAATTCGAATCCAAGTCAGAATCAATTTAGAAAAATAACAAGTCAGAAATAGCAGGATCGAATGCAACCTGTACCAAATCCAACTTAACTAAAAACTATTGGATTTAGGCCTGTCATTTTGATGAGTAATACTTAAACTCAAACTCAACCCAAAAATACCAAATAATTACCATTACACACTTATACCCATACACGACCCAGCAGGTATCAACTTCGGGTCTGACTTTGCAGCAGTTCCTTATATTTATTTATTTATCTTGAATTGGCATGGCTAATTGTCAATTTTTTTCTCTTATTTGAGAAAATTACTTAATTTATTTTATCCTGATTAATTTAAAATTTGTTATTATAAACTTAAATGTCTTTGAGAATCACCTAATTTGTTCTATCCTGTACCAAGTCAATTATCAACTAAAATTTAACCGTCTAGCACAGGGATGATTCCAAGCAAAATAGGAGACCAGATAATTATTGCAATAAAATATCAGCAATAACTTATATATATAAAATTTAATTTATTTCAATTTATTTATAAATAAATTAAAATAAAATATCTAGAAAAAAAACAACCATAACAAATAACAACAATTATATTTATTTTAAAACATATAAGCAATTCATTATAAATATTTACTACAGCAATTCATCATATATATTAATTATAAGTTTATCTGTTACCAAATTTCAGTAAATAAATATACAATTGCCATTCCAATTGAAGTTTAGATAACACACATGAATTATCAATTAACATAATAATTTGGGTCCAAATTTAAATTTACAAATAATGTTCAATATTTTTATAATTGCAATTGCATTACTAATTAATCATATTTTACAGAAAAGGACATTCTAAATAATTAGGTCTTTCATATATGTCTCAAGAATTGATATATTTGGATGACTTTGTTTTTCTATAATAAGAATTCGCCATTAATTATTTCAACTAATGCAAAAATAGGAAGAGAAGTTTTAAAACAAAATATTTATATTGAAATTTGCAAAAAAATATATAAATACTATATATGGGTAAAATAAATACCAAAATAAGAAATTAGGAGTTGTTATTATGGATTAGTATATAAATACAAATAATGCTCAAAGTCTTGTCAGATGTACAGCACGATGGGGTTATGGATACTGGGTAATGATTAATAAATTTTTAAGTATGCAGGCATGGGTTTCATAAAGTATAGACTAACCTAGGCTTTTTGGTACCAGTTCGGGTATTTTCTAAATTATTAACTTAGTTTGGTTATTATTCTCCCAATCACAGAACTACTCATTGGATTGGACCATGACTTTACCTTGACACTGTTATTACTATTGACCTTCCTAACAAGATCAAATTTCTCAGTTGTTCCTGAGTATATAATTGCCGATGATACTAAAAGATAATGAGAATCTGAGCTACAAGCTTTATGGCACCTACAATCATGTTCACAACCAAACATCATATACAACTGAATGTTTCAAATATAGCTTGAAAACACATCCATGGACTTCAAAAGCCCCATCCGAAACCCCAAATATTGCAAACTACCCCTAAAATCTATTAAGGATAAATAACCCTTCTATTTTGAAAAACAGGCTAACACTGCCTGTTGAATATATTGGATGGAAAAAAAATGACTGGAAAGTGCAAAAATGCCTTTTGCCAATACGCAAAGGCTATGTCAGCCAGGAAATATTGTGCAGAAACTTCCAGCTTTATCATATAAAATGCAAGCACAAGAATATATACATATTCACATCCATCCAGTCACCCATACACGTACATACAGTACATGCAAACAGGAGTCAGAACACACCCAAACAAAAGCACACTCAAAGCCACCAAACACAAATCATTTAGATTCTATTAGCAACTAGCAAGTGCCAATTTTCAACAGAATCGGAAAGAAGATTTGTTCAAATCCTGTTTGAAACCAGGACAAGATATAAAGCATAAAATTACAAACTTCAAATGACAAAGTACAACAAAAAAGTGTTGGCATAAAACAAAATATGTTACATGGACATGGAACACACGCATATCCAAGGAGGAAGGGAATTTTTAGATCTGAAAATTGAAGACTAGAGGTATTCTTGGGACACCCCTTTTTTCGGCCGGCATTATTCCAGATAAGATAGTTTTAAAAAGGGGAAGAGTGAAGTGAAGGCTTCATTGACTTGTGGAATTGACATAATATTCTTTTACTTATACATACATACATACATACATGTGTGTGATAATTTGATCAAACTCTCTGCAATTGCATCTATTTAACCTCGCGGGGGCATCCATTCAGTCACCACAATTTACTATTTCCAGGATCACAGAAGTGTTGTAAAAGAGAGATGACAACTCTTTCCACTTCGAGCTCCAACATGCTAGTTATCTCAACAACCTATTAATAGGCATGCACAAAACTTCTTAAAAAGGGTAATAACTATAATTGGGACCCTGAGACAACTTACAATTATTACATCTCTATCATCCAAAGAAAAAATGAAATAGATCGCAAGTTCAAGAACGTCATATGAAATGAAGCAAGAGGTGCACCACCTACCTGTGATAATCTATTCTGCATTAGAACAATAGAAGACACCTCACTAGCAGCCCCAACGCCACCACCAATGGCAACTCCTACATGCGACAAAGCCAGGGCAGCTGCATCATTGATTCCATCACCAACCATCGCTACAATATTCTGATCTCCCTGAAGTCTGCTAATGAACTTCTTTTTCTCATCTGGTTTGACTCCATACAAGACCTGCAATCAACCAATTCCAACTAAATCCTATGTTTTGTAGTTTCTTATAAATAAGTAGAATAAAACACATCTGGCATGTAAATACTTGAATCAGTAGCAACTGTTGTTCATATAAGATGCACATAGTGGCACAGTTACTATATTTTTCCCTGCAGGAGCTTTATCTTTCCATGTCTTAATCAGACAATAATATCAACATAGGAAAACTCTTACCTCTTACTTTGAAGGTAAAATTACAAAACAGGAGCAGCAAAGCATTCAAGAAATATTCAATCGTCCAACACAATGACTACTGAGTTTATCCATTTTATTTTATGGCAGCTTACTAATCAATACATGGCTGGGTTAATGAGATTACAAAGAATAAAAACAAGCCAATAAATCATATTTACAGCCGTTAACAATAATCTTGTTCTATTTACTGCAAGAGAAAATGCAATACAGTGAGAAATGTCGACCTAATTCCAGTTTTTATAAATTATAGTTGCCTTAGTAGCAAGCAATGACAGGAGATGATACAGGAGAAGTGAATATAAAGAGGACCATAAGTACCACACTTTTTAGAAACATTTATTTTTCAATTTTCTGCTGATACATTTAATTTTGAGATATGGAAGTAGAGAAGGTAAACGTTGAACAGATCTAATCTCCATTGAAGATGTGTTTAAAATTTATGTCCAGTTCAAGCATAAGTATCTAGACTGTTGTTAATCATTCATTCACTTCAAACCAACAAACTGACAGAATCTAAGTATTTCTGATAGTTCATGAAGTTCTGCAGTTTTTCTTGTATTAATTGCTATAAGGTACATATAATCACCAGTTTTGCTCATATCACAAGTATAAAAGATGGATACTTGCTTAAACAAGTCCAAGTATTCAGTTAGGAAGATAGTTTGGAAACAGCGAGAAGCCATCCCAGCCAAAAAGATATATTGGAGCATTAGTCATTTAGTCTCCATCAAGTTTCTCATTCTTCCAGTTGTACAAACTACTAGAAGCGGAGGCAAATTTTCAGAGGAACATAGCTAGCTAACCCCTGCCAGACATTGAAATATTTATAATTCAAAATAGGCAGCACAAGTGCATGTGCTTGACTTGACATGTATTTCAAAGTAAACGGTCTCACCTTTTCCATTGGAATACCAACAGCAGATGCAACATATTCAGCAGCACTCCTTTTGTCTCCAGAGAGCAAGTAAGTGTTGATTCCTTGGCGAGTCAATGACTCAACAACAAGCCTGGCATCTTCTCTAATCTGATCCTCAACATATATTATTCCAGCTAGAATATTGTCTACTCCCACATAAACAACTGATTGATTCTTAAACTCCTCAACTTCTTGGAATGGAATCTCACCAACTCCATGCCTGCATGTGCATAAAACATACCCTTCAGAACTGAAAGAAAAAGTACACTCAACAAGAAGAAAACAGAAACTCTTGAGAGAATTCATTTCCATCAGCTAGTAGTGAGGATTTCCTGGTGTGACTTGATTGACATAAAAAGATTGAAAAAATGACTCAATGCAACCTTTAAAAAATTTATGGGTATCTATGATCCAACATATTCTGATGAAAATATGAAATAAAAATGATTGATTGTCTAGTTAAACATGTCAAAGATTTTTTCACATCTCACCACTAAACCTAACTAAGCTCAAATATTGCCTCCAACATTCACTTTTCTGAGAAAATAGTGAAAAATCAATTATAGAGTTGTCCAAAAATTTGCCAAATATATTTCTCTATTTTCTATTAAACAGTTGATACTCAATATGATTATTAACAAAACATAAAAACAATGTGAAAATTTTAGAATAGGTGAAGTAACATCCATACAAGGCACACCTTAAGCAAGCAATTAGAATAAACAGACAGTCAACTACCCAACCAGTAATCAATCATGTGGTATACAGCTTTCAATGGTATAATTTTAAAGGCTAAATCTTCTTTGCAGTTACAAATTGTCAAAATTTCAGAATAAAAGTGAAATCCCACCAATAAATTAATTAAAAATCACATTTATATAACACAATAAAATTCTCAAGGAAATGCTAAATTTATTAGAAAAGTCGGCTGATCTAATAAAGGTTGATTACTATCAATAGCTCTAACAATTTGGCTTGGGAAGGATGGTATACTTAAGATAGAGAAACTACACATAGGCATATAGACACCTTTCTATCTTAAAGAAAAACGCAAAAAACGATAGTCAATACATTATGTGAGAAAAGTTGATAGTTGAGTGACTACTCATGGATGAGGGTGTGGCATGTTATGCGCCCTTTGCCTCGTCTATGATAATATATGTTAATCTGAAATGTAAGAAATTCTCAGATTAGCTAATGTCAAAATACACTTATTACAAAGGCGATACTTCAGTGGCAGTGCTTCAATCCTCTGGACCTGAAATCCAGTTGTTGCTGCCACTACCATGGAATATGTCTTCATATGCTTAATTTTTGCTAATAATATTTTTGAGATCCAAGCATGGGATAATATCTCCAGTATCCTAAAATATGCTCCATGATAGCGTCCTGGGATTGTTCTTGTACAGCCATCAGGGTATATGCATTTGAACCAGAAAAAGCTCACATAGGCACTTATTTACATTTGGTTTATGATGACGAGGCTGGAGATTCTCATACCTTCTTTGACTTTCAGGTGGTTTTTTTTTGTAACTCATACCCCTATTATTATGCTGCAATATTTGAGTCATAGGCAAGCAGACATGCTCTTTATTTTCATGCTTTTTAATAGTGGTAATCTGATACCGACAAAGGAGGTAGACAAAAATAGTTGCATGGACTGTTTCTAAAATTAAATCAAAGTACTGATTCGCGATCAACCCAAAAAAAGAAAGAAACTAATTTCTTTTGAGGTGACTACAGAGAACTCACAAGATAATATGAATAGTATTCTTCAACCCAGTAAATTGAAATAGGAAGCCCATCAATATCATCCACTCCAAGAATGGACCATACAGACTGAAAATATCCAACAGTTAAGGAAGTTCTCTTCTTACCTCCCCACCTACAGCTTTGCATACCCTACAAACCAATTGCATCAAGAAAATATTTTTATACCAAATGCGCTGACCACCACACGCATATAGAGATGTTTTATTCTAAGTACATTACTTCCTCATAAGAATAAACTAAATGAAAACCTTTCCCATTTCTTATTCTTGGCATGATCCAGTCTTTCCATACACTCATTAACTAGATATTCTTCATTTTAATCACATGTGTATTTTTGGATTAATTAAGTTTTGGTGAAACCTTGTAGATAGCAGGAGTAAGTACACTCAGCTTGATGCGACCCTCGCAGCTTAATGGGCAAGTATAATTGATTTTTCCTCTCAACCATCTAGGACATCAAAGACAGCTTTTCAGAAACACTATCACGTGGGAAGCCATTCACTAATCTTTAAGCATGACGTCTGGAGCTCCACCCTCAGTAGCCATGCCTTCAACCGAGTTTTCTTTTGTATCTACTGTAGTCCTTTGGAGTGAATAGAAAACTCAACAGGAAAAGTTCAATTGTGTTATGTGAAGCTCAAATTACATATTCACCAATCAATATTTCAATCTAATTTAAAGAAAAGTAACAGAAAAGTGGCATATGTTCAGAAGCATATCTATTGTGGATGTGACATCAATAGCATTGAAGTTCATGAAAATGGCCACAACACTATATTTACAACAATATAAGGATATATTCAAAGGATTTTGATATTCTAAGTTTACAACTGTATAAGGATTTTATTCCAAGTTAAAGAAAGAAATGCTAAGCAAAATGATTTTGATTGGTTGGTTGCTAAAAAAAAGGCTAAGGAAATTTTAAAAATTAAAAAAATAATTTTTCTCCAGTTTCTTCTCCAAATTGTTACCATTTCTATTTTTCTCATCCCTTTCATATTATTTTCCTTTGCAATATTCTTCCTTCCTCATCAAAATTATCACACCAAAATATGATAATTTGAAGTTCTTCAGATTCCTTCCCTCTTTCCCAGTATCTTCTTTTTCTCATTAAAATCCTTATACCAAGCATAATTTAAAGCACATTTTCTGTGAGAAAATGGCATCAATATGGGGATCTAAATGTCAAAAAAACAAATAATTCTTAGATATAATTTCCAATTTCAGGAAGAAGAGGAGGTGGTTGCTCAAACTAGGAATTGAAATAACAAATCAAATTATGCAGACTACTTCCCTGGTAATCCAAGACTAAACTTTTACATATTAGCATATTTGTTCGTAATTAATAGAACCAGTGGTGATAATTTCAAATTGAAGCTTAGTTACAACCAAAAATCAGAATAACAATGACATATTTACCTTTTAACCCACTCCAGGGTACCAATTGATACCTTTTTCTCATCTATAGTGGCCACAGCACCAGATCCAGGTTCCTCTGTAAATGTTCCTTCTGCTACCTACAAGTATGTGTAAGTATTTATAAAGGAAACAAAAAGTGGGGAGAACTAAGGCAGTGAACAAATATATAGTTGGTTGTTTAAAATAAACATGAATCTTAAAGAACATCAAAGAAGTTCCCAGTGAGGACCTCAATCAACCTTTGCTACTCCTAACAACAGATAAGAATTCAGGGTCAAACATGAAGAAAAAGTCATCAGGACTCCAACAACACAATTAACTTACTGCTTTCTTGTGTGATAAAACACTTCCATACCATTAATGATGGAAACATTTCTTTAGTATGTTTGGGACCAGAACATGTGACAAAAACTTATATGCCATCCATTATGTTCAAGAACATTCAAGCAAAACATGACTAAGTATGCTTGCAGCCTTGCCGTGATCATTATGGTTTCTAGAAGTCTAGACAGCAACCACAGCAGCAAGCCATAGCAAATGACAAAGTAGAAGCTACCAAAACACCAAGAATAATTTTGAAACTTCATATTGCATATGCGTTTTATGCAATACAATCATAAACCTCAGTTCCAAATGAATTTCAATATCAGAATTTCATATTGCAAGAGCAACCAAACAATCTTTTGTCGAGTAGCTTCAATTTAGAAAGAGTTTACCTTCACGTTTGGACAGTTCATAGCCTTTGCAGCCTCCAGAATCGCTTTTCCAATTGGATGAATTGTATTAGATTCAACTGCAGCAGCTAACGTCAGAATATCAACTTCAGACCATTTATGAGTTGAAGTAGAGTCTAGCCTGCATTATTATTGTCATGAAGGTCAAAAAATATGGTAAAAGTAAAATCAAAAGACTCAAACAGAGAAAAATGTTTGAGTAGCAAAAGACACATAAAACCCAATACATCAAAACACAATTATTGGATACACTTCCAGCAGTTACATAACCTGAGAAATTACAAGAGAATTCAAAATTTTAACTTTTATCACCAATGATGCAGTGCAAGAAGTAAGAACAATCAGAAAATTTTCACTAGCATGGGCAGAGTAATGAAAAAAAGGAGAAGGAAGGGCACCAAAATTAAGAAAAAAGTTAGCAAGTAAAAGAAAAGCAAGGAAAAATGATGCAGAAACAAGCATGATGTCAAAGTATATGCTTATTGTTTCACAGTAAAAGTGTAGTTTCTACCATCTTCAAAAATGTGCAAACTGAAGAAGATTAAATCTTAAAGAGCTTTAAGTATCAATACACTTGTTTGTTATACTTTTCCCATTTCCATACCAATTTTCAGTCTCCATAATCTGTACCAATCAATATATGATACATTGAGATGACTCTCCCAGGATTGCCATACTTAGGTCTGACAAAAGTATGGTGGGGTGAATAACCAGCAACATAACCCAAATACAACTTGACCAAAATAACATAACAAAATGCAAAGGTACAATACTCAACTGAGCTATATTTGCTAGGCTTTCTTGTGTTACTACTTTGGTCACAGTAGGTCTCCCAATTGTTAGCGTTCCTGTTTTGTCAAATACAATGGCATTAACTGCCGAAAATTTTTCCAAGATACTTCCACCACGCAACAGCAGTCCTCTTGTAGCACCAAGTGAAGTTCCAACCTACAAGTTGATGATAGTACATACAGTGAAGTCAAGATTTTATACAGAATCAAATGTACACAGGAACTAAATTTGATATACATAAAATTACCAGCACAGCAGTAGGTGTAGCTAGCCCAAGTGCACAAGGACATGCAATAACCTGTATTTTGATAAACAAGGAGAAGACCAACAAGTTACATGAGCAACATTATAGAAGCACATTGATGATATACCAATACTAAATTCAAAAAAGACAAGATTAAATTCCTATCAGAAACATGGGACCATTAGATTTGTGTTTAATGCAGAATGTGTTATGAAGTTCGAGTTATATCAGATTAATCACGTTACATCTAGTGCAGAACCAACGGGAAAAACAAGCAATATCTACACGTTTTTTTCTTATATAAGTTGGTGGCAAGGTCTAAGATAAATAAATGAGTTGCTTTTAGTTAGTACCAGAACGCTGCAGGAAAGTTGCAATGCCAATGACATTGGACTTCCATGGTAAATAGTAGCTGGAAGAATTTGTGAACCAAAAAGAGTCCAGAACACATATGTGGCAGCAGAAAGAGCCATTACACCATAAGTAAAGTGTCCAGCAACCTAGATAAAGCAGTAGGGTTAATGTAAAGTGTGTGGCATCTCCAGCAAAATAGCATATTAATAATAGAATGTTCAATGCAGATCACATAGAAAAAATAATAATAAGTATCTAGGTGATGAAAATCAAAAACATCTGGTTAAGAGAAAATTCCGCTTCAACTGAAGCCAACTAGAAAGAGAGCTGAAATGCCTTCGCTCTGTCGTTTCAAAATACATTCTCGCAGTGCAGGTGCAGTTGTGTTTAAAATTTTGCTTTTTGACTAGTTACACAACACATTTATGACATCCAGCACAGTAGCTCATTCACAGCATTTCATGCACAGCTAGCACAACTATGCCAGTTTTTATAGGACTAGAGAGTCTTCCACCTGAACCTATCGTTGGCTATAAACCAGAAATACCTCTTCACAATGACATTTCAAGTGCTTTTAGACAGAACTTAAAATCCAAGCATATCAGCGAACAAAACTGATTGCATTTCATTAGAAGCACATTTGCTTAAAAAACAAAAAATGCACATTAATATATTTTTAAGACAAGAGATGGATTTCCCATATGAATACCATGATAAATTTTCAATGAAATTTCCCAAGAACTTTTTATGAAATAAAATCAAACTAGTATTGTAAGATACAGATATCATAATCAGTGGAGAAAGGGCAAATTACACATGATGAACCTTGTCAGCCAACCGCTGCACAGGAGCTTCTCTAGTCTGCGCTTCTTCAACCAACCGAACAATGTCCCCAATGGCAGTCTCACCACCGGGTCTTTGCACCTCAATGGTAATTTTTCCATTTAGATTTATGCTTCCAGCTGCAACTTCAGCCTAGTATGGAAATGCAAACTAAGAGTCAGGATTACGTGAAAGAGAACAAATGCTGAAATGGCGATTATACAATTGAAATATTAACTCCCAAGAACTTCAAAGAATATGATAACAAAGAATAAGAAGGCCAGCAGGGCCCAGCCCCATTCCTAGGTCCTAGTTGTGGATGAAAAATGCGAAAAGAAATTGGATGAGAAAATGCAAATGGTGTTAGAAATTGGAATAATTTGAAACCTAATTTCCCATTAATTGAAAGGTCCCAACACTCAATTTATAGAGTGAGATTATAAAGATAGACATTGAATATAATTCTAACCCAATTCTCCTAACATAACTAATCTTGCAGAAACCTACCAAAACATAAAATCATACTCTAGAAAATCCTATTCTAGAGAACAGACAATACCCTAATTTAGTACTTCTAATAGTTCCCTCTAAGTTAAACATGGAGATATTGATTGCAGTGTTCAACTTAGACCACTAAGACAAAGTAGACTGAAGTAAATCATATCTACCACCAATCATCTATTGATTATTCAACGCCATATTGACTAACAGAGAACAAATCAATCAACAATCAGGTTGTAACCCTAAATAATGGACAAGAAGTCAAGAGCACAGAAAGCAAACCAGAACTAAGGTTTTAAGGGCGATGACTACAGTTTTCTTTACTCACAGTGTAGTTTGAAGTGCAGTTAAAGTTCTCTTTTAACTTGCAAAGGACAAGCATAAAAGCTCTCTCTTTCACACAATTTTAACTTTTCACACGATGGGCCTTCACTGTGACTTTCACTTTTGCACAAACTTTTTGTTTCACACAATGGAAATATGCAGGGGTAACGTGAGTTGTTACCACGGCCCTACTTTGTTAAATGGCTTTTCTTTTTATACAAAGTAATTTTAAACAAAAAATCTTTTTACCCCTATATAATAATAACCTTTCTAATAGGCTTTATAGCCTCACCGTCCAAAACCAGATTTCACAATAAATGAGCAGATTTGTAAGTTTGGCTGTAAATTACAGGTTTGCGACAAACCTTGTCTTTTCATGTTATTATGCTAGTCCAATAATATATATCAATACTTTACCCAAACAAAAGGGAATCGACTAAACCTATGTTTCAACTCTTGGAAAGGCAAGTAACGGTCAATTAAGCGTTTTAATCAACCGTCGTTTATCACTGCAGGCCTTACAGCTCTGCAGGTTAGAAGTTGAGAATGTTCATTAAGTCTAGGAGTAACTACATCAGTTAGGCGGAAATGAGAACATTCGCCACAATGATAGTTTCATTGTGTATAGTTAGAATGTGCCATGAGATGCAAAGAGGGAGAGTCGGGCAAAGCAAGTAGAGATAAAGTTGGACAAAGCAAGTAGAGATGAAAATAGAAAAACAAGACAATATGAGTGTATATAAAGGAATTATTACAGTAAATGGCAAAGTGAACAATCATTTGCTTTCTCAAAAAAAGTTTGAGAAATAGTGGCATATCAAAAGGCTTGATTAACAGTTAATTGCCTTCTTAATAGTTGAAATAGAGAGCCGATCAGTTATCTTTCTTTTGAGGGAAGTATTAGGACATATTACTGGTATATATTATTGGACCAACCTAATGACATGAAAGGACATGTAGGCCAGCCAATAACTTGTAATCTCATGGTTGGACCCACAAATCTTCTCATTTTATTGAAAGATTTAGATTTGGACGGTCAGACTATAATCTATTAGCAAAGATATCACAATATTAGGGTGATAAAGAATTTTATTTAAAAATTACTGTGTAAAAGGAACATTTATTGAATGATGTTTACAAGGCTTTCACTTTTGCAAGGACCACACGTAGTACTAGGTTGCTCAATATTTTACTTTTATTGTTGTTGCTTTAATCAAAGCACGTTACTAAATGGTAAACATTGCAAGATGGGTTCAATGGGTTCAAAAGAGAGACAAAGTGATAGCTACAATTGATATCCTTGCTGTGCAACTCTATTAAAAAGCACAAAATGGTGTGACGGGTTAGTTGCTGCCAACTTTCATTCTGCGCTGCATCAGGCAAATTATAGTCTCATAAAGAATGCATGTTGAGTAGGCACAATAGACATTGGGGGCAAAGTTGAGAATTTGGGACACACAGAGATATGACTATGCTGTCACACAAAGGTTAACATCATAGATCCCACGTTTATATCCCTTGTGTGAGTGGGTTTGCATTGAGGACACACTTTTCCAAGCACAACAACATGGATGCAATGGTGGTGAGATGGCCTCAGAGTGACACTCTCCAGTTGAAGCATTAGTTGAAGAATAATTTTAAGCATTAGGGTTCAAATTTGACCAAAATAAAATAGTTCTTTGGTTGGTAAGACATTTTAAGGATTTGAAAAAAGTATAGATCTAATGCCATGTTAAAACTTTGAAGAATAGAAAAGTATATTCTCATTAGTTGAAAAATTAAGATAATCAATTTTTAAGATCAAAGCCAACTAGAATTCTAAAATAATCATATTTTAGATAATTCTACTCTAAATAATAGATAGCAGCCAAATCTAATAGTTCTAACCAACAAAGAGAAAGGAAGAATACACACATTTCATATTACTTCCAAAGAGATGAAAATTGTTCACTAGCTCTGGATATTTGGTGGAGAGGAGTTTGCGAAGTTTGTTTTGAGAGAAAGGAGTTCATGAAATCCATGGGACAAAAGGTAAAAATAAAAACTCTCCAACTATAAATGGTAAAAAATCACCTTGCATAACAAAAATAAGGACAGTGTCGTATTTAAAAATTATTGAGTCCTAATATTCCAATTCCATCAATTATGGATGGAAAATGTATATCTTAACCTCCAAGAAAATCGTGATAAATCAAATTGCTAAATTATTTTGTTGGATTAATGAGTAGTTAACAAGATAAACATTATCTTATAGCCAATTTTATAAACCTAACAAACAATTTTTTTCCTATTTTCACTCTCCTTTTTTTCTTCCAGCTAGACATGCTTCAAGCCAAATAAATCCATTAAGCACTTTTTTGAAATGTGATGTATAAGGAAAAAAGGCAATGACATTACCCCGGGTAACTTGGTGACAGGAAGAGGCTCCCCTGTAAAACTTGATTCATCCACACTGCTTCTGCCAGCTTTGACGACTCCATCAGCTGGAATCCGGTCCTAAAAACATAATAAGAATACAAGCCAAAATTAATATGTAAAGCCAATTGGCATCTTTTGTAGCAAAATTTCCACAATGCATGTACTAGAAGTCAGAATCAACTTTGGAATATAGTTAATGAAACAGATCCCCATGGAGCAACACAATGATGACCAACAAAAAGTTTTCCCATAATCCAAATAAAAAAATATAGGTTATGTTTGGAAGAGTGGTTTTTCTTGGACATGATGTTTGGTAGGAGTTGTATTGAGATGAGTAGTACATTTAAAAGGAATGTTTTAAAAGGATAAATAGTATAATTTATTTGAATATATATACAAAATATATAATAATGATTGAATGATGTAATAGTTTATAGAGATAATAATTATAGTATAGGGTATAATTAAAAATAAATGTGAGTATATATTTGATATATACATGTATTGATTTGATTGTGAATAGATGCAATAATTGAAAAATAATTAGTTAATTATATATATACGAAATAGGAAAATTTTGAATTTGAATTTGAACAAAAATATTGTTGAATGATAAATTTGGTAGTGTGAAATTTGAAAGGATGTTTTGGAGTTGAAAGTTAGGTTCCAACCATAACCATAGGATTCCATGTGCTCCATGAACAATCAGGAGATTATACTAATGTAGTCACAAAAATAAACACGATGCTTACACCAGGCAGCACAATGATTTGATCTCCCACAGAAAGACTGTTAGAAGGTACTTCAACAATTGAGCTTAATTCTTCTGTGTCGCCATTGATCAGAAGACGAGCTTTAGATGGCAAAATACTAAGAAGGTTAGTCATATCACTGGTGGCTCTTATCTTGGCCCTCTGTTCAAGATTTTTCCCAAGCAAGACAAATGCTATCAACATAACAGGTTCCTCAAAGAATGTTTTCCATCCCTGTGTAGACAAAAAATTCATTAACAGAATGCAGCTTTCAGAAACTCACCAGAGGCAACTGATTTCATGCAAGGGTGCATAATCAAAGATGTAACAGAAAATCATTTGATAGCTGAGTGCAATAAACTTGAATCAACAGCACAACAGAATGACCTCAGGTGGAAAAGAACATTACAACTGTAGGGAAAAATTCAGTAGTAAACTTAAGACAGAAAAATAGACTATCATGCTGAGCTGAACAACATTTGAGTATTGCCCTGTTTAAAGGATTCAATAGACGTACAACCACACATCATATTGGTGGAGAGTTAAAAAAAGTTTCAAATTCTGCACAGCAAATGATTTCGTTTTTGCTCTAAATTCTAAGCTGGGTAAAATTTACAACCTTTGGAAAATAAAATTTAAGAAAGATGATAATTCAATTATGGACTTGAAAACCACAATAACCATAGAATAAAATATGCCCCCCCCCCCCCCAAGGTGCAAAAAGTTTCAACTGAACTGAAGCCTTAGAAGTTACAAGGATTCAGCTCTAGTTATCAATTGGATGCATAGAAATGGTCACAACACATTGTTTCTGGGGCCTTTTCCTTTATTTATCAGCAAATGAATCATTCATTTTAATTTCTGTGAAGCACAATGATCTGTGAACACAAAATATAGCCATCCCTGAAAATTATACATTTCAGATAAAATTATAGATTACCTTCTATAAGCCTCTTCTTTTTCTAAACCAAAATATATGCAGAAGTTTTAATTAAAATATTACCAGTTTCGGTATAAAGGCAGCTAAGGAACTGACAGCAAAGGATGACAAAGCCCCAAGACCAACTAGGGTATTCATATTTGGAGCCCCTCTAATCAGACTTTTCAGGCCATCCGTAATAAGTTGACGGCCTGGGCCAAGCAGTGTAAACAAAGACAGACACATATGGAATCCTGTAGAGTGCAATGCATGGATCCAAGCAGCCTTTGCTCCAAAGAAATGAGAGAGATGGCCAAAAATGCACACAGCACAGAGAGTCCAAGAAACAAGAAGCCCACGACCTGTTAAAAGGCAAGTTTCAATGCACAGTTAGCACACTGCCCTCAATTGTATCAGCAACAAAGAACTTGAATCAGATATAATCAAACGCTATCGCTATGTTTGGATACAAATTTGCACCCATCAAAATCAATTCTTCCAAATATATCACATATCAAAATAATACTTTTTATCTCTCTCTCTCTTACTTTTGCATTGTTTCTAGATTTTCGTGTCAAATTTTCTACCTTCAACATTTGCATCCAAATGAAGTCACTAGTATTTTAATTTGTAAAAACTAGTGAACTGAAAAGGCTCTGTTAAAAATTAAGATAAAATACCGTTAATTGGTAACACCTATTATGCATATGGGCTCTCAATATTCTTGCCTACATTATTTAACTGCAAAGACAAATGACCACAATTTGAGAACAGGAATCTATAGTGAATAATGAAGGGCCAAAAGAACGTACCACTTTCTTTTAGTAGTGCATGCTTCTCATTTATTTTCTTCTGAAACATCTCATAGAAATTCACCCTTCCTAAATCTGCAAACAAAGATGAGAATGAGTATTACAATTATAAACAGAAACTAAAATAATTATTCTACCCAATCTTTGGGACAAAGCACATGCTATTTCTGGTGCAACACAACTAACTTTGTGTAATGATGTCATGATTTCTACTTTTTAGCATGAGAAAGTTTAAGAATGATGTGGTCTCCAGCAAACAATATTCTATCATCAAGGTACACGCATATAGAAGCTGAAATTTAAGTCATGTCCACATCACAGAGAGTAAAAACTAAATCCAAAACCCCGATTGTTCATATACTGGTATTTTAGTATCTGACTGAAGACAACATTAAGACAACAATGATAGAACAATTACCCATGCTATTGAGAGAAAAGGAATACATCTTTATTTACTTGATGATGAAAAATGAGAGTCCAAGACAATGTTTCGAGAGGTCTCTTGAGGGTAGGTGCACAAGAATACAAACATAACACCATATTAATGATACTTGATAATACCTAGAAAATGTAATTCAACATTAAATATTCTCTCATGCTCCCTCTTGCAAGTTGAACATAGGGATGTATATTCAACTCATATCATTAAAATCAAGCAAATAAACAGCCAGCCAGAAGTGAACAAGTAGACAGCTACACAGCATAATTTCAGATAGCCAAAAGTGAACCAAATAGCCATAATCAGCCAGAATAAGGTGCAGACAGCCAGAAGTAACTCATTATTGGCCACAAGTAAACAGCCGGACAGCCAGATAATTAGAAGTTCAGAGAGATAGAGAATCTAATTTAAATGCAGACAGTTTTGTAGAAAACGGAAGTTGAAGACAGCCAGAAAAAGAAAAACAGCCAGAATTGTAGAGCAGCATTGTGGCTATAAGTGTTCCAATTTTCCGGATAAGTACCAGAGCAGCAGTAGGATAGAATGAAATCAGTAGCTTGGGCAGTAGGTTAGCAGATTTTCAGTGTTCAGCAGTAGAAGAATCAGTGGCACAAAGAAATAAGGTTTTCCCTCTTGTTCAGAGTGCAATGCGCAGCAGCAGGCATTTGGCTTCAGGTGTTTTGCAGCCAGAAAAGATTAAGTTTATCCCTCTCTTTATAATATTATTGAAGACAGAAAAGGAATACATATTTATTAACTTGATGATACAAAATGAGAGACCAACACAACATACAGGGAGAAGTCTTGATGGAAGGTGAACAATAACCTATACACCTAAAACCTCATTAATGATAAATACAACGTTAAATATTCTCTAATACATGCAATATCCAAACGAACAAAGAAAGACACACATAATGATGACCATAAATTGTCCTTGGAAGCAACTTTGCATAAATGTTGAGGTAACATAAATGACTAAATTGTTGTTCTCGCCTCTTAGAATCTTGCCGCCAGAGAAGCAGAAGCAAGATTGAAAGTACAAAAAGTAAGTGATGCTACTGAAAGAAGGATAGACTTCTTATGGAAAGAAAGCAAATTGCTCACAATCAAAGCATTGGTTGGATCACCAATGGCATCTTATGGCAATATAAGAACCAAATAAGGACTTTCAGCAACTCTGAATGACACTCAACCAACAGTCATTTGGACAGAAAAGAATAAATAGTTTTTTAGTAAATCTAAGGAACAGATTTGTTCTCATGAGATGTTCTCAAATTACAATTATAGTCACAACATGGCTCTGGCTAATGAAAGGCTATACTTGCATGAACATAAGTAGCATAAACACATTGACAGAAAAAATGAAATAATCCAACTCAAAGGTACTAAATCGATGACCTCTTCGATTAGATTTGAACCCACAACTGGTCAAAAGCTTCGCAAGAGCCTCCCCTAAATCCTGTTGCCAAGTGGATGCAACCTTGGCTTCAGATACTGGCCATACAATTGCTGTCTCAGTTGTGAGATTTACACTAGCTGAAGAAACCTGTGGCTGTTAAGAATTGAACAGCATATCATTAATTATATTGCTTTGAGTAATTCGCAAACAATTCTGTCAAAGAAATACACAAGGGAATTATACATATCATTAGTAGGGCATCAACAACTGTTCTCGAACACTTACGCTTACTTTCTTTCCTGCACTTCTAATGAGATTTCCCAAACTTTTATCTTAGCAAACTCAGCCTTGTTCCCAAAAGCATGTGCTCAAATCAAGTTTTTACCCTCCTCCACACTGATCTTGCTTTCTTTTTTTTCATATATGTTTCAAGACATGAGTTCAAATTATGAAAACTGAAGTTGAACCTACAACCAAGAATGCCCAAAGAAAAAAAATGATTCGGACATAACAAGGAGAAATATTTCTTACTGAAATACATAAAACAAAACAATGAACACCAAAAAAATCCTTAAAACTCATTAATTTAAGCAATACAATATACACCAAAAGAGCCTGAGAATCATTTTCTTCTTATTCCTATTCTCTTCCTCGAACAAAAAGGAGAAAAATAAATCACAGGGTGAGAGGAGAAAAAAACAAGAAGATAAATTAATCCGAAAGAAGATGGAAAGAGTAATATATAACAAAAGAGCCTTGGCTATGTTTGTTTTCAAATTGTGGTGCGTGTTTTTATTTTTGAGAATTGTAATAGAGTAGGAGAAAGTGAGAGAAAATTTAAAAAGTGTAATAATTGAGTGTATTTTTTTACGAACCAAAATTTGAAAACAAACATAGCCTTAAAGCTTGAAGAGCTTGATTTATCTTCTTTTGAAATAATACAGGGAAAACTCATGAACACTAATAGAAGAAAATGCCAGTATGCCAAAGAGCCCTAGAAGTTCCAAGAGTTTAATTTCTTTCTTTCTTTTCTAAGAAAAGAAAAGATCATTAGTAGTAAGGGAAAAAGATGAAGATGTAATATGATGCATGCCCAAAAAAAAATAAGAGGAAAGTGCAAGGAAGGAAAATATGACATTGTACATAGAAAGCAATCTTATAGCACAACTCCCTCTAGTATCTATAAAAGGATTGATTGACAAAAATGAAGGTATCAAATTTGAATGAGGCAGTTCTTGGTGTTCTTCTATCTTGTTCTCTATTCTTGTTAAGGAAGTTTCCAAGGCAGGGCAAATTTTGTCATTTATCCCTTTGAATTCTCCCATCATTGTTTGTTCAAAACTAGTACCTACCAGTGTCACAGCTTTCTATCCTGGATCGATTAAATCATAATGGTTTAAGAAATTCCTTAAATTTGAAAAGAATTATTCACGAATTACATAATTAAATTGAAAAGCAAATGAAAGACATTAGATGTTTAAACAAGGAAAAGCATTTTTTTATTCCTTTGGGCAATAAGGGATAAAAGAACTAGCAGTGCAGGCTCAATGCAAATTTGCGCTACAAACTAATGTGGAGGCGGTTTTGATGGCAGTGCAGAAGTTTTGGGGTGGATTATCAACAGTAAATCACATGACTAACTCCACATTATCATGGTAAGATTGTCAAGCTTCCCTTGCTATCTTGTTTGACCTTTCATAATCAATAATTGCAAGATGTCTGATAATCCATCATCTTCCCCTAATATTTTCAAAATTCTCATTTGTACATGAACAGAGACACTCCAGTTAATTCCTTTCTCCCTTATCCCTTTCAAGCATTTGGTTAATCGCTTGTGATTCATGAGGCTTAGTCGCTTCTGTGCAAAGCATCCCTTTACCTTCACCTATAAATTTCAATCCAATTATCCCTACTCAAACGTCTATCAAATGATTGATGAATGTATTGCTCACCCTTTCACAAGAAAGGGAATATAACTCACCATCACGATGTGAACTTACTAGACTTTATAGGGCACAGTTCACATCTTCCACAAAAAGCTTTTCAAAAAAGTCCTCCACTATCCCTTCATTGTTATCCCTATCCACTTCAACCAAATAAATTGACTTCTTACAACATGCATGATCATAGAAGAATTTCTCATTTCTCATCACACCAAAACATAATAATCCTTTACTCCTCCTTTCACCCACCTCAAAGGGAGAACGGGAATTACAACTTAAATGAATTTGTCTTCTTGACTTGAAAGAAGGGATATTATCTTAATGGAGTACATATTCAGACTATTTATTTGCAGGTACTTCCAAAGCTTGAAATTGGTTGATTCCCCGTTTAGATAGCACTCTAGCAACCAAAAGTCTAACTTCTTCCATATGCTTTTCAATTTGATTAGGTGATTCATGAAAAATCCTTTTTAAATTCACAGAATTTTCTTGACACATCATGAACTGAGCCATTGTCTGAGAATGTTAATAAATACTTAGTTTGATTTGTTATTGTCGTGTCACCTGCTTTAGGTGTTATTATCGTGTTATTATATAAATGGCTTTATATATAATAGAATTAAAATTATGGTATTAGTTGATTTATTAGGATCTTCTATAATTGTTACCCAAGTTCATACTCCAAATTGAGGTGTTCATACTCCAAATTGAGGTGTCATTTAAAGCGTGCATTAATTCTTTCAACTCTCTTTAACACTTCCTATTTACAGTGTCGTGTTTTCCTTCGTGGCACCTTCCCTCTAATTTTTTTGGGTATGTGTCATGATATATGCCAAAAGGGCCTTAAAAGTTCAAGAATTTAATTGTTTATATTCCAAGAATGAGGAGAGAAAAGGAATTAGAAAAAAGTTCTATACAAAAACAAGAACATGTAAACAAATCCACAAAAAAAAATTCAAAAGTTCAAGAATTTGTTTGTTTTTCTTCTACCAATGAGAAGAAGAAGAAACAGGAGCAGCAGTACAAGAAAAAGAAGAGCTCAAGAAAAGCATAGATACGTTAGAAAACAAAGAACTATAGGCTACAGTAGCCCTCAGAAGTTTAATAATTAAATTCATTTTCTTAAGAGGAAGTATAAATAAAAGAAGAAGAAACCAAGAAGAGACATGGAGTGAAATATGGCTGCACTGTCAATATTTATTGCACTTACTTGACTTTCCAAAATTCGCTTCACATTGGCAGCGCACCCCCCGCATGTCATCCCCTGCAAAACCAATGTATAAACATACAAATATATACTCGTCAAACAGAAGATCAGAGAAACGGGGACCTGGCAGCTAACATATAGTTGATCTACGATTCATGGAACTTAACAAAAATTGTATTTTCCCAGTTTAACCACTGAACACAAGTAAAAAAACTTCTAGGGAGGAATGGGCAAAATATTTTTGGCGAGGCCGCGAGGACAATTTTTCGGTTCAAAACCTAGGAGAAAAATGATTCTACGGGAGAAAACAAGGAGTGAAAATTCAGTTTAACTGAAGTGCTTACTCCGACGTGAAAAATAGGCCAAAAGAACGCATCTTTGGGGAATCGACGTTCATGATCTTTTCTTGAGAAAAAAAGAAGAAGAAGAAGAAGAAAGAAAATTTGTTGGGCTAAAGAACATGAAAAAACGAAAAGCTCTAAGAAGCTAAAAAACTAATATTACGAGGTAAGAAGGAAGTGCTTACTCCAACATCAAGAATGATAACATCTGAACTCAAAGCAGAAGCATCCGCAGCCCCTGCTGCGACTGCACCCCGCTTACCATCGCCACCCTCCGACGCACCACCTCCGCCTCCCCCGCCGCCGGAATTCCCACCAATGCCACCAAGCCTACCCCCGCCGGACGCAAACGAAGCTGCATAGCTCGCAGCAAACTGCAACCGTCTAGGGTCCACTGCCACTGGGCCAATTCCCCGCACCAAGTAACCCGATCCGACCAGACTCAAGCCGCTTCCCCCGACATGAGAGTAATCAAGTCGAACCGGGCCAGGCGAGGAGAAACGACGGTGGAGAAAAGCGATAAGAGGGGCTGAAGTGGAACTCCACTTGCGGGACTTCGATAGGGACCCAACTGACATTGTGGAACTACCAACTGAGAGTAAAGCAGACTCCATAGTTGGATAGCTCCGCTCTCCAGCCTCTTTTTCCGCTGGCTATACGTCTACGCGGATGTGTTAGGTGGCGTTTCCGGCTGCAGATTCGGTGGCTTCTCCCGCTGAAAGGGGAGACGGGAGCGGACTGAGATTAGGGAATTAAAAGCGTTCTTTTTATAGGAACGGTTTCTTTTGCATGATTATTTTCTTTGTGCTTTTGTCTTAACGTTTTCTGCCTTTTCCCCACACTTGATCACGTGCCCTTGTCCTCTTTCCTTCCCCCCAAAAAAAGCACGTTTTATGTAATCCCGTTTGAGCACAATTTGTTTTTATTCAGACTGGCAGTTGGGTTATTCATAAATTCAAGGCCAAGCCATATACTGAGTTGGGGCGATGAGCGATGTGGAAGATAATAGAATAAGTAGGTGAATAATCTATTGAAATGCGTAAATTTGACTTGGCAGTTAATGCAGCTTCAACCCTAAAAATAGCAAGACTTTCACCAGCGGTTCATACGATTGCAGTGAGCATTGGGATTGAAATTGAATTTGAAATCATTAGTCATGGTTCTAAGAAATTCAGATAAAACCAAATTTTTACACATGATCCCCCAATTTAAATTTCAATGCGAGTAATTCAAGCAACAACTAAGAGTTTCATTCCAATTCCTTTGATCTAATGTATTGTCAACTTAAAAAAGACAAAATGTGTCGCAACAAGAAATACTAATTGCTATTACTTGTCATGAAAACGAAATATGTATACTTCTTTAATATTAAGTGATGCTAAAAGGAATTGTATTCAGTTTATCTAAATAAAAAACAAAATATTTTAACAAGCTCTCAATTATGGGATTCTTCATGCCATCTTAACAAAATGAATAGCCCATGTTCGGGAGAGGGATTCTGGTGAGGATTATATTTTATAAAAGTAATAATGTTAAGATAACCAGAGTAATTGGCTGAAACTTGTAAGATATTTATAAAATAGAAATTTTAATTTATTTAAATATCTACATAAAATATACAATAATAAAGAAATGGAACGATAGAATGTAAAAATAATATTTAATTTCTAAAATATAAATATATAAATGTATGTGGATGTGTGTGTGTTAATTTGACTCTAAATAAATTTAATAATTAAATATTAATTAATTAATTATATAAATATAGAAGAGAAAAAATTTAAATTTAAATTTAAAGAAAAAATTTGTCGAATAATAAGTATAGATATTAAATATGCCTAGCAAACGTAGCTATGGCGAATGAGTTGTGTAGCATGCATTGTCTATGCAGATAGATGAACATCTTCACCAAAGGATTTCTTGACCTTCGTAATTGTTGTGTATTAGTGGACGTAACATGAAATACACTGCCAACTTAAAATAGGGCCGCCGTAACTTGACTTAGGCAAAGGCACCTGCTTTCACGAGAAAATTAACCAATTTATTTCCTCGGAGAAGCCAAAGTGACCTAGGCACAGGCAACACAAGAGCTTCTGAACAGTTGTAAGGATCATACACGCATACTTAACCAGTAGTAGTAACAACATAGTAGTAATTATAGTGTTTTTAACTATTCTAACAAATGAACAAACGCATTAATGGTATCCAAGAGGAGCAGGTGCTTCCCTTAATTCCTTCCCCTCGAAATGAATATCCTGCAAATTAGAATATTGGAATTCAGATTCAATAATCAGTACTAAATCTGCCAAGATGAAAAAATGAAGCAGAACCTCTTTACTTATCGAAAATAATAATAATAATAAATTGACATACAAGCCTCAGTATTTAAGATAAAATTGTATTACAAATTCAAGCAACTACACATTTACTGATTTTAATACAAAGACAGCATAGATAGTCCTTTTCCATGGGTTAGCGTTCCATGAAGTACAATTTGCCTGGAATAAAATTCAGGCAGTTAAAAGGCATATGCTTCGGTTTCACATTAAACAAAAAGGAAACGTTTTTCAGTGATCTTCCATCGAAGAACACCAATAAGAATTCCAGAAAATTTGCAAAAACGATGCCCCAAAGCAAATCCCACGCAAAAAGTATGACAAACTTTTCAAATCTCCACCAGTCAAAAACATATTTCACCTAATAGATAATGTATTAGGTAAAAATATATTTTTTTTCAATATTTAACCTCAAAATCCATTATTTCCTCTGCACTTCTGATCTATAATCAATCAGATGTGCACCACTAGCACATCCTCTATCAAGATCGTATCACGGAAAGCATTGAAACAAACATGAAAAATTACTGTTAGTTAAGGACAAAGCATGGAATTGAGGCGTTTCAATAGAATAACTTCACAGACATATTCGAGATAAAGAAACTCACAGAAGCAAAATGGTTGACGTCTCGATGGTGAGCTTCATCAGCACGGATGACAGTAATAACAACTTTCAGAGTTGCATCTTTAGGAAGTCTCCAGTAGTCCATTGCAATAGCAGGAGCAGGGACATTTTCAATAGCACCCTTATCAATATCCTTCAAGTACTCAGTATAGGAATGTATGGCCTCTTCTTCTAAATAACCAACCATCCTATGAGCCAATTTTGGAGACAGCAAGTAAAGTACAAAGAAGGCATTGAAGAAAACTCCCTGAACAGTAAGCACCAATAGCCTTTCATACCACTTAGGCTGCACAAGCTCTACCATGGTCATCAAGTGCATCCTCTCATTTTCAGCTTCTTCAAGCAATGCTTTAATCCAACCACCAGTATGCTGAAACTTCCGCAGAGATCTGAGGTGCAACAACATTCCTCCCACCATACCTGGAACAGCGGCCACAGTTTCAAGCATCATTGCACGACAACCATACCGCCTCTGCAAAATAATCCTGCGTATTAGCATTATAAACTCGGATACATGAGATTTCAACTTTAATTCATCAGAAGACTTCGCTTTTCCTTAAAGTAAGTACTCAAAGGAGGTTGGCTCGTATAATATAGTAGTAAAAGTAAATGCAGTTCAAAGTTTTATAAGTGTTGCAACCAGCAGAGATATGATCACCATTAAAATGATGAGAAATATGAAATCCCATCAAAATTCTAGGGAGCCCAAATCAGAGATGGTATTTGAGTCAGTAGAAGAGAGTGTTTTAAAAGATATTGTCAGTACCTTAAGTAAATTGATCTAAAAAGGGGTAAACCAATTGACAGAGATGTGACTTTACGGACCCATTTGACCAGGTCTTCATTTATTCGGCTGATTTCATCTTATAATTATTTTCACCATAAGTTGAATGACATATATAAGTTAAATCATTGTTGTAAAATACTAATTCTTCCAGATGTAGTCGAAGAAGACTCAAATACTTCACCCAGTGCATTCTCAATACACTCGTAAGTATATATAATTAGAGCATTTGAGTGGGTTAATTTAAGTGGTCATGTTTGCCCACTTTTCTTAGATTACCAAAAAAAAACATTTTTAAGTCACTCAACAGAACACATCAGAGGGCATTTACAGGACATCACAATTCATGATCTCTACTGAAAAATGCAGCATTTTACAATATGCATGAAATTTTTTAGAACCTACATTTTTGCAGCCTTTACTGGAGAAAGTAATGATGTATGGTTGTATTTCCTTAGCCAACCAAGCTCACGAACGAAAATCATAGCAAGACATTCTGGTGCATACATAGTGAGTTTGGGGAACAGCATCCATCACAATAGAACAGTAAAAGTGGAGATATTAAGATAACAAACCTGAAAAAACAAATCAGTGGGAATTCTAAGAAGTTTCACTGTCCTATATGCTACTTTGTCAATAAGCGTCTTTGGAACATGGTGCTTGCTTAGATCAATTGATACATCAGCCTGATAAGTTTCCCAAGGCTGCACAATAAAATTAATGGAAAAATGATTCAGAGGCAAACAATGCATTAATATTGTCATATTACTGGGGCATTAGTTTACAACAAGCTAACCACTAGATAATATCAGTGATCAATCTGCACCGCCCGTTTGACAAAAATGATCTGAAAATTTCTATATGTACTACAGTACACTAATCGTTATTCTTAAATCAATTTCAGGCCAAATCTAGACTATGTTGACTCAATTCACTGTCTTGAGATATAAATCACACACCCAAATATTCCCAATACCTTCGCCCCAACTCAACACCCTTTCTTTTAGATCAAATAAGTCCGGGTTCAACTAACATCACACGTCACTGTCCTATTATAGAAATCTACACTACATAATTACCAGCAATTCCTTATACGACAAGTCAATTTTACAGGGAATAACGCGGCAATTTTAATTTACTGGTATACTTTATCCATCCCCACAAATCAAGGTAACCTCAGAGGCAAAGACTCTTAATTCTTAAACTACTTTTAACATTGCAGAGACTCAAACTACTTCCAACGTTGCAGAGAAATAGTCTAGCATGATTACAAAGCACAAGTGACCGATTCATTCACACGAAAGTTTTAAGTACCAGGCACGTTCCGGATAACAGCGAACACGATAATAATGTACTCAAAGTCAGCAGACAAGGTGATGCATCAGTTATAAAAATACGCCTAGCATTGTATTACTAGGAGATGTATAAATATACGTCATAAGCAACCGACACACGGATATATGATCGTCTTACCATGAAACAGTTCCAAGGCCACTCTGTGCCGTCTTCTCTAGTAATTTTCGGCCTCAAAATTCCCCAATAGCTCGAAACCGCAACTTCACCTTTGTCAACCTTCCCCGTTGCTTCGTCGTTGCTTTTATTGTCCTTCTCCACTACCTCCGACGTTGAAGAAGGCTTCACCGACGTGCTCATCATCCGCCTCCACCCTATCAACACCATAGCCGGTCCCTGCGCTTGCACTCCGGCTGCCGCCGAAGCATCTTTATGCATCCACGCACGTGTTCCCTCCGCCGCAGCAGATAATGGCAAGTAGTGACCCAAGTTACCGCCGGTGATAACGCGCTTCATCACTGATCTTGCCATTAAGTGGTTCATTTTTTGCATTTTCACACAAAACCAATGTTCAATTTCAGAAAGACAGCGGAATTAAAGGGCATGTCGAGAGGAAAAGAAAATGTATAAACCGGTGTACGCTGCACCGCAAAATTCTAAGCCGTCGAGAAAGTTGCAAGTTGACGTGACCAGACGTTAGGGATTGATCTACGCAGGTCAGATGCAACGGATCCTCCATGACAGTCTTGAATCATCCATGCGACGGGACGGTTGCATTGGCGAAATGACGAAAATGCGCTTCCATAATCCGTATTCTTTGGCAAAGCTTCCTTTCTTTATGTCCCCGCTTGGTGGAAGTTGTAGGGTGTGAACGGCTGCAGGGAAACAGACGGGAGGCCTTCGGCGTGATCACGTTATCAGTCAAAAGCGCATCACATGATTAATTGGCCTTGTAGACTTGTAGTTGACACGCATTGCCAAAAGTTAGGTTCTTTGCGTCTTTGCCACCTACCCTCTCTCTCTCCCTCTCTCTCTAATTAATCATTATAGTTATGATTAGACAAGTCCGCCTTCTGAATCTAGCATTATGTTTGTCATCCAATTTTATATCTCTCGTTATCCCATTAAACTGCACATAATAAAGAATCTTATACTACAAAAATTTTATACAAATCTAAATTAAAATTTACACTTTTACATGTATAATTGATAATTATTTTTTTAATGATTATATATAATTATAATTAAATCATATTCGTATACACATCAGTACACTCGCATCTATATGTGTCTAAAACTTATAAATTAATTATTATCCATTATATATTATATAATCTCATCGTGTTATATATTTTATACTTATAAATTAATTATTATCCATTGTATATTATATAATCTGATCATATTATATATTTTATATATTTATCCATAAATAAATTTAAATAATTAATATTATCTATTTTATTAAAAAAATTAATATATTATTTATTTTAACACAATTTTTACCAAATATTATTCACCACAAAAAACACCCTTTCCAAACAAGCCTAAAATTTTAAAATATAGATTATTTAGTATATTTAAAAAATTTTAATTTTATCCTATAAATATCTTGAAACATATTATATATTTATTTAATTTTATAATTTATAATTTTAGCAAAAATACACACTTGTATATACATAATTGTCAACTGTTGTATAATTTTATTATTGTAATTAAAAACAAAATTATGTTGATAGAGACGAGAAATAAATCAAGAAAAATACAAATTTACTATTTATGGATGATTTTAATAAAAAAAGGAAAATATTTTAAAAAATAAAATTGTACTACAGTTTTACCAGAAGAAAATAAATAAATAAGTTAAGACTGAAATATAAGATAAAAACAAATAAATACAAAATAATAACATAAAAAAATTTGTGATTTTTTTATAGTTTAATTTAATGTGGCGAACAAAATTACTTACCTTGGGACCTCACAATTAATGTAGTTATACTGTTATATTGTGAGGTCTCACAAACATTGTATTTAATCAATAGATTTATTTTTTGAGGTACCCATGTTGAGTGTTAATAGCCTACTATACTACCTATTTTTGCAATTCATTACAATTTTCAATGGCTATGTTTGGATTCCCTTGCCAACCCCACTGCCCCACCAAATTTTTTACTACATATTACTTCATAAAAATTTTATTTTAATTTAAATTTAAAATTTTCTCCTCTTATAAATATAATTATCTAATTATTTTTTTATCATTACATATATTTATTATTAATCAAATCAATACATATATACATATACATACTCTCATATTTATATATATTTATACTCAATAAAATAATTATTATTCATATATATTATTATATTATTTAATAATTATTATATAATTTATATATTTATAAATAAATAAATTCAAATAAATAACATTATTCATCAAGTCAAATTATCTTTTTAAATTTATCACTCATCTCCACGTCACTCTCATAACATTATTCATCACTAAAACACTATTTCTAAACATAGAGCTTCTCTAACTAATTTTATACAGTCCTTTATTTTAACAATTTCCAATTTCTTGTAAGTTATCACTTGAAGAAAATTGAGAAGAAAATAAAAAAAAAAAAAAACTCAACTTCCTTGACTTCTCTTGGATTAAAAAAAATAGGAGTTACAATTTTTTCTTAGAACACTAGCATCGAGTGTGCATTAAATATTAATACAATTTATTAAGCACGAGTACGTTGGCAACTAAATTTTTTGTGTCGAAAGCATACAGAATGAAAAATCTTAAATGAAAAACCTTAAACATTTGTTTTAATCTCCACTTTGAATTCTCAATTTGCATTTATCATATATTCTAATTTTGATATTTTTCTTTTCAAAAATACTAAGTTAAAAGCAGATGAAGTAAACAAAATAATACAAAAGTAAAAAAGAATAATAAGAGCAATTAATTAAATTTATATCCTATAACTTAAAAAATTTATTTTCAAAATTAGGGCCGATCAACAATATTGAAAAAATGTTCGAACCGCTCTCATTACACCTCGCTGCACATCATTAAAACCATGGTTTGAAAATTTAATGAAAAACGTATCATCCTGTATGGTCACGTGGCAATTTGAAGCTCTAATGGAACCTCACTGTTCGTACGGACAAGTCTATATCTATCCGTGCTATATATTATGACACTTTAATTATAATAATTAATATTGGTTATTTTAATATATTTTCTAAAATACACTTCTTAATAAATATATTTATACTATTTAATAACTGATTTTGAGTTTTAATATAAATCTATGCTATCATATTATTGTTAAAACTTGTATTTAGCCGTTGTAACAGCCACCCTTCATCCGTGTTCAATTAATCCATTTTATGCTATCAAATCCACAGCCCATCTAATAATAATTTTTTTGTCTCTTAATGATTTATCAATTATATACCCTTCATTTTTTATTAATTAGCTAATATTAACTAAACCATCTCCATTCTTTTAAATTTGAATTGAGAGTTAGAGATTTTTATTTTTAAAAATTTTGTTAACTTAATTTTTAATTATCAAGACACAAAATTTACTCATCACTTTCACACACACTACACATATTACATAATAAAAAATATATAATGTATTTTTAGTGTAATTTGTATTTGTATTTAAATAAAAATATATTCTTAACATTTTTGTATTTATATTAAATGTTAAGGAAAAAATAAGTTCAACATTTGCATGTTATTTATTTTAGATTATTGCGAAAAATTTATTTTATCAATAAAATAAATTTTATTTAATTTTTACATAGACATAAAGTGTACAAGATTGCTAGTATACTATATATTATAACTTCACCCCCTATAATAATCAACTTTGCTCATTTTGATAGGTCTTCTAAAATACCTCTCTTAATAAATATATTTATGCTATATCATAACTACTTTTTGGTTTTATGTGTAAATACTGTATATTATGGATCCACACCATGTAATAACTAATAATGATCGTTTTAATAGGTTTTTAAAAATACCCCACTCGGTAGATCTATTTATTCTATTTAATAATTGCATTTAAATTTAAATATAAATAATTTTAAAAAATTAGTTTTTATCTTCCTATTTTCTCTTCATTATTCTTAACATTAATTTATTATTCTTTCATCGTTTTTATAGCCTTTAATTTTTTGTTTCTATCTTCTTAAAAATTATATAATTAAGCTGTTTTATTTAGTATTAAACTAATAATTTTTCAATTATTTTATATTTTATAATAATTAATAAAATTAATTTTTTTATAAGCATACATACACATAAAGTGTACAAGTTTTATTAGTTATATATTAAACTTAAATCCAGTAGAATAATTGTCATTTGGTCATAAACATATATTTGTTTTCAAATTATAGAACTCAAAAACACATATTCAAGTATTACACTTTTTAAATTCTATCTCTTTCTTTCTCTTATTTTTACATATTTTTAAAATAAAAATAGCTAAAAACACTCACCAAAATTCATAAAACAAAGAAAGCATTACTGTAACGCCCTTTCTTTTAATTTAGTTTATACTTTTCTATTCTCTTCTTTATATTTCTCTTCTTTTTCCCCCATCTTTTTTTTTTCATAAATTTAATTTAAATTATTCATTTTAATTGGCTATTTTTTCACAATCACTTTTGCCTCTAATTTTATACAATTCTCTCACGCATTTTGAAATTTAAATAATTTATTTTTATTATTAAAATACAATAATTTATGTTTCATTTTTAATAAAATCTTATATATTTTTTTGTAACGAACAAGCACATATCTAAAATATGTAATTTTATAGGATAATAAATTATAAAATAAAACATAAAAGTGATTTAATTAAATTAAAAAAATATAATATATGCACATATGTGCAGCGGAATGTAAAATATTCGTAAAATAAAAATAAAATTTTATACATATACATAATATATTATATTTAAAATTTTATATATGCGTGCATTGAGTGCTAGATTATATGTAGTTACCTTATATTTATTATGAATTTCAATAACTATCTCTTAATTTTCAAGCATAATCCAATGGCTATTTTATGTAGCTTGCTAGCTTTCACATGCAATGTGTGTGTATTTAGTTTTTATTGATCTCATTCACTAAGGCATGGAGCAGATATATTTTTGTTAATCCATTATAATCATCAAGACACAAAAGTGTTTTATTTAGAGGAGTTTGTATTTGTATTTAAACAAAACTATAATTGGAACAGTTTGTATGTATATTAAATGTCAGATAAAATAAGCCTAATAGTTGCGCATATTTATCTTAAATTATTATATTAACATATTAATTTTTATTTAATTTTTGTGTACATATATGGCATGCAAGATCAATAGTATACCACACGTTATAGGCCAGCCCGTGTAACAATTAATTTTGGTCATTTTAATAGGTTTTCTAAATTACTCATCTCAATAGATTTATTTATGCTATGTATCTATCTATACTGCACATTAAACCTCTATACATTATTAAAAAGAAAATTACCTTTTTGGTCTTTTAATGTTTTACCAAATACACAAGCCAATCAATTATTAGCACCAAATAGCTCATTGGGTGTCTTTCCAAATATGAATAGACTTAATTTGTTTTATTTTTTAATATTTCGCTAATTCAATTTTAATTATCAACGCAAGACCAAAGTTATTTATTTTTCCACACATTCACGCATATTAACCTTAAAAAACGATGTAATTTGCTTACTTTTCAATTTGTTTCAATATTCTTTTCAATATTGAATTGTACAGACAAGATTTGACATTAATGATTTATATTTTCAAAGTACTAGAAATAAAGAATTTAATGTTTTCTTATACTATTCTCACTAAAATTAAATTATTTTTGAGATTTTGATATAATTTTATAGTAAGTATTTTAAATAGTCAGCGTGTCTCAATACACTATGAATAATAAAGTGTGAGAAGAAAAAGATCGACGATAATAAAAGAAATGATCAAACAATAAAAAAAGCACTATTGAAGATTTCAATTAATTGCAGTGTATTGACAGTATTAAAATATGTAATTTTGAAATCTTAAGGCAGAACATGAACACTTTTTATCATGGATATATAATGGGAGCTTAATTAATGCACTTTTGACAACAGATGAATAATGGATATATAATAAATTCATTTTTATTTGACTATAGATGTCAATTTGAATTTGTCTTCAACTTACAATCAACTTGTAATGAATTACTTTTTTATATGAGTTTGAAATAAATATTGAGATGATTACTCTACTTAATTTTAATTTGACAATAATATCTCCACTTAATTCCAATATTCTAATTGGCAATTTCTTTGTCACTTGTATTCAAACTTGTATGTATCTATTTATACTATATATCAAGCCTCTATCTTTTACAAAAACTGCCTTTTGGTCTTTAAGGTTTTACAAAATATGCCCCTCACTCAATTACTTAATATCAACTAGCTCATTGCATGCCTTTCCAAATAGAATAGCCATAATTGCTTTGATTTCTTAATCATTTGCTAATTTAATTTTAATTATCGACGCAAGACTAAAGCTATTTATTTTTTCTACACACTTGCATATAGTTTATAAAAAAATAGAAGATGTTATCTCTAGTATTATTTTATATTTTTATTTGAATAAAAATCATAATCTAAATTTATTATATTTACATTAAAGTCTATATTAAATAATTCCAATTATATTAGTATGTTATGTATATATTTACTTACTATAAAAATTTTATCATGTTGATAATTTATATATATATTTTTTGCGCACACACATTTTGCATGCACAATTGCTAATACCATATATTATGGTTCCACCCTAATAATAATTAACATTGGTCATTTTAATAGTTTTCTAAAATACCCCTCTCAATAAACATACTTATACTATTTAACAACTATTTTTAGTTTTAAAAACAGATACCACACGTTATGGCCCACCAACCATAATATCTAAATTCGGTCATTTTATTAGATTTCACAAATACCCCTCTCAATAGGTTTATCCATGCTACGAGTGTTAGTAGTGCTAGCAACATGACTCAAATTCAATTAATTTTTATAATATTTTAAAATTTAATTGTGTTCACATTGAACTTATACAAAATTTTGAATTTAATCTCACAACTTAATTTAAATTTTAATTTGATTTAAAAATTTTGGAAATTTGAAGTGAGCAACCTCAAGCAATTATGAAGTTTGAATTGTTACTTGAGTTCAATTCATTAATATCCTTTCATATTATTTAATAATTACTCTTGAATTTAAATATAAATGAATTAAAAAAATTAGTTTTTTTTCATCTTTTCTCGTCATTGCTATCAACATTCGTTTATTATTTCGTAATAATTTTTGTCACCTTTAATTGTTTTCTTTGCGTCATTTTCAAAACATATAATTAAGCCACTTTATTCATTACTAGACCACAAAAATTTATAATAATTTTATATATTTATTAATTAAAGCGATAATATATTGTTTTATAAATATACATATGAATACAGTGTGCAAGCTTTCCTGATTATATATTAAGCTTAAACCCACTAGAATAGCTAGTATCTTGTCGTAAATATGTACTTACCACAATGTCCTTTTTTTTATTTGTAAACTTAGCTTATTGATTGATTATTTTAATTTTAATTGCCTTTTTTTTTTCGCAATCACTTTTCCCTCTCGTTTTATAAAAGTATCTTATGCATTTTAAAATTTAAATAATTTATTTTTATTATTAAAACACAATAATTCATGATTTATTTTTAATAAAGTTTTTAATTTAGGTAATTAACACACATGTATCTAAAATTTGTAATAACGTTGAACAATAAATTAAAAACTAATATATATAAGTAATTTATTCAACTACGAAATAGAATATATACACAACAGAATGCAAAATATTTATGAAATAAAAATATAATTTTCAATACTTATTTATAAGTATTATTCATTCGTTAATGTGAGTTCTAATCATGTAATAGCTGTTCAATTTATTACTTTTAGTTAATAAAATAATCATCCAGTCTAAAAGAAGAAAACTCTTAAATGCGTCCCTCTTTATCTTCTCCGATAGATAGATAGATAGATAGATAGATATGTGTGTATATATATATATATATTATTTTATATGTTTAATATTTTAGTCCAAATTACATAACATATTTTATTTTAAATTTTATATGTGCGTGACCAATGCCAGTTTGTATCTATTTACTTTATATTTATTATTAATTTCAATGTCTCTCTTTGTTTTGAATTTGATCTAATAAATGATTTATAACGCTTGCTAATATTCACATGCAATATATACAAATTTTTTTTGGTGGTCTCGTTGAAGCATGGGGCGTGAATATTTAATTTTAACTTTAAAATGTCTCAGGGCTATGTTTGTCCAATACTGTTTAGGAGTTCATTTTTTTTCTCAACTTTATTAATCTTTGTATTTTCTTAATTACAATGGCTGATCAAATTTACAAAATAAAATATTTTATTATTACCAGTAAAATTGACAAATTCTATGTATGTGTATGTTTAATAAAAATATATAATTTAATTAATTATAGTAAAATATCAAATTATTATATTTTTTAGTAGTTTGATATCAAAATAAAATTGCTTCTATGTTTGTTTTCATTTTTCACTCAAAAACACAAGTTGCAATCGTTATATTTTTGAAATTTTATCTTTATCTATTTCTTATTTTTGCACACTTAATTAAAAAATACCTAAAAATATACACAAAAAATCAAAACAAACATAACCATAGAAATAAAAAATTGGAGGCAATAAAAAAGTGAATTTGAAGTAATGGTAATATAGAAGAAAAAATAAATAAATGTATTTGAATTTATTTAAATTTAAAATTAAGATTAAAAGTAGTTATTAAATAGTGTTGATAGATTTATTAAGAGGGATACTTTACAAAATTTATCACAATAACATAAGATAGTTATTATTACTACAGATTCGTAATATATAATATAGTTTTACATTTAAAATTAAAAATAATTATTAAATAGTATAAATAGATTTATAAAGATAGATATATTAAGAAAATGTATTAAAATGACCAACATTAGTTGTTGTTGGGTTGGAACCGCAATATATAAACTAGCAATTATGCATATTTTAGTATATAAACTAGCAATTAAGCATACTCGATGTGTGTGAAAAATATATACACAAACATAAATACACATATAAATAAAAATAATAAAAATAGTAATAGTCAAGTATGATTAAATTTCAAAATGAGCAAATTAATTTTGCAATTAAATGTTAAATGATAGATAAATGTGTTTTAAAACTTTAGCGGTACGTGATTATATTGCAAGTGGAGAGAAAAAGTGGGTAGTTTTAGAATCTTCTGTATCCTTAAGTGAGAGATTTTTTAGGACTACACTCTTTATTGAAAAATTGTCTAAAATTTAAAAATTGTAAATAAGTAGTTTTTACATTAAATTAATAAAGATAATTTTGTAACTTTACTTTTCACAATCAAAACTATCCCTCTGAGGTGCCCAACAATTATTAACAGTAATAGATAGATAATAGTAAATAAATAATAACCTTTTTATAATTACAAAATCTAAATCAAAACTACAAAAAATTAAAATTAAAATATTTAATATTTGTTTATAAGCCATGCAACTAAAAAATTAAAAATTTTGAGTATGCATTTTATATATTAAAAAAATAAGTCAATTCACTAAAATATCAAAAAATAAAAATAAAAAATTCAATAATTTATCAAATCAAGTAAAAAATTTAATTCAATATTTGATATACAATTTTAATCTATCGAAATTCTGACGTATCAAAATTTTAATTTGAATTAATATTACAAAATAAACATCCTTACTTTTTGTATCTAAAATTTAAATTTTTAATAAATAAAAATTTCTGAAATTATATATAATATATAATTATTATGGCTTAAGCAAAATATTCTATATTTGGAAAATACATTTAAATTTATCACATCCCATTAAATTTTATATAATAAAATATATTATCTAACAAAACTCTATCCAAATTCACATTTTAATTTTTTATATCTTACATGTATAATTAATTCATTAGCTTTAAATTATTATAACTACTCACAACTATATTATTATCCATGCACACACACATATGATCATATTTATATTATAAAAATTAATTATTATTTGTATATATTATTATATTATTTAATAATTATTATATATTTGAATAAATTAAAAATTTTAAAACCTTACAAATAAATTTTTTAATCATTTACCGGCCCGCACAAAGCCATCTCCTAAACATATCCATAAAATTTCATCATGTAAATCCAGCCAAACTTGGATTTATTACACTGTTCACTCTTTGTTGACCAGGTGTCCAGACATCATTGGTCGTGACAAGCCTCGCTGACTTGACTTTATGACTGGCCTCCCCCGGTCGTCGCTCCTGACAACACCGAATCCCATCGCACTCGATTTCATTCCCTCTCCATTCCTCTGCGTAGATTATTATATGAAATGAATCGAGGCTTCTCATCCTCTGCAATCCAGTCATCCATGGCTGAAATTGGATCGTACAGTATAAGGCCTCGATTGGGTATGGTTTCTATCGCACTTACCTGAAATCATTCTTTTTAGACTGCTGAATTTAGCGGGGAGAATGTCATTTCAGTGAAAAAGTAAGATTACTTGAGTTTAAAGCGCTGATTTAAGTAGTTGAATTAGGAAATTTAAAATGAAGAAACGAAGACGATAAACGGATTTTGTGGCAATTGGTCAGGCGGTGGATATTTCTTCTAATTATATAAGGTCGAAAATTGATTGATGATGCACGGGAATTAATTTTAGCCCGTTGGGTTTCAGTGCAACTCTTGTGTACTGGTTCTGGTTGGCTCTTGTGCATTAATATGCATGCTACTCATTTTTTCCTTGGGGTTTTGGCTTGAATCAACTATCAAGCAACTCATGTAGCTGTGGTTAATTAGTAACTGCTAGCTTCTCAATACTAAATGTTTTTACTGTCTAATGTCGTTATGGCTATACATTTTGCTTGTTTTTCTATTTTTTTGGAACTGTCATTTGGCTGTAACTTGTGTTTTTCTGAACGGTTGGATTCACTGGAGGTTTTCGTACATTTATAAATACAGAAATGAATTTTTTCCAGCTTTGATATTCTTAATCTTCTAATTATTTTTTTATCTTTCAGATCAAGCAATGATTTATAGTGGCTTATGGGATGTGCTACATGACTGGAAGAATGAAATCATCTTTCCTATCTTTATTGAATATTCTCAATTCAATTTATAGAACAGGGTTGGGATACAATATAGATATAGGTAGAGATAGAGATGTAGCTGAACAATACTAGAAATCAACTATAAGATAGTGCACCCCCCCACCCCCCAATTGAGCGCGAGGATTTTGATTAAAGCTTTTTTATGTGTCTATCCTTCAACTATCTGAATTTTATTCTCCTTTTCTTTTCATGCATAAATATTTGTTGATCATGGCAGTTATCAAGTCAACTATGTTTATCTGCGTTAGAAGTTTTTGGGGGATTACAATGAGACTGACGGTTAGGATTTAGGAAGCAAAATTGATTTCTTGTGTTCAAGTGCAGATATTGAGCAGATATTATCAGAGGCAGAGCACCGGTGGCTGAGACCTGCTGAGATTTGTGAAATTTTAAGAAAATATGAAAAGCTTCATATTTCCCCCAAGCCTCCAAATAAGCCAGTTAGTATGTCCTTTTTATCCTGTCAATCTCTCGTTTTATTTCTTTTAAAATTAGAGTTACTTGGATATCCAATCAATAGGACATTGGTTTATTTGTTTTATTTTGTATTTTTTACTGTATATATAGTTAAAAAAATTAAAAGTTAACAAATAGTCAATCTATGTAGGAAGGGAGAAACTGTCTTTTATAATTAAAAGGACAACACAAATCTTTGAGTTTGGGAGGTTAATTAATTTTTCAAATTCTTTTTGGTAAAACGAGTGTCTGAGCTCTAATCATGGGATAGTTAGTTCATTATGAGGATTGAACCTTTTATATTCAATTTCATCATTCGATTAATGTCATAATTAGTGAGCTGTGACTGGACACCTCACAGGCAAGCTGGAGTTGATTATTATTCACTCCATCCATTTCAAAAGCATTCCCTGTATGCTTTGCATCGATCTTTTAAAGATTTTGAAAATCAAAATCTTCCTAAGATGCTATACATTGTGAATTTTACTAACAAATAATGTTGCCAACGACTTAAGGAACAAAGCAGACCTTTTTGGTTCTCCGTGGCTCTTGAGATTTTTATTATGGTATTAAAAGGTCCATACATTAAACACCAAATATTTACTAAGGCCCTTTGTTGACTAAAGCAACATTTCTGTTGTAGCATGATTGAGATTTTCAAAACGGTAGATAGATTACTCTTTGCTGCTTGTGAATCTAGTTTTGTTCTCTTTTGCTATAAAGTATTGCCAACTACCTCTAGAAAGTGAGATAAGATGTATAATGGTGATTGTGTTGGATTGGAAAAAGAAACCTGGTATCTAATACTGCTTATTTTACTTTAAAGCATAGATCTGTGTAATTCATTTGTTCTGCATGAAAGAGTAGGGTAGCATATTAGGAGGAAAGCGTCAAACCATATTTCTTACCAGTGAATTTACTTTCTGTTCCAGGATTTGGTGCCAATAACCAAATCATTATAATTTATATTAGAACTTTTAGCAACAAAGCAATTTTCTGAGTATGTGCAATTCTTGTCAGGTGGTTCGGTTTTTCTTTTTGATCGTAAGGTGTTAAGGTACTTCCGGAAGGATGGGCATAACTGGAGAAAGAAAAAGGATGGGAAGACTGTTAAGGAAGCCCATGAGAAACTTAAGGTAACCATGGACTCTATTGCAACCTATGAAAGTCTTATATAATATCTTTGGAGAGGCAATAAATGTGTTTTTTTTTTATATTCTCCAAAGCATTATTATTAAAAATGCCTTGGCCCTGCTAGTTGGCTAGGAAACTCAAGTCATTAGTGTTCTAGATAGGCCAGATTCCTATTAGGAGTATTTTTGTATTTAAACCAGATCAATCTGGGTTTGAATTATTTAGAATTCAATGATTGTTCTGCTGATTCTGGGTTAGCATCTGACCAAAAGCTTATGTGCTGCATCTTGAATGTGTGAAATTTTGTTGTTTTTTTCTCCAAATCAAACTTGGCCAAATGCTCATATTTATGCATGTGTGTATCTATATATATGTGCACTTTGATTAAATTCCTGTGTTTAACAACTAATCTCTACTTCTGTCCATCTACTTTGGACCCTGTGACTTATTGGAACTGTATGCACTGCTATACCTAGGATGATAGGCAAGTATTTGTGTAGTATGATTTAGATAAAGTTTCTGGGTGTGTTTTTTCATTCTTTTACAACAGGACATCTGATCTCATTGTTCTTCAGGTTGGAAGTGTTGATATGCTGCATTGTTACTATGCTCATGGAGAGATTAATGAAAATTTTCAGAGGCGCAGCTACTGGTTGCTTGAGCAGTAAGTATAGATTGTTAACATTCGATTAACTCACACAATATCTTCAGTATACTGCTTATGAGGAATTGTGGTAATGCTTTGTTTGTTAACCCCTTCTGGACTCGGTTCATTTGACAATTTTATATTTGGTTTGACTTCTTTTGGTTTCCATTGTCTCTAAGATTAAGTTCTGTATCAGACCCAATTTCATGTACATGTTGATTTTATATGAGTGTTGGTTTATTGTGTTCTGACTACATGAGAAGTTTTCATGGTATCAAAGTACATGTAATAATCGAATTAACCCTTAAAGTGTATAGAAATGCTTGCAAGTTTAAACCAAGCTCCAGTAGATGAGTTTATGGCTACTTCGATTTTTTTCTTACCCTGAGATGGAGAGTGATATTTCAACATCTAATGTTGCGTTAGACATTTATATTGGTTTTAATTTTTGTTTCTTGTATACATGTGTGTGTGTGTATTTACTTTATTTTTGTTTCTCTTATATTCTTTAGTTCTGTTGCACGTAAATTTTATATTTTCTGAAATATATTTAGGAGTGAATCTGTTGGAAAATTTGTGTGCTCTTCTACTTGAGATGGTTATATTTGACAAATGGAGCAATCATTCACTTGCTGCAATCCATAAATCTTAAATCACTATTGATGAATTCTTAACAAATCTTCTAATGGTGCAGGGATCTGATGCACATAGTGTTTGTCCACTATTTAGAAGTCAAGGTCAGACTCTATCAACATAATTGAAGAACATTTATCCAATATTGGTTAGCTGTAAGCTTTTAGTTTCTTAAACATGAGAGGGTGAACAATTAATTTCCAAGATCCTCATTTGCATCCTCATTATCTCTATGTATTTGAACTTCTCATGAGGTGGCATGAGGAGCTTGATAGTAGAGTACCTCCATGATCTGACAAAGGATGTCTGGTAATCCGGTCTGACTTTCCTAGAAAATGTGTAAAATCAACAAATTGTAGGAATTAGTTTATAACTTGCCTTATTAAATCTCAGTAATTATAATTAATGAGGGGAATATAGGAAGTCAAATCAATTATTTGTATATTATTAAGAAGAAAGACAATTTAGAACAAAGAAATAAAGAAATCAAGACATCCTTTGTGGGATGGAGGGAGTACGTCTTGGTTTTGTCTAAAAACTGAAAGCATAATTTTGTAGTTTGCTTTTGCTCAAATAATTTATGAACTTTTAAAGCTAAAAACTGATGGCATGCAAAATAGATGGCTTTTCACTGTAATTTTATTCATATTCTCCATTTGTTAGTTTTATGCTTTATTAGTTAATACATATTGATGAAGGATTTGATCCAATTGCCTATGCCTGTAGGCTAAACTTAAAATAATTTTATGGAGGTGAAAAGAGGATCTTGATGAATTTTGGTTTCTTCTCTATGTTCCTTCTTCAGGGCAATAGGACAAGCATCAATGGGGATAGAAATACTGTTGTATCAAATTCTGAAAATGACAGCTTGCTATCTTCCAGTTTTCGTGGAACAAGTCCAACCAGCACATTATCATTATCATATGAAGATGCTGAATCCGGTAACTGTTATTGCATCTTACTTTCTATCCTTTCGTCCTCCTCTTTGTTATCTGGCATTCAGTAAACGTTGAACTTGATATTAAACGATTGCTTCCATTTTACCCCCGTGGAAACATGGTGCCTGTATAACCTACTTCAGAGGGCAATCATCAAGCGAGTTCCAGATTTCAGTCATATCCAGAGTCTCCATTGGCTGATGATAGTCATTCTATCCAATCAAGCAGTTATAGCCAGGTTCTTAGTCCAGGTATCTAATATCATATTTTTCATCTTTGTTTTAGTTATCCTTCCTGATGATGCACCATTGGCAAACTAGAAACTGTTTTAAGTATGGTATTTCTTGTTCAAAGGAAATCAGAATGTTTGTGCCATGAATTATGCATCACTTTCAAGGGTTTATGGAGATGAAGAGCTTGGAGGATGCACCCTGACACATGGGGCCCAAGCAACACTTGATTTGGCATCATGGCTAGAAATTCTTGGAAATCCTACTCCAGGTATTAATGTATATACCAAGAACCAATGTAATTTTAACAATATGTACTTTCTTGCTGTATTTAGGTATATGCTGTTTTGAACAGGAGAGAATGCTTACGAACAGGGATATGAGTGTTCTCTGCATGTCCAGTCCAATTCGCAGGCAAACAATTTGTTTGAGAAGAATTCACTTTCTTCAGATCAAGGGTATCCCGAGGATAAACAGCAGTCTGGACAAAGGAACCTTCAAATGCTCCTCTCTGATGCTGCATTTGGAAATGCAATGAACCCAAATTCTGAGAATGCTATGACAACAATAGGAAATGAAGACTACTCTTTCATCCTGAAGAAGCCTCTGGTTAGTGGCTTGCAAATAGAGGAAAGCTTGAAGAAAGTTGATAGCTTCTCCCGTTGGATTGCTACAGAACTCGGAGAAGCTGATGAATTGGAGGTGCAGTCAAGTAATGGAGTTTCATGGGGTATTATGGGGAATGAATACGACTCCAGTATGACAGCTCCATTACAAGTGGATATGCATACACTGAACCCATTCATTTCCCAGGACCAGCTTTTTAGTATTATCGATTTTTCACCTAACTGGGCTTACTCTAACCTGGAGACCAAGGTACCCGATATTGATCCTTAATTTTGGTTTCAGTATTGAGTATAGACCTGCTTCTATTGATGGCATCATGTTCGATTCTACTGCTTATGCTTTGCTAGTTATGGGAACTACTCAGCATCTCCTCTACATCTCTCTCAAATGATCACACACAATTTGACAAATCCACTTCCAACTTTTGTCTTCCATACGATCTTAAATAAACATCCAACCCTCATGAACAATGATTCTGTGTTATTATTTTGATGCATAAACTCCTGTTTATGATATGTATCCTTATGCTAAGTCAACATGGGCTACTTGAAAGGTTTATTGTAAATAATCAGTTTTAGTTAAATGGGTTATGATATGTAATCTATTGGTTTTTTGTTTAATTGTCACAATCAGGTCATTGTCACTGGAAAATTCCTCAAGAGCCAGCCAGAGTTGTATAATTGCAGATGGTCCATTATGTTTGGGGAAGTCGAGGCTCCAGCAGAGGTTTTAGCTGATGGGAGTCTTTGTTGCTGTGCTCCATTGCACAAGCCTGGGCTTGTCCCTTTCTATGTAACTTGTTCTAACCGATTGGCTTGCAGTGAAATACGAGAATTTGAATATAAGTCTGGGACAGGCCAAAATATTCATCCTGGTTACATAAATGGAGACAACGAAACTATGATGCATCTATATCGAAGATTTGAAAAACTGTTGTGCCTAGAAACCGTTGGCAGTCCTGTAAGTTCTGGTAAAAATGACTTTGAAAAACAAAATGTGGTCGGTAAAATTATTCCGTTGATGGAGGAGAAGAACCATGAGGCAATGTTGACTCCAGAAAATAACACATCAATTGGGGCTATGCTTCTTGATAAGCAGCTGAAAGAAAAATTTTACTCTTGGATTCTCCAGAGAGTAACTGAAGATGGCAAGGGGCTTATGGTTATTGATGAAGGAGGTCAAAGTGTGCTACACTTGGCTGCTGCTCTTGGCTTTAATTGGGCTCTCCAGCCAATTATAGCATCAGGAGTTAGTGTCGATTTTCGTGATGTGAATGGTTGGACAGCACTGCACTGGGCTTCATTTTATGGCAGGTATATGTTTAACTTATTATGTAGAAAAAAATCACCTGAAGGGCCAGCCTCTTATTTTTTTCTTTCTATCCTAGAGCTGAAAATAAGCCATTGGAACAGAAATGTTGCTCCCCTTTGAGTTTTGATTGCATGTTGATTTGTGAAATGTCATGGTTATTTTTCTAATTTTTCCTTCTTCCAACAGTTCTGGTATAATTTTACTTAATTTTTATTTCACTTGTTTGTGTCCTAGAAAATTTTGAAATTTATTGGGTAAGATCTTCGAACTCTAGCTGGAGGAAAAAGGTTCTGTCCATATGAAACAGAAATCTTTTTTCAAAAGTTGTAGCTCTTAATACTCTATTTTACCACTGAACAGATGTTGTAAAAGAAGTGATTAGAAGCTTTTGCTTTATTTTAACTTTTCTCTCTTTCTTTTATATATATATATAGGGAGGACATAGTTGCTGCTCTGGTTTTTCTGGGTGCTGCTTCTGGAGCATTGACGGATCCATCTGCTGAATATCCGCTGGGTAGAACTCCTGCAGACCTTGCTTCTTCCAGTGGACACAAGGGCATATCTGGTTTTCTTGCCGAGACTAACTTGACCATGCAACTGTCAACTCTTGGAGTGAAGGATGATGGTACAACTGAAACTTCTGGATCGAAAGCAATATTGACAGTTTCAGAATGTATAGCTGTTTCAAAAATTGAAGATGATGTTCCAGACACATTGTCACTCAAAGATTCACTCGCCGCAGTCCGTAATGCTACACAAGCTGCTGCTCGCATTCACCAAATTTTTCGTGTGCAATCATTTCAAAGGAGGCAGTCTAGTGAACAGGTCTCTGATAATTTGCTTACTTCAGATGAGCATGCTATTTCTGTGGTAGCAGCTAAAGCATCCAGGTTAGGCCATTCTGATGGTATTGCCTATGCTGCGGCTCTACACATTCAGAAGAAATACCGTGGATGGAAAAAACGAAAAGAGTTTCTACTAATTCGACAAAAAATTGTTAAAATCCAGGTACTTTGTTTCTCTTATATCAAGGAGTAAAACATTTCAATCTTTCGTGTCTTCAAAAGACCGATTTGTATCCCTTCAGTTCCTAATCTGCCAGGCAGGCCACTGTTCAACTTGCCAAAAAATACCGAGCAACTTTAATCTTGTGTAAAAATTATGCAGAATTCATGTTGCTCCAGCACTCTGAATCTTTATAGGTTCAAGCATGAAAACTCTTCATTGTTCAGCACATAACTAGTATTATTCTTTGAAAGTACCAGACATCCACATGAAACTGATTGTCTGTTGTTTTGTGGCTAAAGGCTCATGTAAGGGGGCATCAGGTCAGGAAAAAGTATAAACCTATTATCTGGTCAGTTGGAATATTGGAGAAGGTGATTTTGCGTTGGAGGCGAAAACGCAGTGGGTTGCGTGGATTCCGATCAGATGGGTTCCGGAAAGGGCCCGACACACAGGATGCCTTGCCACAACAGGAAGATGATTATGATGTTCTGAAGGAAGGGAGAAAACAAACTGAAGAAAGAATGCAAAAAGCATTGGCTAGGGTGAAATCCATGGCTCAATATCCTGAAGCGCGAGCTCAGTACCATAGGCTGCTAACTGCCACTGAAGGGTTACGTGAAACTAAGGTAATTTCTGTTTTAGTAAAGCTAATGCCTGCACAACACCACACAAAGGTGAACAATGTTTACATACATTGCCTTTAGTTTAATAGTAATTTGACTGTCCTTGGAAAAACTTATGATTGGTTGTTTGTCTAGATGCTTGAAATTTGAATCGTGGTCATCTTGGAAGAAAACACTAGTCCCATTAATTTGCTTGAAAAGGAAATTTTTCATATTTAAAACTGTTGTGACTTCTTGTGAATTTAGCATTCTTGGCTTTTTATTGAACTTCTTTATGTTCTGTATCAGGTTAGTATTTTTTGAATAACAATGTACTTTTGGTATTTCCATGTAGTTTGCGTATATGTGCATAGGTATTTGAACTTTGAATAGAAATTTACCTGTTGGTATTTTTATGTACTGGAAAAATCAACTCAGCCAAATTTTTTCTTTTACACATTTACCCTCTCAATAGCCTAGTGGGACACACAACCTTTCTCTTGAGGTCAAGGGATTCAAACCATCAACCTACAACCACACACCCATCCTTTAGCTGAGATTTAAAAATATAGGCTATGTTTGTTTTCAATTTTTCCCTCTCCAAACATATACTACAATCAATAAACTTTTTAAAATTTATCGTTATTTTTTTTTTACTTTTACACAATTCTTGAGAAAAATACACCTAAAAACATACATCAACAAACGAAAACAAACCCAACCAGAGGATTTCCAGTAGCTCTATTTTTGAGTGTGAACACTTAAAGCTATTTGTTGGCTTCAGTGCCTTGCTTTCACATTTTTCTTTCATTCATAATCTGTAGTTGTAAATCAACAATTTATTACAATGGGAGAAGAGATTTTTTCTGAGTTTCTATCTTTGTTCTTAATCTTCTGCAGGATGCTTCAGAATCAGATCTGATCCCAGACAACTTTGAGGACATGATTTACTCTGAAGAGGAAGTAGTTAATGTTGCTAGTCTGTTGGATGATGATACTTTCATGCCTATAGAGTTCCAATGAAGATCCAAGCTAACCATCTTCCTTAGATATGGATGCCTAGTGATCCGTTTGTTGCTGATTTTCACTAAATTAAAGAAAAAACATGATCTTTCATGCTTTAATTTACTTTTTGTATATATTTTGTGCGTGCACACCAATGACTGAACCTCATACAGAAGGTGTATAATCTATATGCATTATATATATAGATATAGAAATAGCATTCTTGCTTGTAGCACAGGAGGCGCATAGGCATCTAAATCTTGAAATGTTACTCTTGTTGCTATGTTTGTTTTCAAATTTGAGTGTGTGTTTTTTATATGTTTTTGTTTAAAAAATTGTGTAAAAGTAAAAGAGAGAAATAAAGTTTGAAAAATGTAACAATTGAGTGTGTGTATTTTGTGCTAAGAACATATTCATCCTAGCTGGTTGTTATCTGCACATGCTCATGTTCAAGGCGAATTTGCCTTGAATTATGAACTCATAATACATAAGTGTGAGTTGAGTCCGCTTAGTGGCGATGCTTGGTCTGTTATTGCTTGACAGTTGTACGTGAAATGATTCATTTGCTATGTTGGTGGTTCATTTTCGACAAGTTTTATGCCTTTTAAAAGATTATACTCTAAATGTATCGATGTTAAGGAAGTAATTTTTCTCTCTTATTTGTACACTCAATCACCCTAGCTATTAAATATACAGGCAATTTTTAATTTTCTACCGGGAACAAAACTGGCTTCCAAAGTTGTTTTTTGCTAGCGAATTACTGTCTCTTATTTTTATTAAATGATTCAGATTATATTTGGTTGAAGATTTTGTGGAGAGTTGAAAGTGATGGTTTTTTCGTTGGGACATGAACTGTGTTCTAGGGTAAAATTTTAATAGAATAAAAATTTTGATTTATTTAAATCGTCTCTTTATTTTTTTGTCCTTCATCTATATGATATAGAATGTGAGGAGTTGATGGTAACCACTTTTGTTTTCAAAATTAATTTATTAAAATGTACTTTTTAGCTTATGTTTTTACAATTTTTTCAATTTTCCTTATTGTTTTTTACTTATTATTTCACAATCTCTTCTTTTTTTTCTCCTTCATTTTATTGACATTGCCCAATATAACTTTTATTTTTTTGATAACTTATTTTTATTCTAAAAATAAGCCTGCAATGCAGAAATGTGTTCATAACCTTTTAAAAATACCTGTTTTCCTCTTTTCCTTCTTGTGAGGAAAATTGGTTGACTTCCCTCCCACCATTCCCTTGAAATCTCATTTCCCTTTACAAGTTCTTTCCTTTATTTTGTGTCCTCACCTTTTCATCATTCCGTGGAAGAACAGCCTCCCGTGCTCCACGTATGTATGATTCATAATATCAAAGTTAAAAAGAAAGAAAAGTTAAAAAATGAAAAATAAAGGAGGAGAGCACAAAGCAAGAAAAGGGGTTCCATTGGGATTGAAAAATTCTCCTTTGAGATCAATAAAGAAATGGTACTGGTAGTGAGCAACGGATAAAAAGCAAGGACCCAAATTGAAATTAAAGAAAAACAATTTGGTACAATGGCTGACCAAGAATGGGTCCCCCTCCACTCCACAAGACCAATTCAAAAGAAGGGAGTTTTGGTTAAATACCAAAAAACCCCTTTCTTGCTACTGGTGAGAAACTTCAGATCTATTGAAACAAGAAAAGTAAACAGCAACAGCTGTACCATCAAAATCAAACAAGGAGTACTATGCTAAATTACTGACTCCTGCTTGATGTAGCATTTTACTTGGGGCATTAACACTAAAAAAAAAAGGCAGTAATAAAGAAACAAGAAAGACAACAAAGTCAATAGAGAAAGGCCAAAGCAGTCTCCTCTGGAAGCGATATCGCAGACTAGCAAACACATGAGCCTCTCTTCCCTTAACAAAACCCAAACTTTCAGTTCCATATCTTGATTCTGAATCCTTCTCTAATCTGCACAGGTAACTCTTATATATCTATACATACAGAAACGATAATTTCTTCGTGGACCAAGTCAGCGTGAAATTCTGTTTTCTTGATTTCGAGGGGGTTGGATCGGTAACTTCAAATTTATGGGGTGCCCACCGTCTAAAGTGGAGTTGTTGCTCCGATTCTTGAAGAAAAAAGTTATACGAACCCTTATGCTGTTTGCCTTGTTTTAGGTTGCAGATTTTCACTTTTGATTGGAAGGCAGATGTTGGTTTGGAGAGGAGGCTGAGGTGCTATGAGGTTAATGGATAATTTATGCTGCTTCAATTATGTTTATTCACGGGTGAGGTTTTGTTCTTTTGTGGAAAGTTTTTATAGTTTCTGCTACTTTGCCCTTTTTGTAGAGTTTATTAGGAGGATGATAATTATAAATATAGAATTTTACATGCGTGTGCTTTGCACTTGGTCAAATGGTAGTTGATTTATCTTTTTAATTTCTATTAGTGTATTGTGGACTGGTTGAGTTATGCTTTTTGTAGGCATGTATGACAGAGAAAAATTTGTGCGTTTCTCTGTTATGTTTGGCATGGCAGAGGGTTTCATATTGGTTGCAGTAATACTTTAGGTTTTGAGTCGAAATATTGCGCGGGGGCTCAAACTTGTGGGCTTATTGTTATGCCTGACATAACATAAGCAGTGGGAAAAATGCTTGTTTTGTCTTGAGGTTGGTATTTGATCTGACAATGAAATTGTCAGGATAACACAAATTGTTTTCCACCCTTCCACACTTATTCTTTATTGTATGCCATGTGTATAGTGTTGGCAATCACTTCTTTGAATTGCTTTGCTTCACCACCGGGGGTATGTGAGGAAGTCTGAAATTAGGATTAACTTTAAAACCCACTCAAAGCTCAACATCTATTGTTTCTTCTCATTTTGTAGTTAACTTCCTGTTTTCCTTTAGCTTTCAGGTGGACGCTCGTCACATAGCTCTGGCAAGGGAAGCAGCAGTAGGGGGGTCAAGTATGGGTTCAGTTTGGTAAAAGGGAAGGCAAATCATCCAATGGAGGATTACCATGTTGCAAAATTTGCCCCAGTTCAAGGCCGTGAACTTGGGCTATTTGCAATATATGATGGGCATCTAGGAGATAGTGTGCCAGCTTACCTACAAAAGCATTTGCTTTCAAATATCTTGAAGGAGGTTAGTTGCTCATAGAAGAATATATATTGTGTTGATATTTTTAATCCCTAATTTAAATAGCCCCTGGAAATATCTCATTGATCGAAGACTGATTCTCTAATTATTCAGGAATAAGCTATGAAACACCATTCTATTGCATCTCTTGTGGTTTCCCTGTTGATATTGGTCTCCTATTGACTATTGCCTCTTTGATTGAATTTCTTATGTTCATCTCCCAATTTAGTGTAGTGAGGATGCTATGCTGTTTGAATGTAGACTCTGCATGGAATGCAACCGATTTTGCTGGAGTTTGTGATGACTTATAGTGCACTTAATGAAAGTGGTGAAATGACAAGAAGATCCTTAGGCCTAGATTCTTGCAATTAACTTTAGCTCCATATTAGTAAGTAATAATATGGGAAGCCTCATATGAACAATCTTTCTTGTCTAAAGCTTATTAAGCAAAGGATAACATGGTATTGGTATGGGGTTATTGTTAGGTACTCCTAGAGGGCTTGGAATCTTCACTTCCCTTTTACTATCACGATAGTTGAAAGTGACGATATCATCTTTCATGTTGTCTGCATGTTATATTGCTTGCTAGTAATGGATCATAGATGATCTGTTATTGGTTAGATTATATTGCTCTTATTCTTAAGAGCTGCTGTGTATCTTACGTCCTATCTCCCCTAACCTTATTTTATTATTTTCATTGGGTTATGGGTGTTATATGAATGTCTTGAATGACTACAGGAGGATTTTTGGAGTGACCCAGTCAGGTCTATTGCTAAGGCTTATGAGAGAACTGATCAGGCTATCCTCGCGCATGGCTCTGACCTGGGTAGTGGTGGGTCGACTGCTGTCACTGCAATTCTTATAGATGATCAACAACTATGGGTGGCCAATGTTGGAGACTCGCGAGGAGTGCTCTCCAAGAGGGGGAAGGCTATACAAATGACTGTTGATCATGAGCCCAACACTGAGCGGGATAGTATTGAAGACAGAGGTGGATTTGTATCAAACATGCCAGGTATGGCTGACTGCTAGCTATTACTTGTGGTATTGGTTCTTTCAATTCATTTTAAACACTGGATAGTGTTTTACTCTTGATACCTTTTCTTCCAAATAAATGTACTTGATTTTTATATAATGACAAATAGCATAATTATTCTCCTGCTATTAGAAAATTTTCTATTCTCTGAATTTTGCATTAGCAAATATAATCTAGTTTTATGTTGTTAGAAAATTCAAAAATTGAATTGTACAAGTTTGCCCCAATTTATAGTATGAGACTAAAGATATCAGAAAGTATAAACTTGATGTAATATTAATCTTAAGATAGGAAACAATATATATCTAGGTAACACAATATATGGAATGTCAAATCAAATATTTCTTTTCTACCACTTTTCTTTGAGTTGAATATAATAATTTTTATTAAGTGTTTAAATTCGACTATTGAGACTTTGTAGGTAGCAAATAGTAAATGCAGATTAGTAGCTGTAAGATGACAAATTCATTAGGCAATCTGATCATTTCTTCATTTATGATAGAATGCAAAGGAATTTAAGCAGTTGAGAAGTCAAAAGGCCTACATTCACATGTCAATTGAATGTAGATGATGGGCCATCTATAGTTGATCCTGATTGCCGTCAATCATCTTCATTATTTGCAAATTCGTGAGGCACGGGCTTGATAGTAATGAGTCAGTAGACTGATATCATCATTAGTGACATGTTGGTTTGAAGCTTAAAGAAATCAAGGCAGACCTTGTTTTTTAGGGAGATGTGACATTCGTGACGACTATATATGCATAACAATAATTGATAGACTGACAAAAATAAGTGTTACGCTTATATAGATGTTAGACAGACTTGGTGTGTGTGAGTGGGAAGACTGACAAACAGTGACAATTCAGACAAGTTTCTAAATATTAGATAGAAGTGACACCTGTATTTAGACCTAATTTAGAGAATTGGAAGAATTGAACAGTACTAAAGATTTATCCCAATGAACAGTATGGACTGGTATAAGAATACAGAAAATAAGTCTAGAATTGACATAATACTAGTGTTGCAAAATAATCAACAAAATATATCTAAATCTACTAGGTAACATAATATGTAGAATATTAAATCAAATATCCTCTCTAACATGTTATTCAATCCTTTTCTAATCCTGGTAATTATTCAAGTGAGGTCTGACTTTGAGCAATCAACCAGTATTATCTTTTGAAGAAACAAAGAATGGTTATTAGCAAGTTTGATCTTGTAGTACATAAAAGATGTGAAAATAAAGTAGTCAATTGTAATTCTCAAATTACTATTTTATGCCTTTGAGCTTGCATGGAACCACCTCACCAAAAGCCGGAGTTTCCTTTTGTATATTATATGGATGATCCAATTTGCAAGGACCATGATTGGGGATTGTTTGATTGTCATTCTTTGAGGAAGAGGCGAAATAGAATCAACTGTAAAAAGAGACTCTTTATTTGTACATTGAGCTCTTTAGCAAGTCTGATTATGTTATCTTTGTCTTTGTTTATGTCTTGGGTTGGAACAAATTCCTCTAATGTGCTCCTGTAGTGTTCCTAAATAATTTTTTGTCTAGGTGATGCTTTCTGAATTCATTTTCACTAAAGCTACTGTATGCATTGTGTGGATATCTTTACGGGATAACAATCTTATTGTTCCTGACTCTATGCATGGAATGACTTTGTATGAGATTTTTCTGTTTTGGTCAAGTCATAAATCCATGCACACTGTACCAGGAGATGTTGCTAGAGTGAACGGCCAGTTGGCTGTTTCCCGAGCTTTTGGAGACAGGAACCTAAAGATGCAATTACGATCTGAACCTGATATTAGATTCGCTGAGATCGATGTGGACACTGATCTTCTCATCCTTGCAAGTGATGGTATATGGAAGGTTTCTTCTCTGCCCTTACACAGCATTTCCACCTTTTTCTCTCTCCTACATGAATTGACAAACATTACTTCACCACTCCCTTCTTTGCCCACAAATACTCCAGGTTATGTCAAATCAAGAAGCTGTAGATATTGCAAAGAAGATCAAAGACCCCCAGAAAGCAGCAAAGCAATTAGTGATGGAAGCATTAAACAGAGAGAGTAAGGATGACATCTCGTGCATCGTCGTTCGCTTCTAGCTGTATGAACGCAGATGGGGCTGCCCTTGTGAATTTCCTAGATGTGCTACATACATTTGAAATCTCACAGAAATCCAACCCAAGTATAGTTCTCAGCAAGTGATTCTGCTTCCTTGTGTTATGCATCTGATATATGAAACATTACTGCGGTTGTTTTTGTTGTTTGCCATGGCTTGGTTTCACATTTGTGTAAATTTTCATCTGCAAATTGCATGAAGATCCGAATAGGAGAAGGATTCATCGGTGGCATGTATACACTAGAAGATATGCAGCCATTTGTCTGTGCTATAATGTGCTACGATATAGTGGTGAAGAATGAAGTTTGTTGAGTACAAATTTATTTTATTTTCATTTGTAAGTATCGACTTAAATTGATGACACCGAGTATGCTGTTCAGTGTGTTGCTCAGAATTATTATACAGATGAATCAAGTTACTCCTACAATTGAGTTTGATTAATCTCAACAATGTTTTCAAGTTCGAGCTGGAATTTGAATTTTAAATATCTTTTTCATAGTCAATTTTACCGATTAACTCAAATTTAAAGTTGAATTTGAGTATTAGAAATCCTCATCAAATTAACAACTCTCATCAATTCACGGACACACACGTTCATAATAATATTCCGAAAGTATTTGTGATGTGTAGTATATGTATGGAGCAACATCGTTATTCATTACAAATCCTCTTACCTCTTATTAGATTCGTTAAATATATTATTCAGTAAAATTTAAACTTGGCCAACATCATTCTTCATAAGTTATCCCAATTTACTTGATTTTTTCCAACTAGAAAATTATTAAATCATCTTTCGACCTTTTCATCAAAGTAAAGAGTTGTTACTTGAATCTTTTCCTCTTTTAGAGTGTTGTAGTACTAGAAATACCGTTGATATTTTCTGATCTAGTAGCATGCATTTGACCCATCAAATGGAGTCAAGTCAATCTTGGGTTTTGGTGTAAATGGTGGTTTATAATTTTAATGATTAGGTGGGTGGTCTAATATAATTGTCTGATGGTAGTGGGGCTAGTTGATTGGTGTTCCTTGTGATGTTGAATGAGGTGGAGTAGGAAGTATTCCTTTCCTCCCTTAAGCCGAGGGAGATGCTTCAATTGTCTGTCCCTTTATTGTCGTTTGAACTTGATTCATCATCTACAATGTATTAATTAGAATATCTAATTTTAAAGGTATTGTCGTTTGAACTTGATTCATTATCTACAATGTATTAATTAGAATATCTAATTTTAAAGATCTGTCTTAATGTGTGTCTTTCATCTATTATTGTTGCCTCTTGGGAGTTAAAGCTTTTGGTGATGCCCTTTAGTTTCTCATCCATACGTCTCTCTATTTTGGCTTCTAACTTTTGGATTTGTTTTTTAGTATTCTTTTCAGTCATTGTTTGTTGCCTAGTTTTTTGTGAGATTGTTGAGAATGTGCCCTAATACCACTTGCAATAATTTTATGGGCTAATGATAGAAATAGGGTTTACACAACCCCAGTCCAAGTCTGAGGCCTAACCATGGTTTTGATAATGGATCTTTAATCAAACAAAATTCAAAAGGGTCAATGAACTAACTCTATGCTGAGAGTGCTATCTACTATAGCCCTTTGTGTTGGCTACGGGCAGCCCATCACCGTGTAACCAGTGTTGTGAAAACCAACCTGAATCAGGTGGTTTGACCGTCAACCGGTGGTCAAATCGGTCTACAGTGATACAAAAAATTGGATTTTTACCAAAAACCGCCTTTTTTAAAGAAAACCAGAAAAAATTGTGGTTCAACCGGTGAACAGGTTCAACCGCTCATGATTTACTAGAACCAGATGGTTGGCACGTGAAATCCCTAATCAATAAGTAGTAATTGAAGTCTCATACAGAATATCGTGTTGGGTATAGCTCTGGTCTAGTGATTGTGCACTTTAGTTGGTGTCGGGTTTGGGGGTTTGGTCTGGTGACTCACGAAGAGCATCGCGTTGGGCTGGTATTATAAATTGACTGAGCATCGCAAAGAGGTTGCCTTGTATCATAAATCGATAAATGTCGGAACATTGTTGCATCTCTAAGCCAGTAAGCCCTAAGCAGTAAGCACTTTAGTCGGCGTTGGGTCTGGCTCTGGTTGTGACTCTCAAAGAGCATCGTTTGGGCATCGTGAATTGACTGAGCTCTGATCGTGAATTGAAGCAGCTACAGAGCATCACAAAGAGGCCTCGCATTCTCTTCTTATTTCCTCTGTGAGATTTGCAACTTGGAAAAGGTCTCCCTTTCTTTCAGATTTTGGTGATCGTTTCTCGTTTTCTAATTCTTTATTTTAGCTATAGATGAAAAGAAAATCCTTCAATTATTGAAAACAGAAATGAAAAAGGAGAAACATCGTTTGAACGGCTAATTTCTGGTATTGTTGCTGCTTGAAACTCTTTTGGTATAACATTTGCTTGAGGAACTGGAGCCGGCATTTCCTAGCAAAGTTGAAGCTTATAGGGAGATACGTGCAGCATATGCAGTTGTGAGTAACATCTAAATTTGCTTTCCCTATGCTTCCGCTTCTCCATATTCTGATGGATATATTACACATGCATTTTTTTGCTACATCTCACTAGGTCGAGTCTTTCATCTGATCTTTTTGTGTGATTTTGTTTTATCGTCATTAGCATTTTATTGTAATTATAACTTGAAGAGCATTCAAACGAGGTACATGTGATTCTTGGAAAATCTGAAAGGATATTACTTGTAGCTGTAATTTATGCGGGAGACCCAACGATTTGCACAATCACAAAACACGCTACCGAATGGAGATGTTAAAGTAAAGGTAGAGATTTGAGGAACATTTGGGATGACGTTGATAGATTAAGCTAATTTTGTTCAGTTATTAAGTTTACGATTTCTTCTGTTATGGCTTGTGAATAAGATTGAATATCACATCAAAATTGTTGGGACGCCATTTCTTTCAAATGTTGCATAGGTCAACAGACTGTTTCCACTTATTAAATTCCTTCACAAATTGTCATTTTATTCTTTCATTCCCAACTTTGTTCGCTCTGGTATATTTTGTGTCTGACATGGCATGTTCGTTTTTATTGAATTTCTTGTGAAACATAACCTTTTGATAGCATAGGTTCTCCTTTCTAGTTATGCATCTAGTGGACAAAATTTAGTAAAGTGTCATCTAGTTATATTCTAAGTATGTCTTTTCTTTATTTATATGCAACAGTAAAATGTCATATAGTAAACAAAACACAGACACAAGTAACTCCAGTCCTGCATCAGCTCCATCACAAAGGGTAAAAATTGATATAACATGGAACCATGTGGTCGAAAGGGTCATTGATAGAAAAAAGGCTATTTGTTGTTTGTATTGTGGAAAGGTGTCGATTGGTGGTGGAATATATAAGACGAAACAACATCTTGTAGGGAAGAAATGTGAAATTAGAGTATGTTCTAAAGAACCTACAGATGTTAGATATCGATGGAGCAATCACTAAAGGAGATTGTTGAAAAAAAGAAAGAAAGTTAAAAGAGATATGTTGTTGAGAATTTTTATGATCCTCGTATTGTCGAAAGGGATGATATTGATGAATATGACAACATTGAAGAATTGCATACACAAGAACGGAGAGGTAAAACTATACAATCTAGTGTGGAAAAAGGAAAAACACCTGTAAATAAAGGTGCCAAAGTTAGATTTTCGAGCAACATTGGTGATTATTTTGCTTCAAGGACCACTCCTGGATCTCAACCTATGACAAAAAGTGTTCTTGCAGGTAAAGAAGCAATTGAAAGAGCTCATATGGAAATTGCTAAGTTCTTTTATGATACATGCATTCCCATTAATGCATGTAATTCAAGATACTTTCAGCGCATGTTTGATGCTGTAATTGTAATAGAGCCAGGATTTAAGGTTCCTACATATCATGATCTTAGACTTCCTTTATTAATGAATTCAAAAAAGAAGTTCAATTGTGGGTTGATAATATTCGAAGTCTTTGGTTAAAGTCTGGATGCACCATTATGGGTGATGGTTGGAAAGATAATGTTGGTCGAACATTAATTAACTTTCTTGTATGCGGTCCTCGTGGAATTGTATTTTGAAAATCTGTGGATACTTTTGATATTGTGAAAGATGTAGAAGTGCTTTTTAACTTGTTCAAAGAAGTTATTGAATGGGCAAGTTCAAGCAATGTGGTTCATATTGTTACTGATAATGGATCAAATTATGTTTTAGCAGGTAGAATGATTCAAGGTCACTGTAAATCTATTAGTTGGTTTCCTTGTGCAGCACATTGCTTGAATTTGATTTTGAAAGATATCGCAAAACTAGACTACATTGCTGAAATTATGAGTAAAGCATCCCAGGTTACTAGATTTGTTTGCAACCATGTTTATTGGTTAACTTGGTTAAGAAAAAGAAAAGATTGGATAGAAATTCTTCGTCCAAGTGATACAAGATTTGGTACTACTTTTATTGCTCTTTATAATATGTACCATCACATGCATGATTTAAAAACTTTGGTAACTTGTAAAGTGTTTGCTGATTCTAAATTAGCTAGAGAGAGGAAGATAAAAGAAGTTGTTGCAATTATATTGGATAATACGTTTTGGAAGGACTGTTTGATTATTGTGAAGATTATGGAACCTTTGATGTGCCTTTTGAAAATTGTTGATGGGGATAAGAAGCCTTTTATAGCATATGTTTAGGAGGGGATGTATAGAGCACGGAAAGGTATCAAGAATTTATTTAAGAACAAAAAGAGATTGTACAAGCCATATCATCAAAAGCCGTTAGGATAGGCAATTGCGGAAAGACATACATGCTGTAGCTTACTGGCTTAATCCCGTCTTTTAGTATGATCAAACATCATTTTCTCATAAACCAGAGGTGATGAATGACGTTCTTGAAATAATCACTTCTAAAGAAATTGGTATTATGTCAAAGTTATTACACGAGATTAGATTATTTCGAGATCGCATGGAGAGCTTTGGGTTAGAACTTGCTATTGAGATTTGCAAGAACATTCAACTTGGTAAGTGTTAACTTATTATGATTTTTTATTATGATAATATATTTCTTTTGTCTTTATTTTATTTATACTTCTTTTTCTTTTTGTTTTAGATAAATGGTGGAAGTGCACCCAATTTTCAATGGTTAGCCATTCAAATTCTTGGACAGACAAGCACCTCATCTGGATGTGAAAGAAATTGGAGTGTTTTTGAACGTATACATACTAAAAAGAGGAATATACTTGAACATCAAAGGTTAAATAATTTGGTTTATGTTCATTATAACCTAAAGCTAAAAGATAGGTAATAGTAATTTACTTTCATACTTTTTATATTTTATTTAGTTTTTGTATCATAATTGTTAAGTTAACTTTTTTATTTTGTGAAACTTTAGGTGGTTTATGAAATTTGAAAGTTTTGATCCAATAGATTACGAGAGTATTGACAAGAATGATGTTTGGCTTTTGGAAGACGAGGAGGAGGAATTTATCAATTATGAGGAAATTGAATATATGCTTTATGAACAATTAGATCCTTCAAGAATGGAAAGGCAACGAAAACGTCCTCGATAAGGTATTTATAAAATTTATGGTCATGAAAATATATGTAATTTAATATGAGATGTAATACATTTATTTGTTACATAAATGTAGATGATGGTGATGATGTTGAGATATTGAACCGGTGGAAGCTAATGATGATATTGACTTTCATCTCTTGAATATTTCGACATCGACGATAATTTGCATGATGTCATGAATGGTGATAGAGTTGGAGCCAGTTATGCATGAAGATGAAGAGTATTGATCAAAAATGATTTGAAGTTAATGAATCTCATGATTTTAAATTTTTATGCTATTATACATACTATGGATTATGCATTAGACAATGTTGGTTATTTTATTTTAACTTTATGAGTTGACTTAAAATGTCAAGTGTGTTGGATGTTTCTTGATTTGATTATGCATATTTTATGGTACCTTGACTATATATTTAGTTAAAATATCATTTGTTTCTTTGTATGTATTAATGTGTTAGATAATACCTATTGTTTGTAATATTTTGTTTGTATTATTAATATATTATTTTTAATTATCAATAGCGATAAATGAAATGCATAAAAAAGTAAATTTAAGTATTATTTTAAAATTTATTATTTAATTAATTCTTAATATAATAATTTATATTTTTAATATTCGACTGGTGACCTTAAACCGGTTGATTTTTTGATTTGACAAACGGTTTGAGTTTTAAAACATTGAGTGTAACTACCCTGTTTCTTAAGCTCCATAAGGTGAGGAAGCTTTTAATCGGAGTGGAGCTTCGACCTGAGCCTTTGTTCCCGTCTCTGGCTTAGCTTATCGTTCGTTTGATGATTCTCGACCGTTGTTCCCTCGCTGTGATGAAACACTCGCCTCTATATCCACCCTTCTCTGAGTTTTAACTGTTGCTAGATGAGGACGGAAGAGGGCTGTGATGCAAAACCCAGTAAGAAACAGAAAAAAGAAAGTAGATGAAGTAGACGAGGGAAGAGGAAGGAAGAGGAGAAAGGGGGAGATGAGTATTCTTTATTTTCTGTGATACCTTCTTTGTTTGTTTACAATTTATTTATTTACGAGATATCCCTCCAATCAGCATTTCTCCTTTAATACAGATCTTAAAAGTAAAGATGGAAGAGATCTGCTTCAATCAGCCCTGATTCGATGCTTTCTTTCCCTTCACATCCGTCAACATGCTTTCTGCCTTGACCCCCATTTACTTGTTGGATAGATTTCCCCCATTTATTGAATACTGATAACCCCCGCTGTAATTAATTCTCCAATCCGAGACCATATTTGTTATTTATACTTCATGGTTTGTTTGGTTGCTTCACAGCGTATTATTCAATAATTATTATATACTCTGTATATATATTCAAATACATTAAAATTTTTAGAACATAAAAAATTTACCACAAAACATACCATCAATCCAAATGATTTGAACATCGCAAATGATGGAATAAGGTATAAGCTGAAGATTTCATCGTATTCATTTTTATGTATTTGTTGGGGAAACTTAGGGGTAAAGCAGAGATGAAATGTTAGAAACCCGAAAAATGATATATGAAAAAAGCCCCATGATGCAGTTCATCGTTTATAATCAACGTGGTAGCTTTTGGAGGAGATTAATTACACGGACTGAGAACTTCGAAGCACGGGAATGAAAATACATAAATAACTTTGGAGAGGGTGAGTGAGATATTTTGCCAGTACATTCTCGCATATAGGGAGGCCTTCCTCCTCCGGTGTCTGCTGGGGCTGCAGTATTATTAGAATGTCATGTTCAACATCCCGCTCTGCCTGATCAGAGATTGAACTCTGTCTCGACGTCGAACGCTTCAGAAGAGGATAACAGAGGATCCTGAACATATTCTCAGATCCATGTCAGGACACAATGATATCTTCCTTGTAAAGTATATGAAAATGAGTAACAGATTCCCAGAACAGATGAGTAGCAAATTATGACACGACCAAGTTCTATCTGGAAAACTGAAACGAATTTCAAGCTTGTGATGATGCTCGTGTTATATTATTAACAAGCCAGTGCTGGTCGTGTGGAACCAGGTTTATGCTGCGTAAGCTGGAAATACATTTCGATTGAAATTTAGGGCAGTGTGTGTGCTGAAAATTCCGTATGAAGAATCTTATTATCTCAAAGATCCATTGGTTGGTAATTATTTAAACAGCTTTTCGAAGAATATGGAGAAAACCTGTAAGATTCTGCGACGGAAAACTCTTCGAAGTCCAGCACCAACACATCCTAGTTTATCATCTTGCTTGAGGGACTTGTTCATTTGGTCGAGTATTTCCTGGTAAGTTATTGTTTTGTTGTCTTTGACTGCCTCTTTGACTGCTCTTATGAAGGTCCATGTCATGGCGCCACTCATCTCGTTATTTGGTGAGAAGGCCTGAAACAGAAGCTGCTAATCAGACATGTTTTATGTAAGTTAGTTCTCCTGCATTGTTATGAAATGAATGTACTTTACTTTGAAGCACATCCAATCATATCTACAAAATACTGGGATAAAGACGCAAGACATGAAAAAAATAAAATTAAAACTAACTGATGTGTCTGCAGCCAGTTGATAATCTTCACAGGCACTAAAGCAGATTGCCTTTCCACCATTTGTACCCTTGGGATTGCTAGACGGAGGGTGGTTGGCGTCCCATTCTCTACTGATGAATATTCACAAGGAACAACATAAAAATGAATCGAAGTGATGTTGGAAGAATCATACATGCGTTAGAATTCCTTCTTTTTTTTTTTGTTTTTTCAATTCTCCATACAAGCCTTCTTTCTCTTCCTATAATTTGCTTCCCTACTTGATGATGATCCTTCAGGTTCAACACAGACGCACGAGTTTCCTAGCAAGTTCTCATTCCAAGAACATTAGCTATCAGTGATTTGATTGAAGATAACCAATCATTAACACCATATAATTGCTTATACAAGTCAAAATCATTTGCTCTGATTAGTAGAGTTAATATCGAAGGATATAGGGTCACTAAGCTGCTGATTTGGTAGGTTAAGTGTACATCTCCACTGAACTACAAAACTCGAGTTAAGGAATAAGCAAAGGTTGAAAATAGGAAATCCACTTACGTGCTTAAGTTATACGCATAAGGCAAGTCAAGAACAGTTCCACTGTGACAAGAATCGATAATGGCGTGCAGTTTGATATCCTGGCCCAGTGGGTTGACAATTGTTTTGTTGATGTAGTTGTCCAAAATCATTCCGTTACTTTCAAAATCAACTGGGCAGATTGCTTCATCAAACCCATCAATCTCATCTCCATGTAAACCACGTTGTCGCAAGCCGTGCCCTGAGAAGTAGAATGCCAATGAGTCCCCAGGTTGGATGCCCCTCATCAGCCACTTGAAGGCTTCTTCCATATTCTTTCTTGTTGGAGGGTGATGTGGCTCTTTTTCTACAAATTAGTTATTCATTCTTTGATCAATTTACAGAGAACATAGCTTCGAATCTAGAAGCAAGCATGCTAAGTTTTCCACCTTAATTTGACCTATAGCAGCTCCCCTCAATGTGAACTGGATTGGCTAAAATGTCATTTTCCCTTAGATTACTTTAACAGTGTATATATAGAGTACTAAGTCTGAATTATGATCTACACCAAAAGGAAATCAGATATTATTTGCCAGATGGGGTCTTTGTCAGGACATGACTTTTTGGTTTTTAGAATTGTGAAGGTTCCTGAGTATCCATCATTCTTAAAAAACACTTTAGAGAACTAATAGTTTAACCTGGAGAAGAAACAGTCGGTACCTGCAAGAATAAGGATGGATTCTCTTGGGAAACTAAATTGCTTGATGAGCAAATCTTGCATGTTCTTCAGGTCATGCATGGTTCCCTTCAGCTCAAACTTTTGCTTCTTGTAACTGACGCAACAGAGGAACGCACGCTTCCCCCTTGGCGGCTGTCCTGAGGTAATTGCAGGAGGAAGTGAACTTCCAGTTATGCTAGCTTGATTATTAGCGCTGGATTTTTTCTTCCTCCGGCCGTAACAGAACCCCTTGGCTTCTGCCATGATCTTATCTGGTGTTGGGCTCAGATCTTTGTCCATCCGTGGACAAAATGTTTATTGGTCACTACTTATAATATTTGATCTTAGTCATTGCATGCATGCGAGACCATCCATCCTACTGAATGGTCAGTTTTGTGCTCTGAGAAGGCCTAAATTGTACTTCTCAAGAGGATTCCTTTGACAGTGTACAGCAAGCAAACAAAAGATTTGATGCTGATACAATGAATTGCCACAATAGTTTAATTCTGATAAGAAAAATATCATGTTCTGATTAAATTAGTTGTAAGGTGAAAATGTGGTCCTAAAACAGGAAACTGAATTGCAGGCATAGGATTCTTGGTCTTTGAATTTTCTAAGTTTCAGCTTGCACTTTCTGATGCCATTTTGCAATTTCATTGGCTACATACATGTTTTCTGTGTCCTTTTTAGGGTGAACTCTATGTGATCAGACTGGTGATCCTATATTCTAATCCTCTTTATTCCTTAGATAGATGCCTGTCTTAGGAAGAACCAGGTGCCCATTTTGGTGTGGACAGACAAGATGGTGTCATGGTAAGGAGAAAATGAGATTATACAATGAATAGATTGACAGGATTTTTCCCAAGGCAGGCAAAAAAGCCCATAACTATGACGGCATTTGCATAATCCCATTGCTGAGTGGAGAACCCTTTTCAGATTCTTTGAGTCCAAATCAAAGTATTCTGATGCTTACTTAACAGAAGAGGGGACGACAGAACATTATCTTCCCCTCTTTATACTGTTCAGATGTGAATTTAGATTTACGCATAGAATCTCGCTGTTCATTTTAACGTCATTTGATGGACTATTTCGACCTAGAATTTGTCAAATGTCATGTTACCTTTTATTGCCCAGAAACTGATGCGATGTTTGAATGCTAATTTTGTAGGATTTTTATCCATTCAATGTATAACTTTTCAAATATAAGCAAAATAACACTTCTTTTTTTTTTTTTTAATCTATTTTTATCTCTTACACTACTTTTAATTTTTACACTAATATTTTTGCCATCCAAAATATACATCCAAACATAGCCTTGAGTCTGTTAGGTTGAAATAATAACTCTGTTCTCCTCGGTTTCTGTGGCAATAACACAATTTATTATGATCTTTCCTTTACTCGTATGAGTTGTGTACACCAAATAAAATACGTGAAACTGTAGTCAATTTAGTGAGATATAGTTCCAATACGGAAAAGAACAAAATGGTACCCCCACAAAAAAAAAAAAAAAAAGAAAAGAGAAAATGGACAAGAAAAGATGTTGCCTGGAAAAAAATATGGTAAAAAAATGGGCTTGTAGAAAAGAATACTGGCCCAAAAGAGTTGCACCACATGTACTCAAACATGGGCTTATATGTAATATGGGCCTCCCACCACCCAAAAAAGTTTCTGTAAATAGATGAAAAAATAAAACAATAGAAACACGAATTTAAAAAAAGAGTTACAGCAGTTGTACAAAAATATGGGCTTATATGGCATATGGGCCTTCAATTTTACAACGAGCACACAACCCCAAAAAGTTACCGTAAACAGATGTGAAAAAGAAAAATACAAAAACATAAATTGAAAAAATCCGACCTGCCGGATTCGAACCAGCGACCTAAGGATTCCAGTATAGCCACTACAGTCCTCCGCTCTGCCAACTGAGCTAAGGTCGGATGTTGAAATCCCTTTCGACAATCAATAAAATTATCATTGCCAGAAACACCACATGTAGATGACCAAAACCACAGAAAGTACGGAGGGCAGTTTAAGATAAGGATCAATGGAACCATGTTTTATGTTCATATGCTGCTATAGAAATTACACTGAGATTCATTACAAGTAAATGGCACTCCAAAAATTAAGATATTAAAGCCCTACGATAGAAGGATTGTGGGGGGCACCCAATCTCGTTTCTAGCATTTGTTTAGACAAAGCATAGTATAGCTTCAATGGGGACTTCACATTACACAATGGATCATTACATTAAATTCCCAATAGCAGCTTATATATATATATATTGACTATATATTCAAATACAGGATAAAGTCCATCCCATTTTTTGGAGATATTTTTGACAATAAGAGTCCATCAAATGGAGAAAACAGTCACACACACATTCATTTATTTATATTTATATCACCAGAAACGGTGGGAAAAGAAATTAGAACAAGACAACTGAAAGCAAATTTTGTCAACAGGGTGACACCAAATCAATTATTTAAGCTGACTCTCATTGTAAAAGCACCTCCTTCATCAGCTTATCCAAGTTCAAGTAGGAGGATCCCACTGGTGCAGTCGCCTCTTCTGCTTTCTTCTTCCACTCCACAGCTTTCTCCTTCATTTTCTTTCCCTTCTCACCGTCCATCAGCTCTCTCACCAGCAGCTCCACCTCATCTCTCGTCACGTCGTTGTCTATCACCATTCCCATCTCCCATTCCACACAGCTGTACCGACAGTTGGTCTGCTGCTCGGCAAAGAAAGGCCAGCAGATGACAGGCACTCCGCTAGCTATACTCTCTATCGTGGAATTCCATCCGCTGTGTGTCAAGAACCCTCCAATGGCAGGGTGCTTCAGCACTTGCTCTTGCGGGCACCAGCTGATCATCGTGCTCCTGTCTCTCGTTTCAGTCAAAAAAACCGGTGGCAGCATGGCCCAGTCTCCTGCTACTATATCGGGCCTAATGACCCACAGGAATGGCTTCTTGCTGTTGGCAAGCCCCCATGCAAATTCAGTCAGCTGCTGAGCAGTCATCACAGTGATGCTACCAAAGTTCACGCAGACTACCGACTCGGGCTCTTTCGTGTCGAGCCATTCGATGCATTCCGAGTCTTCTTCCCAGAGACTGGACTTGATGGCATTGAGCCTTCGTCGTGGAAGTGATTCATCATCAGGTGAAGAGGACCGACGGTGTAGATGCGTGGAAACATGGCTGAGAGTGCGTCCAGAACGTCTTGCCCTAAGGCATCAAGCGTGTCGAGGATCATAGCTTTGGCTCGGGGGACAGCATTGGCTTCTTGCTTCAGGAAATTGAGCATGATGTCTTTTGGATCTGTGGTTCTGATGAAAGACGGGAAATCCCTCAGTCGAATGTCCTTCATTCCTGGAACCCATTCAATGGTTGTTTCCAGATAGGCATTCGTTAGCTGACTGGTATCTGCATGTGGACATGATTTGAGGCCAGTTTGGTCATGCGTGGTCAATTTACAATATTTTTAAATTTACATCTCAACCCTTAATTAATTGAAAAACCTGACATATTTAAATATAATTACTAATATACGTATTATTACTTATTTTCTATATTATATATCAGTACTTTAATGTCGCGAGAGTAAAGCCTTTCAGTTGCAGATGATAAAATTACACAAATATATTAGTTGCAGATGATAAAATATTACACAAATATATTTACTTTTTTTTCTATTTTCTATATATTTGACACGGAAGGATGAAGAACCCATTAAATTATTACCTAAATAAAATTGTGGAAAAGGAATTGAAACACGTTTAAATCCCAAAAATAAGTACTAAAGCAAAATTCTTGTGAAAATTCAAGAAACCTGAATTAATACTTAAATAATGTAAAGAAAGTAGTCAATGTGCCAGAAATACCCTATCCAACCTATTCATATGCTTTGAATAAACCTAGACGAAAATATAATAGAATCTTAATCAAAATAGGTAATTAATGCTGAAGATTGCCGTTTGGATCGATCTGGAGTCTTCTTGGATTGATAAACCCAGCCCTGCACTTGTTCCGTGTCGATCCGGAATGCCCGCATAGTAAATCCAGTAAGTTTGTTGGCCCTCCGCATGTCGATCACGATCGATCCATCCTTGATGCAATCAACGCGTCCCCTGCGCCGGATCGATCCATCCTTGATGCAATCGACGCGTCCCCTGCGCCGGACCGATCCATCCTTTTCTTATTTTAAAGTATTTATACTTTTAATTTTAATAATTTTTATTGTTAAAATTTCAATAATTGCATAATTTATAAATAAATTTACTCGTATAAATGCGACATTTTTCCTGGTTTTAACTAAGACAATGATTGTTGTGTTATAGTTATTGGCAATAACATTACACCAAGACTTATTAACAAGATAAAAGTAGTTAGATTACTTGTGTTCCTTGACTATATAATGCATGGACAGATCTAAGCTCTGTGATTACTATGAGCTATTATAACATAACTTAAGAGCTCAACTTTTTGCACAAGATTAAGCAAAAATGAGAGAGAGAGAGAGAGATAGAGTGCAAAACTTTAAATACATACTTATGCCAATTATTAACTTCTAAGCTACAGAGTTACAAGTCAATTTCTAACGCATTGGTCAGATTCATCAATTCGAAGAAAAAGCCTTCATATTTTGCCCTTTTCTTAACAACATATTTTGCATCTTCTCTGAAAAATTTTTGTCACAATTTTTTCCTTATAAAATGCATAGTCCCATATAAAAAATTCACGCAAAAAATATCTGATCAAATTGGGAAAAAGAAAAAAAAAACCACATTGTTTATTTTCGAATCCAAACGTCTTATAATTTTAAGAACAAGAAGCAGCCAGCGCACCAACACCACCATTAAATTTGTTGTGGAAGATGAACCCCCACAAATGAAGCGTCGGTGTGCGTGGTGATGCATATATAATTCAGTTTTCATCTCCCCAAATCCAAAAGACCATTAGATTAGTCAAAAAAAGATATGTCTGATCCATAAATGAACCAGGATACAGATGGCACAGATAACTGAATTCAATTTGGGATCTCCCAATTCTGCAACTTCTTTGTCGAAAATCTCATTTCAGATTTTTGCTGTGTACAACTGTTGTCAGCTTGCAGGTGGGCTTGTCTGGCCATCAAATCGATTTGGATTTTTATGTCATGTGACTAAATGATCGTTCACATCACATATCCATCAAACACAGGAGAAAAAAAAAATAAATAAATAGAGAAAAGAAAAGAAAGATTCGAGATCCCAATTTTTTAATTTAAATTCTTTTCCGGATGTTATATTCACTTTAATTAATGATAAGGAAACTTAATTTTCAGCTAATAATTGTACATTACATAAGATTATATTGGCCATGTTTGGAACCCATTTTTTAATCCTCACATCCAATTAAATTTTGAACCATCAAACATATTATTTAATAATTTTTTTATTTCAATTCAAATTCAAATTTAACTTCTTTAATATAATTAATTAATTAATTAATTAATTTTTAATTATTATAATTGTTCATAATCAAATTAATACTTATTCATATTCACATTCCCTTGCATTTATATATATATATATATATATATTCTAAAAATAAATCATTATACTTATATATTATCACGTCATATTATCTTCTAAGAGACACCGCAATAATTTGAATGTCAACACACTACTAGAAATTTGTCGGATCGGAATGGCTTTTTAGCTGCTCCAAAAGACCCTGCCTGTCTGATACAATTTTGACACAAATTTGGAATGTAAATGTTGTTATGCAGTAATTTCGTTTCAAATTAGAATTTATTTCTTAACTTTTAAAGTCTGTTCCAAATTTAGAATGACAACAAAAATCGTTTCAAAGTTGGAACGGTATTGTAAACATCGTTCCAAAATTTGGAATGGTTTTTGTTGCCGTTCTAATTTTTGGAACCATTTTTGATTGACCGTTCCAAAAGTAGAACGGCTTTCCAAATGCCGTTCCAAATTCGGAACATGTTGTAAAACCATTCCAGTCTTTAGTGCAAAATTGGGACATAATTTTTGCATTACAACAAATTCGGTAAAATCTAATATCGTCCCAATTCTGTTCAAAATTACGAATTCTAAATTTGGAATGACTTTTTATTGCCATTCCGAACTAAAAATTCATAATTTGGAATGGGATTTTATAGCTGTTCCAAATTTCAAAAATTTGAAATTTGCAACAAACATGTAATGTCGTTCCAAATTTCCAATTTAGATTGGTTGTTAATGTTGTTCAAATATTGCAGATTTATATATTTACCTTATGGCTCACTAGATGCGTTTTACGCATTTTCCACTCTAAAACACCTTGAAGCCATTTTCAAACTATAATAGTCTTCTTAACCCTTTCCCTTATAATGAGCTATTAGCCTCTAGTGTCCAACAAAAACATACTGTTGTGGAAGCAATCCCAAATATGCAACTATTGAAAGCATCTCACTGAAGAATGGGGAGCCTATACATATTACCCCACAGACCTTCCAGTACGTATACATATTTAATTTATACTCATTAATTTATGTTACGAGAATTTTGCCATAACATAATATGATTTTCACAATGCATATAAGGAGTTAACAGACTATATGACGAAAGTTATGTATAGTCATTATAATGAATATTGGGTTTGATTTAACAATGTCGAACTTGACACTAAAAAGTTTTGATTTCATTTGTTTAAGGTTAGTAAACAACTACTATGACACTTTTGTATATTGCATTAGTTTGAAAATTATGCATATAACCCGTTCTATGTTGGTGTATTTTTTCAAAATAGATTGGCACTTGTATTTGGTCCCCTATGGGTTCTATTGTGGATGCGTAGTTAATGGATGAATCGTTTTTAATATACTTGGTTGGATGTGTCATAAATATTGTTATATATATTGTTTGAATAAATTCAATAGTATGATTGACCATCTTGCCGTATACCTTTTGTGGTTGCTATTTGACAGTAGTTAAATATTATTGCTATGATGTTTGCATCATCTTTATTAGATGAATTAGATGAAACGTGATTGTATATTATCAATTATCGGTTTTTTATTATGCGTACATAAAATGGCCTTCACATGCGATTGTGTATAAAATGTTGATTGTAACAAGTAGAATTTGCATGAAATCTTACAAACATGACTGCAATCGAGAAGAATTTCAAGAAGAAAGCTTATAAGCTTTTAAGGAAGCACTTGCACCGTGTAAGAGTTTCAAAAAGAAAGCCTAAATGGATATATTAAGAGAATTGAGAAAAAATGAAGAATTAGCAGGCATAGAAGTCATTTGCTGAGGCCTGTGAAAAAAATAAGAATAATCGACTAGGTAATGCGGCGTCAGTCTCCACTATTTACTAAGGCGGTTCGATTTCCACCACTGCCCATAGCGACCGAATGGTTAGTCATTCACTTTAAAATTTCAACGGGTATTTCCCCATTACATGACATTTTATAGGATTTCACTATTTAAAATCATATATTATATTTTCGTCGGAGGCAACTATGGGCAGGTTGCCAAATCTATTAGAATTGTACTCTAAAGTTTGGAAGACTGCATTGGGGATTAGGCAACCCCTCGTGCACAGACCGAAGTAGTAACTCAATATTTTCTTTTTCACATAATATACATTAATATATTTCCTAATTTATTCTCATCATTTATAAAAATAAATTGTTATATAGGAGAATATCGTGAAAGTACTAGATGAAATAAATGCTATGGACCCCGATGATCTAACTACACAAGAGAGATCATCTTACAATTTATTTAGTAGCAATGCTGTGACCATGGCTCTTGGTGGCTTTAACAAAGGCTGATTGCCAAGCACGAGATTAGAAGTTAAGAACTTTCGCAATTTCTGTAGGAGATCCATCTCACAAACTCCTTTAGAGTTGCGGAACACAGAGCAAAAACTACTTCAAATAGAAGAAAAATTGTAAATTGCTAAGGAGAAATGAAAGTGTGTGGAGGAGAGGCTTGAGTGAAATAAGACACAATTGAATCAATTATTGAAGTAGGTTAATGCAAACTATCCTCAAGCTTTTACTTCCAGCAGACCATCACGATTCTCAAATTAAAATGCAGATGATGATGATGAGAGGCTTGACACAGATGAATAGTGTGCCATGCCACTTAGTGACTTATTCTTCCCTATGTCATGTTATTGTTCTAATACATGTGATATTTTTGAAATGATTTTTGGATTCATTTGAATGTGGTAATGGGTTGATATAATAGTTGTATGTTTCTATATTTTAGCAGATGCAAAAATAGAGATAGAAAAAATATTTATGATAATTATTGTTTATTAATTTCCAGCTAATATTAATAAACAATGCTGTATTTTTGTCCAAAAATGAAAAAATGTTTAAATTTGTGCCAAAACGATCCTAATTTATTCCAATACCTTGGCAAAAATTCCGTTCCAAAGTAGCCGTGCCAAAATCGTTCCAAATTAGACCGTATCAAATTAGTTCTAAATTATTTCTGTGCCAAATCCAATCCAAAACACTTCCATGCCAAATCCGTTATCCCCTGTTAAATCCGTTTCACACTAAACTATGCCAAAACCGTTCTAGATGAACCCCATCCCAAAATGCCATTCCAACAAGTCTAAAAAAACCCGTTCCAAATACGTCATGTCAAAGTCGTCTCATAATTCTTTTGTGCCAAAACTGTTTTAATATTTTCCATTTCAAAATCGTTCCTAAACTGTTTAAACAAAAGCCGTTCCAAATGTTTCATTTCAAAGTTATTCCAAAATCAATTCAAGCACTCTAGTCTAAAAATGTATTTGGAACGATTTATTGTAACCGTGCTAAAAACTTAGAACAACTTATTTTGACTATTCCAATTATTGGAACAGCTTTTATACAAATTTAACGACAACAATCAATAGTTTTTGACGACAACAATCAATCCTCACATCTAATTCATCACTCCAAACTACAAGGCTTGCGACTTGTTGGTGCACAAAATCCAAACCCATTCTTATTTTATGTATTACCAAAAACCCTTTCTGTCACAGAGAATTAATCACTAAAGGATAACATCAATCTCCCAAATGTAGAAGTTAGATGAGATAGAGCGTAAGGCTCACAAGCTCACTCGAGATTTTAAAAACTAAAAACTTAGATTCTAACTAAACCTCCCATCTTCAAGCCACCTTATAGAGTCCAAGATAGTTGACTTTCTGGTCGAAACCATCATCCCAAAAATCTATAACCAAGTTCCTAAAAGTATGCCACATGTCTTTGCTAAGTCAATTGCATGTTGGCAGCACAAACAGTATGCCACATATGCTGGCAGCACATATCTGTGCCAAATTTTTCCGTTTCGAAATTGATTCAAATTTGGAACAGCTTTTTCTTAGGCGTCCCAAAAGTTTGCGATAGGTTCATGTGGACCGTTCCAAATCCCCATCTCAATCCGAGTATTTTGTGGTAGTGGTTTATCCTTTTAGCTGAGTTGAAATTTGAAGATATAATACATATTTTTGACATTAGAAATCCAAAACACTTTTTAGGAAAGCAATTATACTCTTTCTACAAGGAAAAGGTACAACAGCGATAAATTCATGAACTTGGTGAAAGCCAGATTAATATTTAATTATGGAACTGCATCTATCATTTCAAGATAATTCTTATTGTAAAAGCCCTTCCTTGATCAGTTTATCCAAGTTCAAGTAGGAAGATCCCTCTGGAGCGGTCGCCTCTTCTGCTTTCTTCTTCCACTCCACAGCTTTCTCCTTCATTTTCTTGCCCTCCGCACCATCCATCAGCCTTCTCACCAGTAACTCCACCTCATCTCTCTTCACATTGTTGTCTATCTCCATTCCCATTTCCCATTCCACACAGCTGTACCGACAATTCGTTTGCTGCTCGGCAAAGAAAGGCCAGCAGATGACGGGCACCCCACCGCCAACAATGGTTTCCAGCGTGGAATTCCATCCGCTGTGGGTCAAGAACCCTCCTATCGCAGGGTGCTTCAAAACTTGCTCTTGTGGGCACCAGCTGATCATCATGCTTCTATCTTTGGTTTCTGTCAGCAACTCAGGAGGCAGCATAGCCGAGTCGCCGGCTACTAAATCAGGCCTGATGACCCACAGAAATGGCTTCTTGCTATTAGCCAGTCCCCATGCGAATTCACTCAGCTGCTGAGCTGTCACCACCGCGGTGCTGCCGAAGTTCACGTAGACGACTGACTCTGGCTCCTTCGCGTCTAGCCATTTGATGCAATCCGAATCTTCCCTCCAGAGGCTGGACTTGATGGCATCAAGCCTTTCGTCGTGGACGTGATTCATCATCAGCTGAAGAGGGCCGACGGTGTAAATGCGTGGAAGCATGGCTGAGAGAGCGTCCAGCACGTCCTTTTCCAAAGCATCAAACGTGTTGAGGATCACAGCTTTGCCCCTGTGGACAGCTTCGGTTTCTTGCAACACAAATTTGATCATGACGTCGTTTGGATCTGTCGTCCTGATGAAGGATGGCAAGTCCCTCAGTCGGATACCCTTCATTCCAGGAATCCAATCAACGATAGTTTCTAGATAGCCATTGTCTACTTGGCTCATATCTGCAGACGGGAATGAAATTTGATTAGGAATATGATGACTTTGCTACATGGTACTGCCTTAAATTGGAACTCCTTTTCTTTTCCTTCTTGTAAATTGTAATACTACTGATCTATACTTTTAATAATGCTTAAGGCTAATAAAAAAATTACTTTTTGATCTAACAATCTAATTTTAAAAATATATAACCTTCTCTGATATAAATGCATCCAGTGTGCATATACGCTAGTAGAATGATTATTTATTCCAGGATTAGATACGAAAGAAATCAAACAAAAGAGTCCTGTTGAATATGTTACCCTTAATTTGAAGTCTTTTCTCAAACGTGGAATTCCATTATCTACTTATCGATGGTCAAAGTCTCATGTTTCTACCTATACTCAATGCAATTTTATGTTATTTATTTATTTTGCAATATAATTAAGTGGCCCATACGCCCTATCATTGTCATTGTGTTAACAGTTTTTTAAAACCAATTGTGATGACACATTCAATGTTCATTCTTTAATTTATAAAATATCAAATAGAAGTATTGATAGAATTATTATTTTTGTAAAATATGATAATATTAAAAATAAGGAGAAAAGGACCAAGAGAAAGACCATTGGAGAAAAAACAAAAGCCCATATTGTGGATATGGACGGCTTGTCAGAAAATGGTCCGTTCCTTGAAAATTCAACATAGAAAATATATATAAATCTAATCTTGGCAAATTTATCATTTTTGTCTTAGAAATTCCTCTTCACAACTGTATGTGCTAAAAGTTTCTTTGTACTTAAAGTTTCAACTATATTGATGAGGTAGGGCACTTAAATTCAACTATCAACATTACCCTTCTTATTGTTAACTGTTTAACATATGGAAATTCTTATTATATTTATACATGAATTCAATATTTCGGAGCACTCCCACTGACTTGAAATGATGAAATTTGAGAACCAACGATTGACTTAATTAAAGATACACAATTTTTTTCATCATAAATATACTGAAAATGGCATTACCTTTGAGAGGGATATAGCCTCTGTCTATAAGATGGCGGTACTGCAGATATCCCATGAAGCCGCAAGCACTCGTCGTCCAAAACATTACCTCCGTCAGCCCAAACCTCTCCGCCGCCTTCAATGTGAAGGACATCGCTCCGTCTGAGACGATGCAGCTCACCTGTGGCACGTCAGGGCCGGAGTTGTTAAGCTCCGAAATCAGGGCGCAGAAGGGCTCCAAGCAAGTGGTGGTGGTGGAAACACAAAGAGAAGGGACGTCCTGAGTGATGTCCGCGTCGGAGGGCGGAAGCCCGTCAGGGATGGCAGCGAAGCGGAAGCCCGACAGGCCGTCGAGAGCGGAGGGGCCGCGGGAGTTGAGGAGGCGGCGGTGGTTGTACTCGGTGTTGACGAAGGTGATGTAGAAGCCCTTGTGGTGCAGGAGCTTAGCCAGCTTGAGCATGGGGTTGACGTGGCCCTGTGCTGGGTAGGGAATGCACACGGCATGGGGTTTGGATTCAGCTCCGACCAAAGAACCCATTTGGCTTATGATATATGGAGTGATTATAGACACAGAACAGGAATTGGAAATGGCAGGTGGGAGATGAAATTGGATAGGAGGATTTATGTGATTTTATAATGGCCGGAGAGTTGAGGCTGGCAAGAAAATGCTCAAAATATAGATAGACATGTATTTATTTAATTGTTACGCCAAAAAAATATAGATATATATTTATATATATGTGATATATAATATAGTAGGGCAGAGAGACAGGAGCAATGAGACAGAAGATATTCACGATTGACGACTATTTGAGTCGAGGGAAATACACTAAACCTTTTGTTTCATTCGTTGTCAAAACTCGATTTTGTTTCATTTATTGTTTTCACGGATTATTCCATCATTGGAAGCAGGGGTTTTGTTGGGAGAGATGTCATGATGTGTAATTCATTTCTAGTGTTCCGCAAACGGTGTAAATATTAGAAATAGTGTTTGGTTTCTTTATTTTAAAATTTTTGGGGAGCAAAAATTGATGTAACATAAATTTACTTAAGTTATTGTTATACTTATTTAAAAATATTATAATTAAGAAAAAATAAAAATCAAAAAATCTAAAGTAATAACAAAAGGAGATGATTTTGACATTCTTCAATTGAATTAGGATAAAGTGATGTCCATACAAATTTACTTCGTGCCAAACGCATCGGGCTACTCTAATTAAAGGCTGAACTCATAAATAGTATAGATATTAATTGCATTTTAAAAATTAATACGTGTATGTAAAAATAGAAAATAATAAAATTTAGAGTACTATATGTTTAATTTGTGTTTTTACTATATATTTTTGGGTCAAAAAATTAAAACTAACATAGCCACGTGTGTGTAAACAATAGAGAAAAATCAAATTTAAACTGTTATGTATTAATGTGTGTTTTTAAAGTATATTTCTGTGTTTAAAAAAAAAAAAACCTCTCCCAAACATATCAGTAATTAGACAATCTTTTAGTTTTGACTTTCCTACATTTCCTACCTGATTAGTAAGTTAATTAGTGAGACGTAACCCATTGCGATTGTCGACTTTACGATTTATTGGCTACTTCTTCACAAATGGTTTTCTTTAAATAAATAAAATATTGAGGTGGTATTTAGGTCTTTCCAACTTTTATACTCGTGTCCATTATAATTAATAAGTCGTCGGGGCACAACCGTGGGTGCGAAAAAAATAAAAATAACACACATATAACATTTGTTTGTCATTCAAATAATATATGCAACAAAAAATAATAATTAAATATAGTTAAATTTTGTACTTGAAGAAATTAATTAGACTTTGTTATTATCTCTTAGTTATTTTTATTCTTTAATTTAATATACAATATTCCCTTTTGGAGGCTGCAACTCAAAGAAAATATATAGATTATTTGCCAGCTGCTCGGACTATAAATTGCAGAAATGATTGACTTAAAATTAAACGCAAACAAAAAGATATTTTGCAACTTCAACACCAAATAATTGGTTAAGTAAAATTAATACGCCAGGACATACACGTCCAAAAGGCAGCAGTCTAAGAGGAAGCAATGCCATAATAAAAAAGATAATGACGCTTAATCTTTCAAAAATTTTGGAATATAATAAAAGTATGATGAAATTCAGGAAAAACAGGAAAAAAATAACACTTACCTTACCGACGCATAACAGTGATTGATGTCATCACCCAACCAGACAATCTTCTGAAAAGAAAAAAATGGTGACAATATCTAATTGGGCCCATAAATATTGATTGACAATAAATTATCATTCTTGGTCAAAAATTGAGAATTTAATAAGAAATATGCGCAGAAAATAAGATCAACGAAATCATATTTAGAGATGTAGAAAGTGGAGAATGGTTCGAAAAGGAAGAAAAGTTTTTCTCTCCAAAAGTGGAAGATGTGGGCAAGTTATGAGTTGATATTTTTTAAAAGTTTTTTAGATAGTTTTATTTCATATTATTTGACTAATCAACTGTTTTTGTATCAAATGAGCGAGCCTATTTTTGTGATTCTACTTTTGATTATCAAATCAATTTCTCTAAAGCCCTGAGCTCTCAGGAAATAGTACAGATAACTTGTACAGGATATCAAAAGTATAAGACATTGTGTACAATTGTGGGCAATGAGATTGAATCATAAATATTAACAAATTCTTTTGAAGTCCAAAGAAATGAAATTCCCAAAAGGGGTGTAGGCTGGGTAATCTAAATCAAATTTTATCTCAATCGAATTAAAGAATTTAATTTTTTTGTTGTCCGTAACTAGCAAATAGATTGTGAATTATTAAACAAAAGTACTCCACAAAAGAAAATGTTGCAGTGCTTTTCTGTAAGTATCTTACGCCACGGACGGATGAAAAATCCAAAATTTGAGGGGCCCGAATTACACACACACACACACACACACACAAAAGTTTTATTAAAATTTATTTAGAGTCAATTCATAGTAAAATATAAAAACATGTAAAAATTTTTAAATTTATAATAAAAAATTAAGGCATAAATATGTAATTTTCAAAACTCTACAGTTCCAAGTTTCTCTTCTCCGGATTACGTTTCAAAGTCGAAGTTAGTTAAGGTTGTATCAACTGAATCAACTTCATATCATGGAATAAGACCATTTGAGGCACGTCTATACATTCTTAGTGATAAAAATACATTTTATGTATGTTGATAATTATGTATAAATAAATTAACAATATTTTTACCTATAAATTTCATACTGTATGTTAAAAAAAGATAAAGAAATAATAGTGTTTTAGAAATTATACTATTAATGATAGATATTTCGAAAAGATAATAACGATATCAAATATATATTATTGTCATTTACTTTTCATTTCATTAATTAAACTACAGCAGACGTGAGAGCTCACGTTTTCAGGAAAACGATACCCTATTTTTTAATAATAAGAATTTGTTTGTAAATAAAGTTTCTTCGATCATTTTTGAAAGTCAAATCGTTAGCCACGTCTAGCAAATTTATTAAATTGACCTATGAAAGCCCAATACAAGAAAATATAATACTTATAGTCGAAATAACCAATAGTATTCTTGTCACGGAAAATAGGTGTTTTAATTTATATAGCTAAAGTATTTACACACTGTTCTAATAACAATTTTTCTAATTAGATAATATATGCCATGCCTGGACATAATTATATTTATACTAGCAACAACTGTACACTCACAGAGCATCAGCATTTTAATTCAAGATAAAATATTTGTGTCGTAGATGAAATTCTTTTTATCGTATAAATTTTTTCAAATATATTACATATAAATTTATTTTGTAATTTATTGTTTAGCAAAAGTTATTCATTTATATGTGTACTTAATTTTTTATTAATGATAATATTGTACAAATTAATCATATTTTAATAATAAAATTGTGGTATTAAAATTAAGATAATGATAATAAAACTTAAATCTATTAAATTCTTAAAATTTTAATAATAAAAATAAGTTATCAAAAGTGAAAATTATATTAGAAAAATTGTAGAAAAATGAGAGAGAATAAAATAAGGAGATAACAAAAATAACATGTGAAAAACAAAAAGATGAAACAAATAAAAAAGTGAAAAAAAACAAATAAAAATAAAAAGAAGACATCTTAGTAAATTAACTTTGAATCGGAAAGATAGTTACGATCTATCATTCACTCTTTTTGTAATGCGTAGATTATAAAATTTAGTTCTAAGATAACACTGATAATAATTAGTAATACAGCTACGATAAATTGATGTATTGATTTGATAACGTATGTTTTATAATTTATACGTATAGTAGTAGTTGCGTCAAGGTTGGAACCACTCGGCACAAAATATAAACAATGTTCTAACACAATTGATGATTGGTTTGTCGTTGTTAGGCTACTTGATTGACCTTATTTAATTTGATGACTTATTTTTAAGCAATATTTGGGGACTTTTTTTGTTGATTGGATTGGATATTAGACGTAGCAATTAGGTCCAATTCAAATGCCATGGCACGTATCTTTGACTTTCATAGACATGAAAATTTAGATGCATAGTCAAAAAAAAAAAAAAAAACATAATTGGTCGGAAGAAAAATATTCAGCAGACAATACATACTCTTAATAATACACTCATGACAAGTATACAAACGCTTTGGTCATTTGGTCATTTGGTCATTTGATACCCATCACAATTGCATCACAAAATAAAACGAAATTGACTATTAAACATTCAGTGCATTGGCATCTACATCGAGTGTATTATTATTTGGTAAACCAACTCATACGAAGTCTTGTAGCCCTCAAGTAATTCTCATTTTGGAACAAGCAAATCAGACATTTAGGAGATGTTGTTTTTTCACTTAAATGTAATAATGCTTTTGTATATGTTAAGGGTGTGATTATTAATAAAGTGGTAAGCATCAACAAAAACCTATGGTTATGTTTGTTTTTGTAATCATTATACTTCTTTTTCTTATTTCTTTCTTTTTTTTTTTTTTACATAATTTCCGAGATAAAAAGTATTTAAAAACATATACTAAACTTTAAAAAAAAAAACTAAGTAAAATTTGGTTTGGAAGTTGTATCGGACGTAAAACACAGCGAAGAGCTCCTGTAAACATAATAATTTAAAAATATTATTTTACTTTCTCATAAATATATGTATATGAATATATATATATATATATATATATATATTTAAAATTCAATCTTTATATTTTTCCATATTAGATTATTACACACATTCTCATTTAAAAATGTTTGACAAAATTTATTTTTAAAAGAACTTATGAACTCTTATAACTTATAAAATATTTTTCAAACTTATAGCTCATGTTTGTTTTCATTTTTACACTTCAAAAACAAATAGTGAGATCATTTCATCTCTTTACTTTTGTTTTTGTATCTCCTTTATTTTTATACAATTTTTTAAAAAATATATTTAAAAACACATACTTAAAAATGAAAACCAACATAACCATAAACTTTTAATTTTTTTTTTAAAAAATATGCTGTCAAGTCATTTGGATAAAATACCAATAAGTTATAAAATATTGTTGAAATTTCCAAATATTGATGGTTTTTATATAAGAATGATGAAAAACTGAATTTAATTAAAATAATGTAATTAAATTATTTATTTTATTTTATTATATACCATGATATGTTTAAAAATTAATTGAAAAGAACTTACTCTTTTTTTTTAAAAAAAAATATATCTTATTTTTAAAGTTTTTGATAAATATTATCAAATGCTTTTAAAATATTTTGATGAGCTTTTAATCTAGCTCAAACATCCTCTTATACATATTTATACCACAACATATTGATTATTTACCTTATAAACTATTACATTATTAAATAATCGTATAATATTATGCACACACAATCACAAAAATAAAAATAAAAAATCAAACACACATATTTTTTTTCTTATACTACTTATAAATATTCATACAAAAAATAAATATGATTTTTTGACCCTTTAAAAACGAAGACGTAACGTGATAAGAAACTGGAAATGTGGTTGCCATCCATCAACAATAGTGCATAAACAACAAGAAACTACATGTAATAATAACAACAATATCCATCAAGAATATTACACAAAACTGGAACGTGGTTACATTATCATTTCAAATGTCAAAAATATGCAGCTGTTATTTTCTATGAGGCAATTATCACACAAAATTGCCCATTGACCCCCATGCAATATCAAACAATGTGCCAGTACACTTTAGAAATTTCAAATAGTACAACTAATATGGGCCACTCCGATGTCATGACCAGATAGGTTTTCTTTTGTAGGCCCACCATCACTTTATTGGGCAGGATGGTTGTTCAACGAGCCCATTTTAACTGGGCGGAGGCCATCAACAATTAATACAAACAAATTTAAATCTATTTCATTTGTATCCATACTGTTTTTAGTTTGGGCCTGCAGCCCGTCCAAATTGGCCCAGACACATGCTGCAAACACTTCGAAATGAGCTGGGCCAGGTTAATAATTCAATAATTTGACACAAGAAAGTGAACCAGCCCACATAATGTCCGGGGCAGCTTGAGGCCGACCCATTATGGCATCAAATGGTATAAATTTTCGACTGGTTTGGGACTGAATTTTCTTCAAATGGCCCGGGAGCAAGTTTGTTTTTGGATTGAGTCCACCACGGTTGAATTTTTTTTTGTTATGTTTTTACTACATTGTAAATTAAGTTTCCATTTTATTAAAATAATTTCATTCTATTAAAATACAAGACATTATAATTTGAAATAATTTAATGCATATATAAATATAACGTCGCCCTCAAACGAATTTAAACCTTTTTTTTTTTTTAAAGCTGAGTGTTAACATCTCCTAAAGCGAAATTTTTGTGGAAAAAAAGGCCTGCAGGTTGAATTGACTGTAAAGTAAGGTCACGTGTGCATGAGCACAATCATCGTTACATACTATGAAGCAAAGCAACCAAACTTGACCCCGCAATTTGTATTATTTTTCTTTGGTTTTTCTTTTTTCGAAGAAAAGGCCCTAAATCTATATACTAACGGAGGCCCAGTTCAGCCTTGGGCTGCAGACAATGGCCGGACCAGATCAGTCCATTGTTTATTTGTTTTTGGGCCAATATGGGCCAGATTTTGTCCTGACGGGTCAGCCCATCCAGGACCTGTCTCGAGGTGGTCCTTCCCTAATTTGGGCCGCCACATAGGCGGACCTACCAATTGACAACTTGAAATTATTAAATAATTTGTTTATTGGCACAGTGATACGCGCATAAAAATTACATAAACTAGTAATTAAATGTACGCATAATTGAATAAATGATTTAGACCTAAATTTAAATTATTTATATAATAAGAAACTTTAGAAAAGGAGATAAATAAAATAAATTAAATTTGATAAAAGAGATAGCAAAAGTATAATAATTAAATGACATTGAGGAGAAGTAATATATATATATATATATATATATTTTTTTTTTTATATATATATAAGTAAGGCTACATATATAAGTAACATATATATATATTTTTATATATAAGTAAGGCTATTTGAGTAATTTAATACTGTTCAACCAAAAAGGGTTCTATATCCTCAATATACAGTATAGATAGATAGATAAATAAATAAACAAATAGTATTTTATATAATATATAAAGTAATATATATTAATTAAATTTAAAAATAATAAAAAGATTGAATATATTAAATCTTATTGACACTTAATGCTTAAGCATGTAAATAAAATTATAATTAACTAATTATAAATTTTATGAAATTACAAAAAAAAATTAAAGATATTTGAAACAGATTATATTAAATTTTAACAACTCAATAAATAAATAAAAATTGAAGTAGTAACTAAAAAGATAATATATAAAGAAATAAGGGGAGTTTCGTTATTCTATATTGTAGAGTCGAATTTCCTTATGTTAGTAATACATACTAGTAAAAGTTATATATTCTATATATGTGTAATATTGTTTATAAATTATAAATATATTATATTTTAATATTATAAATGAAAATATTCAAAAAAATTATACAAAATAATGAAATGAAGAAAATAAAAAAGATTAAAAGAAATTTAAAATGAAAGTTAAAAATAAGTTTTAAGAAAATGGACAAAGAGGTAATAGAAAAAATAAATATAATTTAAAATGATAATAAATATGTAATTTCATATTATACAACTAAAATACAATTATATCGTTCATCAGAAATTGTAGAACTACAGATTGTGTATATATAATTATTATTTGTATTAAAATGATTTGTGGGAAGAATGTAAAAAAATAGTAGAAATAAACGATGGGTGGATATTTCACAAAATGTATCCATGCTTTCTCAGCCTCTTTGAGCTGATAAATTTAAAAAGCAACTTAATTGTTTATGAGACAATTATTTCCTTTTCCTTCAACAAATATAATATATTTAAAAACTTTATCTGCTTACGAGTGTGACTTCTCAAACTTTGTTACATTTATTTATTGATTTATAAATAATTAATTCAAATTCGTTGTGATTTTTAAGTTTCTATATTTATTTTATTATAAATGGTTTATTTATTATCTATATTATATTATTATGCACGAGACCATTAAAATAATTACTCTTGGTCAGTTCAATAGATTTTTTTTAAAAATACTCCCATTAATAAACCTATGTGTAAACTATATATTACGGTTAATCTTTTAAAATCCCTTTAGTAACCACTTTTTGCCACTTAAGGTCAAGAATCTAAAATCTCTCTCTTTCTCTACTCTTTTTCTCCCTTTTTATCATTTCCAATTAAATTTTATTTAATCTATTTCTTCCTATTTAAATTTTTCCTTTTAAAATTTTCATCTCACTTAATTTAATTTTTAATACATTTTAAAACATTATAATTTATATTTTACTATCAAAAATAAAATTATAAAATTTTATATAAAATATTATTATTGTGTTTAAATAAATCGTTTTTAGATGATATATTATAAAACAAAGTACGCATGTACATAATGGCAAATATTTATATAGTAAAAATACAACTTTATTTATACGCTTATTAAATAATATTTTAAATAATATATGCGCTTGAGTACATATTGAGTGAGAAACTAGCTATACTTAAAGGGCAAATCGAGCTCAAATTTCTTCTCAGCAATTCGGTTCACATCGTGTGTTTGCTAAGTATAATTCATTTTCCACCATATTTAGGTTAATACTAATTTAACAAAGACTAAAGTTTACTAGTTAGGTGAGACACTGAGAGAGAGAGAGAGAGAGAGAGAGAGAGAGAGAAGTGTGTGTGTGTGTGTGTGTGACATACGTGTACGTACGACTGAGACCCTGAGATATATATGTGTCATTTATTATATAAAATTATTAATTATTCAAAATTTGAGCAAAAATTATTACATTATTGATCTTGCACGAACAACCTAAACAATAATAAAAGAAACTATCAGAAAAAAGATTAATAACCTATTTATATATATATATATATAGTGTTCAAATCCATAATTTTTTGGAATTTGTCAATTTATCAAACCATCATTTTAACCAATTTTCTTTTCCGGAATAACTGCACTTTTTTTTTTTTTTTTTAACTCAATCACACAATTAAGTCACGCACACCCTCTCATAAATTTAGATTTATGACCTGATGGTTGAACAAATAGATATCAAACCATTGGGGGAACAAAATGATACTTTAAAATCAGAAATTATTCAAAGACGGACCGCAGCAGTAGACCAATCTCAGATTCGTGCATTAATAATGGTGGTTGGCTTGTCGTAGGCCCTTGACAAAAGGAAGAATTTCCCAATATTTTTTCCATGGCATTTTTTTAAATTTAGACGCCAGAATTGTCCTCGATATATCATCGTTTGGACTATATTCTGTTCTTTTACGACAACATATTCAAAGCAATTGATTAGTGATAACGTGGAAGTCTATTTCTGGTACCTACATTACATCCTAAATTATTGAAATTTGCTCGAACATTATATCTAATTAATCTGTGGGCGTTTAATTCTCTGCCAATGGAATTTTAATGTCTTGATTTCGGCCCTGTTTGACAAGTTTAGCTGACAAAAGAAGATAACTGATTAATTACAGAGAATTATGTGTGGAGTTCACATTTAACACTTGGCTCAATTATCCAATATTTCCAAGTTATTTATATGGACAGAAAGAATTGAAGATAAAAGGAAAAAGATTTGACGGTAGGAAGGCATCTCATAATGTTTAATTAATTATGACTTTTTTGGTTGATTAATTGTAATCACAAGAGGCCCGTGATGTTGGTATATCAAAATAAGGTTAAAAAATGAATAAAAATGATAGACCAAAATTACTTATATATATATATATATATCACTGAGAAATTGTGCAACAAATTAATTTATGTGAACAACCATTTACAAGACTAGAAATTTATAATTTATTACTATTATCAGTCCACCATCTGAGCCCGGATATACCGCTCGTGTAAATTATTTAAATATTCCATTTTATTATGCATATAATATTGTTGACATACGCAAATAGGAAGATGTTCGGAAATTATTAGTAAAACCACAGAAAGGAGGACAAAAAACTGAAACAATAAATAAATATTTTTTGTAATAATCTTTAAGTAAAATGATTCATCTAATAACCAATCAAATAGATTTTTAATTATCAGAAACAAGTAAATATTACTTTTATCTAACTAGTCAGGTTGTTAGTGATATTTAAAATATTGTTTTATTGCATTAACCAGCGTATCATTTACAGCTAACTTATCCTGACCATAAATTTAATTAATATTAAAAGGAAAATTCATTGACTATGTTTGTTTTCTACTTAAGACAGGGAGGAAAATTCAGGTGATTTGAATTAGGACGAAAATTATGTTTGATTCGTAAGAATTAGGTTGATTGAAAAATTATTTTTGTGTATATTTAATATGTAATAATGATTGAATTATGTAATAGTACATAAGTTTATAAGATAATAAAAAAAGCTGTAATAAAATTTTAAAGATAAATTTTGATTTGATCGTAAATAAGTATAATAATTAAAAATTAATTAATTAATTATAAAAAGTAAGTGATAAGAAATTTTAAATTTAAATTTAAATAAAATTAATATAATAAAAATATTTGATACTTCATATTTTTAAATGATAATGGATGGTATCAAATTTAAACATATCCAATGGAAGATGAGTCTAATAATAATGATAATAATTTGGAATCAGGCCTCAGAAACCAATAATTGTTTGTCAAGATTTATTGAAATGATTATTGAATGTTAAAATCAAGATGGATGATGAGGTCTGTCGACCCGTCATCCTCAATCTCACGTACACTCCATTATTAGGATTCTCACGATAAGGTTGAACGCCAAGACCACTCAGATAATTTATTTTGGTAGTTCCCACATTTAGGTTTGTCTGTCCAAACGAAAAGAAAACCGCACGGGTATGGTGTATTTCTGATTGATACAGCATATCATCATGCATGCATCTGTCGCTGTTCCCCCGTGCATGCGCATTCACTATAATTAGCCAAAGGACTGAAACAATCATATCCATAAAATAAAACAAATTAGGGCGTGCGGACATAAACTAAGATATGGAATGGAATGGAATGGCGTGATGAAAGATCGATCAGACGACATACGTAAAAAATGAAGTTGCCGTAAGTGTATTTAACATCAATGCCATGCACGTTAAATGATTGGTAAATTAGCCATTCTAAGCATCTGCATCAATTCTTGTGCCACAACAAATCGACAACTGAAATGACATATATTAGCTCGAAAAAACTATGGCCACAGATTATGACAGTGATCAATATACATACAATTGTTTTTTTAATGGGACACGACAAGGAATAGAATTGGCAGGACGACGGGAGAGACCAGAACGAGGCTAAAGAGGGGCCTGCAGACTTTGTTGCGGTGCGAAGTATTAGCCAGTATGCACGTTGCCCACGTTGTGCCTTCTCCATCACTCGTAATTCATGGTCATGGCTGTTCGAAACTCCACAGGACTTTGGACGGCTAAGCTTTGCCGATACTGGACATGTACGGGTCTATCTGCATGCATGAGATGGTGAAATTCGTGTGTTTTTAGAGAGATTGTTTTTGAAAAAAATTTAAAAAGCTATACTTTGTCCAATTTCTTAAGTTGACATTGTATTGATCTCCTGTAATTTCTCTCTTAAATCACAATACATACATGCATATGTGCGTGCATTTTAATACAAATTGCCATATATGTGAACTTTCAATTATCGCCAACATGCACAATGATATATAGGAATGCTTATTTCACAGTTTTCACCAGCTTGGAATCCGTCAAAATTTTCTCAACCAAGCATATAACTTAACTAAATTTTCTTTTACATTTTAAATTCAAATTATATATTTTCAAACTCAATTATTACCCATATATTCACAATCAAAATAATTTGGTATATATGTACATATATTGACATATATATATAGACACACACCCCCCCCCTACAAACTAATTAGTATTCTTTTATATTATCATATCATTCAATCATTATTATAATACACACACACACATATTTTTACATAATTATACAATTTCAAACAAATAAAAAATTATGTTTTTTTTTAATTTTTATGTGTGTTTTTAAATGTATTTCTCTCTAAAATTATGTAAAAATAAAATACAAAATAAAAAAGTAAAATAATTCACTATTTGTATTATATTGGTTAAAAGTAAAACAAGCGTAACAAAAACTTTCATCCCATTAAAATTTTATAACCAAATATATTTTCATCCCAATGAATCTCCCATCAAAACTGTAAACCAAAACACAGGAAAAATTTTCATTGTAATAACGGACATGAGATGATTGATGACAAATCACCTCTATGATCAATAAAAATTGATAGTGTGTGCACGTTCATGTCTATGCTTGTCGTGTCATGAAATAGTCCTAACCCATCCAAAACAGAGTAATTTGATGTCCAAAAACCTCTCATTTAATTTGGACTGGCAAAGAGCTATGTAATTTTTAGTGAATTCATGTATTTATTTGTTAGTAGAAGATGTAAGTGGGTAAAGATATTATCTTACATGAAATATAATCTGTATAAACTCTTGTATACAATATAAAGTATTTTACCAACACCCGTTAAAGTATTTGAAAAAAACACACTTCAAGACTTAGCTAATTAATTAAAAATGATAAGAATGTTTGTTAAAAATAATTTTTTTACTTTCCCTAAACATGAATTCCAAAATTTATCTCCTTATCATGCATTTTTTAATACGTGTTAAATTTTAGGAGTAAAATAGAAAGCAGAATACAAAATGATCAAATATTGGAAATAAGATAAAGTGGAAGTCATTAAATATTCCTCAAGAATCTAGCAAAAAAAATGTAACTAATATGTAACAAGCATTCCTAATCCTCATTTAATCAAAAAAAAAAATGTGATCCTTTTCCTCTATAAGATAATTAATGATGAGTATATCAAATGTCTAACCAACATCCTTGGATTATTTTATGAAGATTGGACTATTTATCAAATATTTTGTTAAATTAATAACACACTCATGTTTTATCATTTAAATTGGATATTTAATTAATCTTCATAATTTAGTTTTTCTAGCCTAAGCATTCATTTAAGAATTCCAATATGATGAGAAAGGTGTATTCTATACCATCAATACATATTGAAATAGATAGTTGTTGGGTTAGAGTTAAAACAATGTAAGTTGTAAAGTATGTTGAAAAAAATACAAACACAACATAGTGGAAATGAAAATATCTATCCTAGCACACACAATTCAACCCTTCCAACTTTAATTGAGCTCACAATTAACTATTTGAGTAGCATTACACCAACAAATGAAAAAACATACGCTCCTGTCAGCCGTTTTGAAGTGGTTTAGTTTTTTTTTTTAATTTTTTTAATTGCATAAAAATAAGAAAAAAAATTAAAAATTCAATAATTAAAGTGTGTGTTTTAATTTTGGCAAAAAACCACCACCTTAGCATTTTTTTTCCCTATTTGGTGCGAGCAATTGCGACACTGAATTTGAATCCACTATCAATTGCGACACTTAATTTGAATCAACTATCTTTTTTTTTCTCATCATCTTATATTCTATATAATGTTCATAAAAAAATGTATAAAATATTGTCTTAAATGTGTACTTAACCTCAAGGAAGTGTACAGGACGTGGATATATGGTCAAATATAATGCAAAAGCTTTCACGTATATTCTATATATTTATTATTTCTAATTCATTTTCCATATGTTTCAAAATAAGATTTTAGTTCTTCGGATATAATTTCTCTTGTTAAATTGCCATATTGTTTTAGTTTTGAGCTAATTGAAATTATGTGTGTTAAAAGTATTTTACTAAATTTTCATAGTTTTGAATTTTTGAGTACTGGAGAGAACTTACGAAGAACACAACAAATACCCAGTTTAGTCATTTATCTTACATTTACAACAAATGCGTACAAAAATGTCGGTATTCTATTCTAGAGTTAAAAATTTAAAAAGCAACGATTTATAAATAATAGATAGAATACAATAATGGAAACTAAAGCTATAAAATCCTATCATATCAGATACTATCGATCTTATCAACTCCAATCAAATTTGATCAGATTTTCCACATTTATGTTTGTTTAGCATTTATAAGTAATATTATTTAAACTTTTATATCATCAATAAATTTCAAAATTTTGTAAAATTTACAAAAATTTCCAAAATTTATAAAAAAATTTCAACAGAAGTTTGAAAAAGTGGGCGTGTTCAGTGATGGGCCCAATCTCAATTACACCCGCAAGCGTCTGACAAGTTGCTTTGCGTTAGGCATCAGCGCCTCCGTGGCCTAAGCCTCTAACCACTAAAAAAATGGTTTGAACAGATGAGTGCTCCCAAGATGTATGTGTGTGTGTGTGTATTTTTTTCAGAAAAACATTGACAATGTATGGTGGCTTAATTTATTTTGAGGAGGTTGAAAATAATAAATTTTTTTGTAAAACATGAAAATCATGTTTGGTGGTAAAATTTTAATAGAAATAAAAAGTTAAATTTATTAGAATTTAAGCATTTTTATATGTATATATAATACGTAATAATAATTAAATTATGTAATAATATATAAAGTTTAAATGATATAAATATATATAAATATGAAAATGTATAAATATCTAATTAATTTGATTATAAATAGTTGTAATAATAAAATTTTAAATATTTATTTGTATATGTAATAGAGCGAAAATTTTAATTTGAATTTAAATAAAACTTTTGTGTCGAATGGTGTTTATTTTGGAAAAATTTTGATTGGAACAATGCAATTCAATTATTTATGAGATATGCCTTCCCTTTCAATTATAAAATTTATTAAATCTATAAAATAATATTTTTAGAAGTAATAATTCCAATATATATATACACACATTAAGCAACTACAATACTCTTTTTTTATTTTGGCCATATCCAACTTATAAATGCTAATAGATTGAGAAATCCATACATTCAACCTAAGCAATTACAATCCTCCCTTCAAAAAATTACTATCATGTATGTTTTATTAACACACACATTTATAGAAGAGGACTGAAAGTATCGTGGGGTCTAGTGCTCAAAATACAAAGCTGCAAGTACGTACGCGCACACGCAAGCGTTAGTCAACGTCAGGGCCACTGCTATGATTCCACGTCACTGTCGCTTCTCCAGTCACTGTACTAGACCTTCCAGCTCATCATTAATTTTTATTGGTCTGTTTGAACGGTTTGTTAGGATTAAATTGACTTTTTTTTCAGTCCTCCGTGTCATTTTAAAAGAAACAATAATTGAGAATTAATCACTATGTTTGCATAATTTTTGAGGAGTTAAAAATGATATGTGTTCTTTTATAAAAAAGATTTATGAGTTGTGTAAAAGAAATAAATGTGTACATATAAACACTTCTCTCTTGCTCATCTTCTCTCATTTTTCTTAAGTATTTAATTTATAGCTCATATTTTTTTTTGAGATTTTAGTGGAATTATATTATTGTTAATTGTTTTGTGAAAATCAATGGATAATGTTAAAACTAAAATAAAAAAAAAATTGAAGCATCATATGTATAAAACTTTTTTAGGAATTAGAAAAATCACAAATTTGAGCATAGGCAAAATTTTCAGTTTTTCTATTTAGAGAAAAACGATTTTAATTAAAATCTTTTAAAAAATAAAGGCTTTTATCTCAAAAATTATTACTTAGGATTAATGTTGTCACAGATTTAATCAAAATGAAGATAATTTATTTTATATCAAATGTTAAAAAAAAATAAGAACAATAAATGCTAAAATATTGTTTGGTTAGATAGCGCCATTACAAAATCCACGTCATGTCCTGGAGCCAAACAGCCTGGCAACCTCGAGTGTTTCGCATTTCCTTCTGTTCACATGCTGTCGACCAATGACCCTTCCCCCTTCAAAGTTCTTACAGCTGTTCCCCTCTTTGGAACTCCCTCATATATATATACGTAGCACACAGAGAGAGTCCCGTATTTCTAGGCTCTCCCTTTGGCCTTTTAATCTCAATCCCGAAAGATCATGGCTTCTAATCACCATTTCGCCACTCGCTCTCTCCTCGCTCTATCGCTCTTGTTCTTGCTTCTCTTCACTTCTTCTTCCATGGCGGCTCTAGTCGAGCAACCGCCGCTTGTGCTTAAATACCATGACGGGGGTCTTCTCAAAGGCACGGTTACTGTCAATCTCATCTGGTACGGCAAGTTCACCCCGATCCAACGTTCCGTGATCGTTGATTTCCTCCAATCTCTCAGCTCCCGTAAGTCCCCGATGCCCTCCGTCTCGTCCTGGTGGAAGACCACGGCGAGATACAAGGCCAGCTTCGGCCCGTCTACCCTGGTCGTCGGGAAGCAATTCCTCGATGAAAATTACTCTCTCGGGAAGTCCCTCAAAAACCCCCAGCTGGCATATTTGGCCGCTAAGGGAGGACGCATGAGCAGAACGATTAACGTCGTCTTGACGGCGAAGGACGTTGCTGTTGAAGGCTTCTGCATGAATAGGTGCGGCAGCCACGGGTCGACTCGGGGACCGGCTCGGACAGTTTACGCGTGGGTGGGGAACTCGGAGACCCAGTGCCCTGGTTACTGCGCGTGGCCTTTCCACCAGCCGCTCTACGGGCCGCAGACACCTCCTCTCGTGGCCCCTAACGGCGACGTCGGCGTGGACGGAATGGTGATCAACCTGGCCACTGTTTTAGCGGGAACGGTGACGAATCCCTTCAACGACGGGTACTTCCAGGGGCCCCCGACGGCGCCGTTGGAGGCGGTGAGCGCATGTGCGGGTATGTTCGGGTCGGGTGCGTACCCGGGCTACGCCGGTAAGGTGCTGAGCGATAAGACGAGCGGGGCGAGCTATAATGCGCATGGCGTGAACGGGCGTATGTTCTTGGTGCCGGCGATGTGGGACCCGCAGACTTCTCAATGTTCTACGCTTGTTTGATTTCTTATGAACTTCAATGGGCTCCAGGGGTGGACCTACCATATGAACGTATGTAAATAAACATAAGGGTTCATCGCGTATGTAGGGTTTGGGTTTGGCGAGTTTGTCGTTTTTATACAATATGTTTTTTTTATATCATATGGAAAATGTGAAATGAAAAATAAAAGAAATGGGGAGATATTTCATGTAATGAGATATAATAGCGTGCGTGGTTTAGTCAAAATGAAGCGTTGAATCGGATAATGAATGCTGGGTTGTTCTCTTGTGTAATAAAAGAAATTAATAGAGATTTGTTATGCTGGCTTGACCAGCTTTTATGCCCGTGCTTTGGTGGAGGACAGTTCAGAAATTGTGATATTTAAATCTTGCTGGGGCCTGGAGGCTGGGGGTCATTTGTACAGAGCAGATACTTGTAGTAGCTTTGGGTGGGATTCGTTCTTATCTAGTTATCTTTTGGACATTTGTATACAAGCCGCGAGATGCGTTTAACGAATCTCACTGCCTGTCTGAAGGGCTTATGTGTACAACTTTACTCGAACAATATCGTTTCAAATAAGTATGTCCAAAAGCTTGCTTTACAAAGGCTAAAAGAACATTTGATGCAATAACATTGCCGTTATGTTTGTTTTTATTTTAAATTTTATAGAGTAAAGATAGATATAGAAAAAACTTTAAAAAGTGAAACAATTATCATTTATCTCGAGTAGCGACAAGGAATACAAACATAGCCTAAAGTTGTTTGATTGTATAGAAAAAACAATAATGAGGAATTCAAGATTTATTTTATAATATTTTCATTTATTTGGTTGCTATAGAAACATATTTGATAAAATAAATTCAAGTAAATAAGAGGGATATAAATACAAATCATCTGAAAAATGAGCAACTCGTTCGTTTTACTTGGTTTTTCTTCATTTTCTTCTCACTTTTGTGTCACCCATAGGTTTTACTTCTCATTTTTCTTTCTGACATTTTCTCTACTAAGCAAACACTGAAAATAGATTGCAGGTGTGTTCTTTCGAGAATTATATATACGTAAAAAGCGATGGGTCAGATAATTTAAATAATGTAACCACTTGTGTTTTAGGGGGCAAAAATAAAAACAGACGTAGCCTTAGAAATTTGAATTTCTTTTATTTATTTTTTCTTTTTTCATATAGTATATTCCAATGTTGTTAAAATCGGTTCGCCCGATTGGGTTAACTAGGAATCCAGCGGTTGGCCGGTCTAGGTGGCCTGTGGGTTTGAATTTTTATTTTTTTTTCTGGGAAAGAAGGAAAAAAAATGGAGAAGGAAGAAGAAGAAAAGAGGGAGAGAAAAAACAGAAAAGAATGAGAAAAGGGAAGGAAATAAAGGAAATAAAGGTGGGATAGAAAACATAGAAATAAATAATTAGATTGAAATATAACTAAGAAAAAGAAAAATAAAAAAATAAAAATTTAAAGAAAAATAAATAAATAAAAATTTAAAAAGTATAAAGGGAAAAAACATTATACTATAACAATTATTTAATGAGTATTTATTATTTATATAATTAATTTATACATAATAAATAAGTTATTAAGAACTAATAAATCAATTATTATATATTTAATTTGTTTGACTTTTAATTAGTTAATTATATATATTTTTTCTCAAATAATAGTTCTATATTAATTAGTCTACAAATTAGTTATGTAATTTTAAAATATTATTAACATATTTTAAAATTTTTTTATTGAAAAAACATATGTATAAATATATATAATAAATAATACTAATTGAATGATTTTTAAATTCAGTTGAACCGGTGAACCGATATGTTGTTTAACTTTGTTTCCAATTCGGTTTTGAAAACATCGGTATATTCATTTGTTTGATAAAATACATAAACCAAACACTGCTGAATTCAAATTAGTGAAGTGGTTTACCCATCTACTCGATCTAATTTAACAAGTGGAAGAATATAAGATTACAAGTATTTGCCCCGAAAATTAAAAATTAAACTTGGTCAATGCCTATTGAGATTATTAGTCAATGTCAAAATCAAGATGCATGATGGGATCTATAGACTTATCATCCTCAACTTCACATACTCTCCATTATTGGGATTCTCCTGGCAATATTTGAAAATGCCTACACAGCTCTAATAGCTAAATACGGCAGTTCCCACACTTCGGTGTTGTCTGTCTGAAGAAAAGGAAAACCCATGCAAGACATGCTAATTGCTAGAGACAGTTTCATGCATGCATTTCTCTATTCCCAAGTCCAGGTTTGTGTATGTGCCCTAATTAACTAAAACACTAAGATAGAAGACAACGTTTTACTGTAAGTTTCATTTTAAGAAATATAGTGAAAATATTTGAAAATAAATAGTTGAAGTACATGAGTGATTGGATGAATTTTGTAAATGAAACTACGATGATGACATTTAATTATTGATAGACTTTGTTTGTTTTCAAATTTTAAGTGTGTTGTTAAGTATTTTTATGTGTTTTTCAGCATTAATAACTATTTTTAGTTTGAAATATAAATGAATTAATACACGTTTAGTAGCTGTTTTCTTTTTCTCTTCATTACTATTATTTAAAATTATTTTTTATTTTAATTAATATTAATTTCTTATTTCCTTATCTTTTTATCACCTTTGACTTTTTTACTTTGTATTTTTTTAAAAATAAATGATTAAGTAATTTTATTTTTTATTAAATTACTAAAAATATAACAATTTTATTTATATTATAATTAGTGAAATTATAAAAAAATTTTTTATAGGAATACACACTTTATAGAGCGTAGAAGTTTCGATTAGTACTATATTATTAAGCCTCAACTCTTTATGGTAAATAAACAAGTGTGTTAATTTTTTGTCAATTATACCCATAATTATTTCTTTTAACTCCACAATTATCATATATACTAAAGACTCATAATTAAACACGTCATGCTTCTTTTCCAATTTGAGTGAGGGTTGAATATAATTGTCTTGATAATTTATTTTTAATTATCCAGGCAGCAAAGTTATTAATTTTTTTTCTTACATACAAACACACACACGTATTATATAAAAAAATAACATGTTAAATTTAGAGTAATTTTATATTTGTCATTGAATAAAAAATTATGATGTAAACTCTTTGTATTTATATTAAAGTTTGAATAAAATAACTTCAATATTTAAGCAATCTATTTTAAATTTCTATTAGAATTTTATTACATTAAATTAATTTTTATTTAGTTTTTGCACATGCAAACAATTGTTAGCACTATATTATTAAGCTTCCGCACCTTATATTAATAAATTAATGACGCAATGACTTAAAAAAGATTGGTTGGTAGGGAGATATCTTCTAATTTTTAATTAATTATGAAAGGTATTAAGTTGATTAGTTGTCATAATACGAGTGCCGTGACGTTGGTCTATCAAAATAAAATAAAAATGTATAAAAATAATTGACCAAAACACACACACACTATTGATAAATTGTGCAGCAAATTATTTAGGTGAAGCGATTATTTCTTAGTCTAAAGTGTTAAAATGTTCTACTATCGTGCTACCATGGGAGTTCAGATATTGTAAGAAGAAGAAGGGGAGGGGATGAGGAAATTAAAAAAAAAAAAAAAAGGAAAAATCAATAAAAATCGTCTAATAAACTGTCGATAATGATTTGTCACATATTAATTTTATCTTATTAATCAAGCTGTTGGACATAAAATATATTTTCAACACTTGAAGCAATTTACCGTTCAAAGCTAAATTATGCCGACCCTAAATTTAATTAATATTACACTGACAATTCATTCAAAGACGGGTAAAACAAGAAGAACGTATTTTGGAATTAAAAAGCAATGAATCAATAATTGTTGGTCAATATCTATTGGGATGACTAGACAAGGATAAAATCGAGATGCACGAGACTTGTAGACCCAAACATCCTCGACCCCACGCACCCGCCGCTTGAAAAATTCTCATGATAAGATTGACAATGCCTACACAACCCCAATAATTAATTATGCAAGTTGCTAAAATTTCGTGCTCGAAAACCCCACGCAGCACATATAGCTAATTGATAAAGTGTAGTATAGTACCGTACGTGGCACAATCTGAATTTTTTAATATAATTTTAAACACTCGTTACATTTTTAAATAAACTCAAAAGTAGTCACAAAAACACAGAATTTCCTAATCAATTATCAACCCATGGCATCTTTCCTTTAGCCCATCGATTTTAACACTTCAAACCTGCAGATCATATATTGCTAATTCATAATTCGACCGGTATGATGGCCATCTTCGATGGCCAAGACAAAGAATCCGAGAGAAAACCCCATTCGTTGCAGCACTGGAAATGGGATGACCATAGCTGTTGTGACCAAAATACAAGTAAATATAGGATGGAAGAAAAAGAAATTTTCCATTGCTGATGCTAGAATACAATGAACCTGAAAAGAGAGGAAGATGATTAGGCGTAGATCTGTTGAGCAGCAGCCAAGATTGGAAAAATATCTTGTCCCCTTATATACTGTGCGTGCCTGTACATATATATATATATATATATATATATTTGTCAGTTATTATTTGTGCACAGTGAATGGTATTGGTCCACAATAATATCGTTGGCAATCAACAGCCCAGCAATCCAGCCAATCAAGCATATAATGCACAAAAGAACTGCGTGTGAATGTATGCTTATAGAGATCACAAGTTGGCTGGTTAATTGATGACTATGAGCACAATGAAAGGCTGCTTCGTTCTAGAGGATTATGCATAAGCTGTAAATAAATTAGGCGTGAATTTTATGATAAGTGCAGTGGCTTTGTTTGTTTTGTAATTATGATGTGTATTTTTTAAGTATTTTTATATGGAGAATTGTATAAAAATAAGAGGAGAAAGAGATAAAAAAAATATAATAATTGAGTGTGTGTTTGTTTTGTAATTATGATGTGTATTTTTTAAGTATTTTTATATGGAGAATTGTATAAAAATAAGAGGAGAAAGAGATAAAAAATATATAATAATTGAGTGTGTGTTTGCTTTGTAATTATGATGTGTATTTTTTAAGTATTTTTATATGGAGAATTGTATAAAAATAAGAGAAGAAAGAGATAAAAAAAATATAATAATTGAGTGTGTGTTTTTAGAGAGTGGATAATTTAAAAATAAATAAAGCCAATATTTTTGTGAACTACATGACAAAATGTAATTGATTGCTTTGAAAAATTATGACACACGTTTTGAAATTAAAAATTCAATATATTTATATTAGGTGCATAAACTTATATATTATTTAACAAGTTGCACCTTGCAATGGATGACGGTGAAAAAGATATCCGGTGACAAGCAAGTTTAAGGTATGGATAATTTACATTAATTTTTTCAACCTTTTTGAGTCCAACTGGAAATTTACAGCTAGTTCCTTTCGACTTTTACCTTCAATTAATGCCCATACGCTTGTTAAATTTAGCACGTCACTGATTTAAATTTAAAATATGTATAGTTGACAAGTAAAATCTATGAAATTCAATTTTCTATCTTTTTACTGGCTTAATCCAATATTGAAATAAGCATTTCATTTTATATTGTAATTCTTACATAAAGTCGCATATATATATGTATGTATAGTATAGATTTTTTTTGTATAACTAACCAACATCAACGCGTTTGTGATTCTTAATTTTAACAATCATTTTGAAAGCTATTTGAAACCAGATAAAATGGACAATTATTAACAATCAATAAAGTCGCTTTAGTTTCTTTGTCAAACAAGTAGATTCATCACATACAAACTATGAACTAATATTTTCCGTTGATGCATAATTTGATTGCATAAATATTCCGTTATTACTTCCAATAGTAGTATAAATTCGTGTAAATTAAATTTTGCCTATCCCAATACTTTATGCAGTGGAGGGTTTGAACCTCGACCTTATATCTGGCCATCACTAGTCTATACATATCCATCCTAAAATTCAAACTTACGTTTCCACAAAAAAATTTATTTAAAATTTGAATTTAAAATATTCTTACTACATACACGAATATTTAAAAAGGAATTATTACAATGATTCAAAATCAGATCTATACGTACACAGTGTAAAATTTATATATATTTATACCCAAAAATTGAATACTATTTTTATACATCATTACATTATTTGATTATTAAAATGTAGACTATACATATATAATTATAAAAATTCAAACAATTTAAATTTGTTTAGAAGCAAATAAGATTATAATAATCCGTAACGAAATTCCCATCATTTAAACCCTTTCCACATCTAAACCAAACAAAGCCTAAACCATTTCCGCCAAATTCCAAACGCAAGGGCGAGTCAAGTAAACACGTCAAATAAATCTCTCGTTTATTTTATTTATTGCAGAAAAGATTGAAAGAACAATCGAATATCCAGTGTCTGGCTCAACCCAACATTAATAACAATAACCAACGGTAAATATGACAAATTCCTCTCCACAGAACTCTCCCACTTTATGGGTTTAGCCGGTGATTGATTATATACCATACACGCCATGCATGCAAATGTTGATGATGTAACCTCCCATGGAGCACATCGACATTCTTAAGGAATCAAACAAGCGTAGAGCAACGATACGTCGTCGGATCCCACATCGCCGGAATCAAATACTTACGCCCGTTCACTCCGTGCGTATTATAGCTCGCCCCGCTCGTCCTATCCTTGAGCACGTTGCCCGGGTACCCGGGGTACGCACCTGACCCGAAAACGCCCGCACAAGCGCTCACCGCCTCCAGCGGAGCCGTCGCGGGCCCCTGGTAGTACCCACCTTTGAAAGGATTCGTTACCGTTCCCGCCAAAATGGTGGCGAGATTGATCACCATTCCGTCCACACCGACGTCGCCGTTCGGGGCCACAAGCGGTGGCGTCTGCGGCCCGCTCACCGGCTGGTGAAACGGCCACGCGCAGTATCCCGGACACTGCGTCTCCGAGTTCCCCACCCACGCGTAAGCGAACCGAGCCGCTCCCGGGGTCGATCCGTGGCTGCCGCACTTGTTCATGCAGAAGCCTTCAACGGCGACATCCTTCGCCGTCAAGATGACATTAATCGTTGCGTTCGTGTGTCCCACCTTAGCGGCCAAGTCGGCGATCTGGGAATCCTTTAGGGACTTCCCCTGGGAATAACTTTCGTCGCGGAATTGTTTCCCGACGACGAGAGTAGATGGACCAGCCTTCGCCTTATACCTCTTCGTAGTAATCCACCAGGACGAGGCGGAAGGCGCCGGGGGCTTGGTGGAGTTGAGAGATTGGAGAAAATCAACGATGACTGAGCGTTGGATGGGGGTGAAACTGCCGTACCAGATGAGATTAACAGTAACTTTTCCTTTCAGAAGAGTGCCGTTATGGTATTCTAGCACAGGCGGCTGTTGCTGGACTTGAGCCGCCATGGAAGAAGAGGTGAACAGAAGCAAGAACAAGAGGAGAGAGTCAGTGGCAAAGTGGTGATTAGTTGCCATGGTCTCTTAGGATTGAGATGAAAGTCCAGAACCCCAAGAGAGAGCTCGGAAATACTGGAACTGGAGTAATCGACTGCCCCTGCTCTACGTATGCGTGTTTATAAAGATAGCGGAAGAGGGGAACAGCTGTGTTCGAGGACACGTGGCGTGATGCGTGTTGGAGACAGCGGTGGTTGTCAGGCTGTAAAACACCTGGACTTGACGTGAACCTCATTATAGCGCTATCCAAATAAAATTTTAGGCTATGTTTGGTTTATAATTTGCAAGACCTTGTTTGTTTTCCCATTTTCCCCAATTCACACCCACTGAAAATTTTACAAGCCAAACGTGTTACCTCAAATTTTTATTAAAATTTGAATTCAAAATTTTTATCTATTATTTTTTGTAACTAATTACTTATTTTATAATTATTATACTCATTACAATTAAATCAACTCATATATATATATATATACATGTATATATATGCACATATACATTTATATTTTGTAAACTTTTATAATATTATATCATCCAATTATTATTACATACTATATATATATAAATATTCAAATTTAAATGAATTAAAATTTTTCCTTCCTCTTACATCTTATTAACAAATATAACTTTCCTATTAATCCAAATTTAAATTTCTATTCAAAATTTTCAAAATGCTCAATCCCAAAACAACTTAAATTTTGACAATATTAGATTGAAGAATAGAAGCTTCCATGTGGGAATTTATATTGTGGAAAAGAGCATTTGTATCTTGCTATTTTGAACCGCACGTCACCTTCAGGAAGACTAGGCTGACGAGATGTGGCGTGGGGTCCAAAAGCAAAGATTTCCATTTTCAGCCACCTTGGACGACCTGTTCGAAGACAGAGGATGTGATGCATACCGAGTAAAAACCGGCATGCAGTGAAAACCTACGCTGCATTAAGTTGTCGCTGTGGTTGAGCCAGTATCCAGGTTTAACTTTTACTGATTCATGCACTTCATTATTTTCTTGCATCCCTAAATTTAACAATGGACGTCTAAAATTACAAGGTCTATACTCACTTTAAGAGAGAAAAAATTGTGCATCGTTGCACGCGCAAGCTGGCGGGCATGATGCTAAGTACGTGTGGTGAGGGCGCGTGTGCCAAGGTTGCATTGCAACCTTAATTACATTTAAGATAAAAAAATAAAAATAGAATCTAGTTTTGAGAATTTGGTTTTTAAAATCTTATTAAGGGAATCATTGCCTAAATTATAGTTGACATGTTTATACACAATACAACTTCATGGATGCAAGACTTTTGGTGCAAAATAATTTCTAAAGTCACTTTGACACTTGAAGTTGGAGTCTGAGTTAGATGTTTGACTTGATATACTTTTGAAATCGACTTTTTCATAAGGATTATTGGTGGATAGATATGGTATGGAAGTGTGGATTTTGAAGAATTTCAAATCTTAATGCAGTTGAGATTGAAGAAGTTTGGATTGACATAAACTCATATTGGATATGCATCAAAAATTTAAATTTATTTCATACTCCTACTGCAATATTCCACTTGACGTTGACAACAGCAATTTGATGCTATCTCTAACTGAGCTTTTAGGAGTCAAAACTTATCAAACAAGAGTTTTTGATGGTATGGACAACTTGTCGTTCATAACTATAAATCTTTAACCATTCGGAAAACAAGACGCAAGAATGCTAGTAACTTTGAGAGTTAAACACTTCTTTTGTGAGTCTTGATTGAGTGAACAACATTATTATTTCACAAACCAATCGAGAGAGTAAGTGTTTTACCTAAAAAGGTAGTTTAGATGAAATACAAAATATGAAAAAGTTTTTGTGTATTCACCATAGATGATTACCTTAGGGAAGGTTTAGGTTAGTGAATGGGGTTGTTTACTTTATTTTTACTATTCATTATGTATGATAATAGAATTCACTCATTTTAGTGCGTATAGAGAAAGGAGTAAAGTTTCAATTGCATTAACAAATTTATTGTTTCATATTTTATTATTGTTAGTTTGTGTGTTTGTTCTTATTATTTGTTGTGCAGTGTTGTTACTATGTACCAACGTCACCGTTGCATTTTCAAGAATCTAGTTTCAAAATAAAATTCTCAAAAATCTATTTTATTATATATACATATTTTTTAGATTTAACTATTTTGTTAAAAGTTTATTAAGTAGATAGTTTTTGGTAGTAGTAATATTAATGAGGCGTAAATAATTGAAAACAAATGTTACTTCGAATGTTTCAGGAAAAACTTATGAGTACATTTAAAATGAAGGATAGGAAAACGACATAGGGAAATTGAACTTGTCGCCGTCGCCGGCGTCAGAATACCCTCCCACCGGTCCTCCTTTAATCTCCGGTGGACATCTTGCAACCGGGAATTCCCTCTCCATGGGATGCCATTGCTCTTCGGCAATCTTCCCGCTGCAATAATTCAAAGTATATAAATAAACAATTGCAATATCAAATGAATTTCGAGTTACTGATATAGGCTATTCATTATGTTTTGAAAATTTGCTTTTCTTCCCTTCCATATATTGGTTATAATTAGCTAAGTTGAGAAAACTTAATATAAATCTTGGTCGGGATTTGCAAACCATTTCCCAAATTGCCAGCCATAGAATTGAATAAAAAAATTATCAGCTGGATAATAATAAAAAGCGTGTGCGGGTATGTATGTAGAAAGAAAGAAACATTGGCAATTATGGAAGAAGATGCTAAAATTGTCAATTCTGGCGTGTTGAAAAAACTTCATTGAATTTGAATTTTCTCAAATCCTAACGAATTTTTTTCTTGGCAAATCATATTTACAAATTTGGTTTTGCTTAAAACCCATAACTATCAAAAACCCACGCTAAAGTCTTCCATTTTTTTAAAATAAATTGAAAAAACTTCATTGAATTTGGATTTTGTCAAATCCTAACAAATTGTTATCCTTGGCAAGTCATATCTTCAAATTTGGCTTTGCTTAAAACACATACCTATCAAAAACCCACCCTAATGCCTATATCCCTCCGCTCCACATTTCTTCTTCCTGTTACTGGATTTCGCAGCCATCTCACACCCAGAGTTGCTCCATCTTCTTCCTTCAAGTAAAAATTTGATGACTCCACAATTCCTTGAGAAATGCTGACATATTTCTGTTTGGCTATGAAATTTTCTTCTTCAATCGAGAATTCTGACTTATTTTCACTTTCAATAATATTTTGAAAGGCAATGTGGCTTTTGTAGTTGCAAAAATTCGTTGTCACTTTCTCCTTCAAGAATATGTCTGAATGTATATTTGATTAGTGATACAAAAATTTGGGGGGAGAAGGATCAGATTTGGATAATTGCCCACTTCAATCTAATATTGTCGAGAAAGATGTTCAAGATGATATTAAAATGAAAATTTGTAAATTGAACATGTAGAAACAAGACCACAAATTGACGCAAAAGCAAGTACAAAATTTCAAACAGCATTGAACCGAACATGTATTACTAAAATAAGTATGCTTTTTTATATGTTTCACTTATTAAAAAAATTATAATTCTTATTATATTGATCACGAGACTTTCCGGTCAAAATAATTTCATTGTCCAAACAAAATAATATCCATTTGCGTGTTGTGTGCTTATTAGTTTCAATTCATCTCAGGTGAAAAGCCATTTTTTTAACTATTTATTTCTTATATTGCATTTCCTTTTTCAAAACAAACAAGTTTGCGATTTCCTTCTATTCCTTCTGTCTTTTGAAATTGAGAAAATTGCGTTCAATTTTGTAGAATTTGAAATTGGACATCTTTCTTCTGCAATCTTTCAATATTTTCACTTTGTTGTTGAAAGTCTTCAATATTCAATCATTTCAATTTTGTTATTACTATGAACTTTGGAATTTGTTAAGAAAAAAAGATGTCTCTTTAATTTTAATAAAATTTTGTGGTTGAACTCTGCATAATTTGAAGGAGAGATCCTGCTGAATGTTAAAAGGTATGTCATATTGCTCTTTTTATGTATTATTTTACTTGATTATGAACAGTATTTTATATTGCATCATTCTAAATTTTGACTAATAATTTGTGATTTACGGCTGAAATTTTCATAATTTGATGCCATATGTCTTGCAAATACATTAGAGATATCACTCTTTTTAATAAGCTAATTAATGCACTTCAACATGCTCTCTAACAAGATATTTTAAATTTTTTCCGGCATACCATGTTACGTTGTATATATTAGGAGATTTAATTTTGTCATAAATGTAAATTTGACGAATGTTGCACTAAAGTTTTTTAAAAAAATAAAATTATTATATCATTAACATCATTAACATGCGATATAATGAATTACCAATAACAAATAATAATTATATTTATTTGAAAACATAAAAAATGCATGCATTCTATAACATGAACAACCAAATGTCTCAAAAAATTTACTTACATATGTATTTAAGTTATCATATTAAATGCTTAATTATATTAGTTTATATTAGCCATTGTAAATTTAGATACTATATAACTTGGCAATAGAAATTACAAAGTAATAAAGGAAAAATGCATGATTTTGGATGAATATAGGAACAAACACTTTGAGCAATTCATCTTCATCTAAATTTAGAATTTATCATATATTACAAATTTAGAGCAATAAAAAAGGAAAAAGGGACAGTAAAAATGGAAAAAGAAGAAGGTTTTAGCATAAAAATTTGATAAAGAATAATCACATTTTTAGGAAGAAGACAAGATTTTAGTTTTTTTTTCCTAAATAGATTAGTTTCAAATTTATAAGATAAATTAATTACTTCAAATTTACTTAAGTCAGTCTCTTAATTTCATTTACACTTACCCCGGATTGTCAACGCCCAAAAAGAACATGTGATAATAATTATAATTATATATATATATATATTATAATTATACTACATTAAATGAATTTAATGAATTCATTATTCTCAAAAAAAATTTACCGTCCTGTGAAACAGAAAATTACAAAAAAAACAAGATAAAAATGGAAGAAACTAATCCGAATTATGAAACAGTAAAAAAAACCTAAAATATGACGTGAGTGATAAAAATGTAAATATATTAGCTTTATATCTAAAAGATAAATTAATTACATTAAATTTATTTAAATCAATCCGTCGATTTCGTTTACAATTCACTCAGATTTCGAACGACAAAAAGACCACAAGAAAAGAATTATAAGATTACATGTTGTTGATTAAGAATTTATACATCGTATGTCATGCTTGATAATGTATATGTATATGTAAGTATGTTATACTAAGTATTGTGAAATTTTAACTCTCATATTAATCTTTTTTGCGTGACCATATTTAGAAAAATAAATAGCAATTAGATAGTGTGCAAGTTAGCAAGACTCAGACGAATAAGGAATTATAGGCCTAGAGGATTGAATGACATTTGTCGAATACAAAATTTGGATAAAATTGATATAGTGTACCACACAAACGAAATAAATAATAATTTGAGAGAATAGCTATAGACCCCTTATTCATTCACAGTCATTTTTTTAATGAAATAAAGATGAACAAAAAAAAATAGTAAAGAGCTACAATAAAAACACACCAATAATGTTATGAAATTTACGTTCACATTTATCATTCCATCCCCCGAGTTTCGCACAATCAAATGTTCGTCGTACTTCTAATTTTGTTTTAGTAGTTGTTTGGTCAGATAAATGTTCACACGTCGCGACAAGACGTAAATTGCAATGAAAAAAAATGTTGGTATCACCTCCTCAAAGAATGCCAAGCTTTTATAATTATGTTTTAAGTTTTTTTTTTGCATTTTTTTACAAGTTTTACCTAGTGAATCAATCATATTGAAATTTAATATTGCGTAGCTATTTAATTTTAAGCATTATTTTTCATTTCTTTTGAAATAGTTCAAAAAGGATACTCACTTACTTTTGTAGAGATGACAATACTAATAGTTACTTTAACTATATTTTTGTTCCATGTTACATGCAATTATTAATGTTTATGGATCTCATTAAATTTGTAATATGGGATAATTGAAACAATATTTCTCCAAAGATATAGATAAATTGAAAAAAATATATTATAAGTAACACATAATCAGATCTAATTAATATGGCAAAAGATATATTTTTCATTTGCGTATAGGGTACGTTGCAAAGTAAATAAATTCATACAAGGGTTGTGCACCAGTGCTTTTAAAATGAAGGACACAAATTTATATACAAAAGTTCAATGTATTCTGTCACTAAAATAGTGCTATCAGTACTCGACGTCTCGACCTGCGACATTTTTCTTTGGCATTTACTTTATTGAGCAATTAAGGAGCTTGTATTTTTTTGAATGTTTGGTGGATCAAATCTATTTTTTGGGGTGTTTGTGTGTGTGTGTTAAAATTGGGCAATATATTAAGAGAAATTATTTTTTGCAAGTATTCTACATTTAAATATGTGTTTTTAAAGGATTAAATATTATAAAAGTTGAGCAAACAAGATTCCAATATTTTTAAAAGGAAAAGGCCAAGGTTACGATTGGTAATTGGTCGGAGATTTTGTAGCCCATGAAAATGATAATAATTTTTTTATGGATGAAAATTATGTTTTGTTTAAAATTTCAATGAAATGAAAATTTAATTTATTTGAATTTATGTAGATACATTCACACACACACACACACACACACACACACAATAAAACTAATGAGATAATATTATAATATATAAGGATAGTGAGTGAAATTTGAATATTTGTATATATATATTATAGAAGAAATAATTTGAATTTAACTTTAAATAAAAATTTTGTTAAGTATTATCTTTGGATTGTGAAAATTTAAATTGGTTTAGATTTCAATATCTTGAAAATTTTAAATAAAAATTTAAATTTAGGTGAGTAGAAAATTATATTTGATAATAAAATATGAGAAGAAGAAAATTTTAAATTGAATAGAGTTTGAATATATATATATATATAGTATGTCGGTCGGATAATATGATAATATATGTATTTATAAAATAAAAATATATATGAACGTGAGTGTAGGTGTGTATATATAAGTTTTAATTTGACTGTAATAAGTATTATAATTATAAAGTAATTAATTTGGTATAAAAAGTGAAAAATTGTTAACGCTAAAATAAGCTCCACGTCATGTCCTGAGTCTTAGGGCCCCGACAACCGCGACTGTCTCCAACTTGCATCTATCCACGTGTCGTCGTTCCTTCTTCGTACAGCCGATGCCCTTTTCCCTCCAGTCTCCTTTATAAACACGCACAGGGCGTAGAGCAGAGGCAGTCCCAGTACTCCAGTTCCAGTATTTCCGATCTCTCTCTTTGGGTTGTGTGCTTTCATCTGAATCCTGGAAGACAGTGCCTACTAATCACCACTTTGCCACTGACTCTCTCCTCTTCTTCTTGCTCCTCTACACTTCTTCTTCCATGGCAGCTCAAGTCCAGCAACGGCCGCCTGTGCTGGAATACCCTAACGGTACCCTTCTGAAGGAAACGTTACTGTTAATCTCATCTGGTACGGCAGTTTCACTCCCATCCCACCCTTCGTAATCGTTGATTTCCTCCAATCTCTCAACTCCACTGAACCGCCGGCGCCTTCCGCCTCGTCACGGTGTTTTACTACGGCGAGGTACAAAGCCGACGCTGGCCCATCTACTCTCGTCATCGGGAAACAATTCCTCGACGAAACTTATTCTCAGAGGAAGCCTGAAGGATTCCCTGATCGCCGGCTTGGTCACTAAGGTGGGACACACGACCGCAACGATTAACGTCGTCTCGACGGCGAAGGACGTCGCCGTTGAAGGCTTCTGCTTGAACAAGTGCGGCACCCACGGTCGACTCCGGGAGTGGCTCGGTTAGTTTACGCGTGGGTGGGGAACTCGGAGACCCAGTGCCCGGGTTACTGCACGTGGCCGTTTCACCAGCCGGTGAGCGGGCAGCAGACGCCGCCGCTTGCGGCCGCGAATGGCAACATCGGTGTGGACGGAATGGTGATCAGTCTGGCCACCGTATTGGCGGGAACAGTGAAGACTCACTTCAACGGCGGGTACTTCCAGGAGGGGTGCGTACCCGCGCGACGTGCTGAAGGATAAGACCAGCGGGGCGAGCTACAATGCGAACGGAGTGAACGGGCGCAAGTATTTGATTCCGGCGATGTGGGATCCGCTGACGTATCGTTGTTCTACGCTTGTTCGATTCCTTAAGAATGTCGAAGTGCTCCATGGGAGGTTACATCATCCACATTTGCGTGCATGGCGTGTATGGTGTATAGTCAATCACCGGCTAAACCCATAAAGTGGGAGACTGCTGTGGAGTTCGTCGTATTTACCGTTGGTTTTGTTATTATTGTTGGGTTGATCCTGACAATGAATATTCGGTTGTTCTTTCCTCCAATAAATAAAATAAAAGAGATACTTATTCAATAGGTTGACTTGATTCGCTCTTATGTTTTGGATTTGTCGGAAAATATTTGGAAAGGGACGAAAATGATGGAAATGCTGTCGTGAATTATTATAATTTTATTTGATAGTATAAGGGTTTAATTGTTTAATTGTATAAAATTTTACCTTTAGTAGCTAGTGTATTGTAATTATCAAATAATGTGATCGTAGTAAAAGTAATAATTTTGACTCTGTAGGCAGGTATAATTTAATTTTCACGATTTAATTTTAAATTTTTGTATCATACAAAAGAAAGAATATTTTGAACTTAAAATTTAAATAAAAATTTTGATGGAAATGCAAGTTAAAATCAGAGGAAGTGTCGGAAATATTCTAAAGAGCGTTGCTGTGGGTTGATAATGACTTGGGAAATTATGGAATATGTTAAGGATGATGGCAGTGTCTCGAGATATCCTTTCAGCACATCACCGGCGGAAGTTGATAAGCAATTGTCCGAGTGGCTTAAGCACAAACTTCCCACGAAAAAGAGATCCTCGATTCAGGGAACCACTAGGAGAGGACTGAGTGGTAATTTTTGACATTAACTAGGGAAACTCCAGTGAATGGACCAGCGACAGCGGTGGTACCGCCGGTCTTTTTGGTGGTAATTTTCAGCATGATCCAAAACTATTATGAAATTAATGGAACCCATTGGAAGTTCTGGACGAATTTGAATCATACTAAATGGTCACGAAAAACAAACAGGTCAAACATTCTTGTCTCGACTCAATCCACTGACCCGTCACTTCTAGCCTATAATTTCCAATATGATCTAAATCTAACATAAAATTAATAAGTTTGATTGTGCATTCACAGATTTGAGTCAAAATTAGAATGAACTTAAAACACAAACATAAACAAATTGAATTGGAGTTGGCAACTCGTCTGAAATACCATACCAATGTTTCATCTTAACCGGCTAACTGTAACACAACCTTAACACCACCTGTTTGTCACTCGTAAAGAGGAGCACGGAGCATGTCAAATATTAGATAGTTCCAGGAGAACATAAATAAGAATCTTGAAGCCATCAAGAAAATGAAAATTCTTGCCAGGAGAGGATTGTCTCATGCCTTTTTCCGACAGCACCTGTTAACAACGAACGTGGACTAACAAAAGGACTAGCATCTTTCCCGAGAATTTATCAGAACTGTGGATAAGAATTGGAAAGACAAGGCTCGGTAGACAGTTTTTCAGTATTCTTCTTAACATTCAAGGATGAAAGCATCATAACAGCATGCATAAAAGACCGGAAAGAACAATGATCTTCATCTTTAACACCAAGTAATCTTATATTACCAACTATCAAGATGAGGATACAAGTTCTGCAACGAAATCGCAATCCTTAACCCTAAGAAATCGAGACGAAATCAGTAGCCATTTAACATATTTAATAAACATTTATAGAAGTATGTCATAGCTTGACCAGACCAACATTCGGCCGGGTTTTATTATATTACAAGCTTTTAGCTACTGTCAACACCTCTAGATTTCACCACACCTGGGAAATCTAAACTCACTCACTCCAACTGTTGAGCAGAGCCAAGCGCAGACATTACATTTAGGAAACGCACAGGCACACCGCCTTAAATGCGAATGTGTAAAGACTCACACTACTTCCACTCACATGTAACATAATATATAATTAATTACCAGAGTAAAAGGATGGAAATCCACCTTGTGAGCAACCCCAAGGTTGAAAAGCTTTTCCTAGAACTTCAAAGAGGGAAAAGTTCGTTGTAATCCAATTCTTCTCCTTCGAAGCCGTTCAGCAATAATGAAAGCAAGCTCCAGAGACTGAGAAGCATTAAGCCTTGGGTCACAGTGGGTGTGATACCGTGAGTTCAGATCATTGTAAGTGATCGTCCGAGACCCTCCTACACACTCTGTGACATTTTGCCCAGTCATCTCCAAATGCACGCCTCCAGGGTGGCTTCCTTCTTGATCATGTACATCAAAGAATGCTCTCACCTCGGCCTGCCATTAATGAATCCATTATCCTATTATGATATATCTAATTATCTTTCTATTAGGTTGGAGTTCTGTTCTGCTTGTACAAAGTAACATTGATGCACAAATTTTTTGTTATAGCCATTAAATGGGAGGTGATTTCAGATGAAATATAGAGAACAGGGAATATATTTTATGATGCGATTTATGGACATAAGAGCAGGAAGAAAATTAGAGGTCAGCCATATACCCTGATCGCGTCAAAGGAACGAGTCTTGAGTCCGCAAGGAGCTTTAATGGTGTTTCCATGCATAGGGTCACTGACCCAAGTGACAACTTGACCTGCTCGGCGAACTGCCCCAATCAGAGAAGGAAGTTTCACTCTCATGTTCTCAGCCCCCATCCGAGTAATCACTGTTATTCTTCCAGGTTTGTTTTCAGGATTCAGAATATCGATGAGTTTCACTAGCTCGTTTGGATCCATTTTATCACTGACCTGTCATGTACAAAAACAACTAAGCTCAAATCCTAAAGAACTTAGGCTCCTGCAATGACCCAACAAATCACATTCTCACACATATTTGCAGCATTTCTTTCTCAACCTTATAAATATGGATAAAAATGATTCATATCTAGAAATCACTGATTTGCCTAAAGTACTTAGCAAATCAAATGAAATATATAATCAGGAAACCTTGATTCCTAGAGGGTTAGAAATTCCTCTTAAGAACTCAACATGGGCACCATCTAACTGCCTTGTTCGTTCTCCAACCCAAAGCATGTGAGCAGAGCAGTCATAGTACAGTCCAGAAGTTGAGTCCTTTCTAGTAAGTGCATGCTCGTAAGGCAAAAGCAAGCACTCGTGTGACGTCCAGAACTCTGTAGCCGTCATGACTGGGTGGTCCGCTGTAAGACCACAAGAAGCCATGAAGCCAAGGGCCTCATCAACGCGGTGGGCCAATTCCCGGTACCTTTTGAAAATAGCAAGAATAATAAAATTCATCCTTTAAAGTCGAAATTAAATCACAGGGAGACAAATGATCAGAATACAGAAGAATAGCAGATGGCATACCTATCACCCTGCTCGCTATGTTCAGTAAAATCAAGGTTCCACTGGGTGACCCTCTGCATGGCTGCATACCCTCCAGTAGCAAATGCCCGGAGAAGGTTCAATGTAGCCACCGATTGGGTATATGCCCTAATCATTCTATGGGGGTCTGGAACCCGAGATTTCTCATCAAAAGCATCCCCATTAACATTGTCCCCACGGTAACTTGGCAGCTTCACACCATCTTTCTCCTCAAACGGGTCAGATCTTGGCTTGGCAAATTGCCCTGCCATTCTTCCAACCTAAAGAGTACGCCTCCAAGATACAAGAGTCAACAATTAAATTTGCATTTCTTATTTGTTCAAATAAAGCATCACAAATCAGATATAAAGGTAGATATAGCAAGCCAAAAAGCATAGAAACCAGAAACCAGACCGACAACTACAGGACCAGAAAAGTTCAAGCTTTAACACACTCAGATGAGTTTCCAACCTAAAAAAGAAGGAACGAGAGACAGATCCATTTTGGGCATAACTGAAAGCTCTCAATATTAAGTCACGCAATGAGCGAAGCTATTCTAATTTACAGTTCCTCTTCCCAGTTTGACCAACTACTTTTTTTGTGGCCAGGAATTGGCACAGAACGCATTGACAGAGCTAAGAAACAAAAATTGTTCAAACCATGCTCTCTTAAAATAACTAAATATTTTTCCAACTCAAAAAGTTATTCAACATTTTTGTCATTGAGTACTGCTCTTGCATCTTGAAAACAAATAAAAATTTAATAAGTACAACAAACAAAAATAGCAACTTAAAAGATGTATAGCTACAGCCACAAGAGTAGATCAGAATTAAATTAAAAATTAGATTATTAGACACTGCACCTAATCTTGAATTAAATTGACACATACAAAAGAACCGGGGGGGGAGAGGGGGATATATCACAAATTAGCAGTGATCAGTCTTAGTCTCCAGTTCCCCATTAGACAAGAGAGAGGCATCATGTGATGCTATAAAAGAAAGCTCGGTTGATGATTCAATATATAATTTCTTTAAATGAGCATTTTCCATCTCTTCTCCACCCATTCCAACCTCGCAGCAAGTGTTTCGTGAGTAGTGTCTGTATCATCATTTGTTATGCTGTTACTTAAGAGTTAAAAACACGAGAAAGTCTCGTTTGACTCCTAAAACCAATTTCTGCATGACAAGAGCGTTCATAATTGTAACTGGTATGGGAATATCATCTTGTCAAATTATAATGTGAGATCAACACATAAATGTCGAATACAGAACCATCCAATTACACGACACCCCAGCCGCTCAGCAAATTTCGCCTAATTTTTTCTCATATTAGTTTGTGATTCATCACAAATTTTACACAATTAATATACAAAGCTTCGTGCTTAAAAAATTACGCATTATGGCCGTACCCAAATACTTAACTAGGAACCCTCAAAATCGAAGAACTGTACAAACAACAGAATCACAAATTAATGATATTTGTTTACTTCTCACTACCTAAATTTATTTCAAATCATTGTAGCGCTTATAAATCTTCCCGTTCCATGTTCTAACCACTTTGCATGCACGGGCATTAAATTAATAAGACAATATATATAATTATATAAAGAAGAAACATAGAAACCGCAACATCTTGAAATTATGAAACAAGAGAAAAAGAAAGACCTTAATAACAGGCATCTGACCGCCAAACATGAGGACAACTCCCATCTGCAAGATCACCCTGAAAGTATCCCTAATGTTGTTGGCGTTGAATTCTTTGAAACTCTCAGCACAGTCACCACCCTGCAAAAGAAAAGCATTCCCAAAAGCAGCCTGCCCCAGCTTCTCCTCAAGGCTGCGTGCCTCACCCGCAAATACGACCGGAGGGAAGGTTTCAAGAGTTTTGAGGACCGATTCGAGGGCAGTTTCATCCGGGTACTCCGGAAGCTGGAACGCTTTCTTGGATTTCCAGCTGTCAAGACTCCAACTTTTTGGAGGAGGGGCGGAGGCGGAGGCGGTTGACGGCGGCGGGTTCGAGGATTGGACGGCTGAGATCGTTTTTGATCTGGGTTTGGTGGCGATAGGCGAAACAGAGGTGGGTTTGACGGAAATTGAAGGTCCGGACGAGGCGGCGGCGGGATGGATAAATGGGTTGGGAAGGTGGGGTGCGGCGGCGGCGGCGGCGGCGCCATGGGTTGTCAAAGCCACTAGTTTTGCCTGCATAGTTGTATTGTGGATGGGGGAGAGTGAAGGTCTGAAGCGAAAAACTAGATTTTGGAGAGAGAAATGGCACGGAAAAGAGAAGACAAAGGCTGGAGTGCGATTTTATTTGCAGACGATGGATCACAGCTGACACGTTCTTACTTTTTCTTCTCTCCCTTGTTTTTTTTCTTTTTTTGCCCTTTACTGTGATAATTGAATGTCATTTTTTATTTTTGATTATTGAGAATAGGGTTGTTAAAAAAAAATGTGTTAGTTAATTCAAATTCGATTAAATTTTAAAATATTTTTGCACTTTATTTAAATTTATTTTTTAAAAAATTTTTAAACACAATTTTTACTTTTTAATATAACTTTAAGTGTGATTTCAAACTTCATAAAATTAAAATGAATCTACTTCGACTAATTATAAAGCTCAAGTGAATTATTTAAATCTAATTTGTTGACACTCTAATTGAGTGAAAAAGAATATTTAAACTCAAATTCTATTAAATTTAAAAACATTTTTAAATTTAATTGGATTCGAGTGTCATTTGATTTATTACAGTTTTAGACTCATTAACACACTAATTGAGCATAAAAAAATAATTATATATTATCGACACAAGATTTGAGAAATTGAACCCTTACTCTATGTTTTGTTTTTATTAAATAATTTATGCAATATATATAGTAAAAAAATGTAAGACACCAATAATCTATAAAAAATTTAAGAAAAATTTTACTCCTGCACCCTTGTCGTGAAGAATCTTCATCATTTTTGTTATAATAATAATAATAATAATAATAATAATAATAAAAACAAATCAATCCTTCACTTTCAAATTTCTAAATATTGCAAAAATTTGATGAACTAACAAATCACCAGAAACATCGAACTTATATCTATTAACAATAACAAAATAATATCAACAATAAAAAAAAAGGCAAAAATGTTCTTAATTGAGAATGCATAAATAAAAAGAGAGATATACAATATATATATAGCAAAAAATTTAAATAATTATAAGAGAAAGACGTAGAGTGGAAATAAATGCAATTTTAATTAATTAAATATTGAAAGTTTGGTAGCTGAGGATGGAAATAGAAAATGGGAGGAGAGCTAAGAAATTAATGGGAATTAGAAAATTCAACGTTAAGAAAGGAGTTAAAATGAAGTTGGAAGTCGACAAGCTAAGTGAGGGGAATTTCAGAAAAAAAATTTAATTTTAATTAAATTTATCATTTTATTATCTTAGTTTTTTTAATGTCTAAAAATAAACATATTTTGTAAATAAAATTTTTATATGGTAAATGTTTTCAAAAAAAAGGTTTTATTAAACTTTGTTGAAAAATAGAACTCTCAAAAATATATGTGCATAGAATTTTTTTTCTCTCCCTTTTACTCCATATGCTTACGTCCATTTATTGTTTTTCATTTATTTATTAAAGTACATACGAACTCACTACCAATAATTTATTCCGACAACTAATCATATCAATATTAAAACATATAATTCTCATGACACAACAATAATCATTTTCATATAAAATTATCACTATGTTTTTTCTTACAATACTTATTTAATCACACCTAAATTTCAATTATTCACTCTTAAATTTTTTTCTAACCAGATTATCTAAATGAAATGCTAGTCATGAAATCGCACACTTATGAAGAATATTTTCACCGAGTACCTAAGCTTTGACTGACGGAGAGAAATACTCACTAGGATAAGAATATCCCCTCGAATAATAAAATATTTATATTTGGATTAAATAATTTTAAATATTATAATCGTAGATATTCAAGTCATTGAAAGTTTCAAAGCATACGAAGAACAAGTGTACGATATATTATTATTAATTCGAAGATCCCCAAAAATCTCTTCCATCCACTACTAATATTTTATTCTAACAAGTCAATGCTGAAAACAGTGTCATTAAATAATTTTTCTTTTACAAAAACTCATTCAACTGATGCAATTGTTCACATATAAATATTTTTCATTATATCTCTCAAAAAGGAGTATACATTAATGAATTATAATCCAATATCAAACATAATTGTTATTTTTGGCAAGGGGGCAGATCTGTTGGTCTTTCTCGCACAATGACAATCACCTATTCTAAATTAAATTACAAGGGTCGTTTTATATTTTGGCCTTCTAATTTTGCTTTTTTAAAATGTACAACGTCAAAGCCAATTTAAAACTCATAAAACAAAAAGAAAAACAAAAAGCTTTTGCGATAAAGTTTCCAAAGGGCGATCACACGATACAAAACAACTCTTTATTGGAGGCTTTTAAAATATAAAGGTGTGCCTAAAATGTCCCGAGCATGTGAAAGAAGAGATTAGAAATTTAATGTAGAAAAAGAAAGAGCTAAGAAATCAAATTGATGTAATTCCTCGTCTTAATTTGGTGGCTAAAGAATTTGAGAGAGAAGATGAATACAACAAAGGTTCAAGTCTTGGCAAGCCCTCATCTACTGATTCATCAATTGCATTAATTAAAAAAATGAAACAGATGAGCTCTATTGACATGTTTTTTTTTTATGTAATGCTAATGAGTACTGAAACATAACAGTGGTAAGAGAAAAGTTTTAAAGTTTAATGAAGTTATAAAAATAAAGAGAAAGCATATGGTGTAATGGTTTGCATTGTGGGCATATAACGGTATGCTACTTTTTAATATTGTTAATTCTGATACGTTTGAGCATATGTTAAAAACTTGTTTTCAATGTAATCCTAGTACAAAATCACCAACTTATTATGAGTTGAAGGTGATTTGTTTGAAGGAGTTAGACCATATGAGTGGCCTTTCGAAAACACATAATGAGGTGGTAGCAAAATATGGGTGCTCATTGATGGGAGATGGTTGGACTGATAAAAAAAATAAAATATTGATTAATTTTTGGTGAATTGCTCAAAAGGAAGTAAATTTATTGAATCGGTTGATGCTTATGAGTATTCTCACACTGGTGAGAAATATGCAAGTTGTTATCAAAATAAATTGAATAGATTGGTGAGAAAAATGTAGTACAAGTAATTACTGATAGTGCAAGCGCAAATGTTGTTGTTGGTAAGAAAATTTCAATACATTTAATTTTGTTAGTTATTTTAATTACATTAGTAATTATTTATAAAATATTAATTTTTATTTTCTTTTGAATCAATAGGAAGAATGTATATAATAGGCCTAATTTCTTGAACATGATGAGATAGTTCACTAAACAAAATGAGATGGTCCGAGCAGAGAAGACTTGATTTGTCACGGTCTTTTTGACTTCGAAATGCTTTCAAGTAGAAAAGGCAAATTTGATAAATATGTTTACTTCAAAGCAATGAGTTGAGTGCAATATTCAAAAGAAACACAAGGTAAGTTGGTAGCGAGTGTGATATTAATGACTTCATTTTAGAATACTATGGTCTATGCACTCAAAATTGGTGGGCCATTATTAACAGTGTTACGATTGGTGGATGGTGAGGCTAACCTCCCATGGGGCACACACACACACACACACACACACACACACACACACACATATATATATATATATGAGGCTATGAATAGAGCGAAGGAAGCAACAATGACCTCATTTAACAACAATAAAGAAAAGTATAAGAACATATTTAAAATTATTGATAGGAGATGAGAGATGCAGTTTCCTAGACCTTTACATGCAATAGGCCATTTTTTGAATTCAGAATTCTTTTATGAAAATCCTGATGTTAAAAATGATTTGGAGATTACAAATGGCCTGCACAAATATATAGAAAAGTTATTTTCCAGACAATGTATACGATAAAATTTATCAATAACTTTTTTTGAATACAAATGCTGAAAGCTAATTTGGATTTGTATCAGTTGTTAGATGAAGAAATTGAGAGCACCAAGTATTTATTATATAAATTTAAATATATTTATTGTTTCATAGAACGATAAATAACTATTGTATCTTGATACTTATTTTATGAAGTCAAATGGTGGAAAGATTTTGGAAACAACACTCTAAATTTACAAACCTTCGCAATTAGAGTTTTTATTCTTACTTGCAGTGCATTGTATTGCAAAAGGAATTAGATTATATTTAAAAATGTAAGTACATAATTTATATATATATATATATCTATAAATATTATTATTTCATTAATAAAAGATTTCAATTAAATTTAATTTTTACAGCTTCACTCCAAGAAGAGGAATATGTCGGCTCAAAAGCGCATGAATGATTTGGTTTATATCAAGTATAATGGGCTTTGAGACGTCGTTTTGAGAAACGTCACGAATTTAATCCTATTAATTTAGAAAATGTTGATAAATCTAATAAATAGTTGCATAGAAGATTGGATTCAGACGAGGAGGACACCTTTGTGCATGAAGGTGATGACTTAACTTAGGGTAATGTTGCTAGAACTTCTGAGATTGAAGAAGAAGCATGTGATTTTCAATTTAGAGCAATGACAAGTGTAGGATCAAGTTCAAGAGGCATTAAATCTAAATATAGATCATATCAATTAATGGATGATGAAGAACATGCTTATGAGGAGAATAGGCCTGAATTTGAATCTGACGATGGGAATGAAGATGAAAATGATGTGGAGAGTAATTGTGATTTTTTTGATATTGATGATGAACATTTATGATATTTATTTGGTTGTATTTTGAATTTGAAATGCTAGTTGTCAAATTTTATTAAGATGATTTTGTAGTTGACGTCTGAAATGAATTGTTGATGCCTTTATCAATGCTATTTATTTTTGCTAATTAAAGCTGATTTTTTTAATAGTTATTTTATATTTCAAAGATATATATATATATATATTAAAAATATAAATATTTTTAATTAATTTAATTTATTGCGTGTTATATTTCAAAATAGCGCGCACCACGCGCCACGTCGTACGTCATAGCTCCAGTAGAAGTTCGTGTCACGCCGCGCCATTCTTATTTCAAAACTATTCAGTCACATGCATGTATAAATAATAATAGTATTGTATAGAAAAGAAAGTGAGAGAAGGACCAAAAACATGATAGAAAATAAAAGAGAAAAAATGGAACTTGTGAAAGAAAAAAAAGAAGAGAAAATTGAAAAAATACAAATTGTGAAAACGTGGAAGATCCAAAAACACGGATACATGAACTAAAGCTCATTGAAGTTTCTCTAAAAAATAAGTAAATAAGATTGGGTAGCTATCCAATCGGTTAAATTCTTCCAAAAGTCCAAAATGTAAGGCAACGTGACGTGATTCACTAAATGAGTTTCATTTCCTAATACAGGGCTGCCAATCGCGTCATAAGAAAGAAGGGGGAAATTTTCAACAGTCAACTAAATGCTTCCAATGTCAACTACACACTCCATGATCAAGACGTTCAGAGGACAAGTTAGGGTCAGAAATAAGGGCAGTATGGAATGGATGCTCTAACTCTAGCAAATTTCCTGCGGTGGACTCAACAAGCCTTTTTCACAATTGACTCATAAAATATTCTTCACAAATTCAGGGTTCAAGTGGTTTGATTTGTGCCACCAAACGCACCCATGTAGGGGTTGGAACACCATGGGCAAAACTGCTTCATGCGAGGGACATTGATCCTCTTGGCTGATACCTGGAACAATGTCAAACTAAGTTGTCAACTCTTCATGCCTGTCTCATGAGTAGCTGCCTCCTACACACTTCATGGACAGAGCCACCTCTCGTTCGCCGGAGAGAAACATTTGATCATCCTTAACGACAAAAGCCACCCTACGGAGAAAGAACTTTGTTGCATGATTCCATAAACACTATATAAAGTTAAAAGAAGAATTAAAAAATTTAGTTAAAAATTATGCTCACAAAAAGTAATTTAATTCAAATTTTAATTATACTTGTATACAAGTACTTTTGGAGATAAAGACAATGTACATGCAACAAAGGACAGCTAATATAAGGTTAGGTAATCCAAAAGGCGTTTCCGTGAATTCATGCAAAGTGAGTGCATGATAGATTCGAAGAGGATGTTCTCAACCTTCAATTGGCGACCGTGAAGTTGAGATTTGTGCAGAGAAGGAGCCCACTGGATGGCTTCTGGTTCAAGGAACTCAACATATGCGTATCTCTTTGTTTGTCTATACTTGTCAGTCCGAATAGTTACCACCCCGTGCACTGTCTTACCAGACAGGAAATGCTGCTGTCCTGTGGCGTCCAGGAGTAGTCCACCTATAAAGGAAATTCCATTCTCCAATATAACGCACCGGTAATTTTTGAATTTAAAAAAAGATATTTTTGTATGTCAAGTTTAAATAGAACACAATTGGCATGTTTGGTTTCTTATCGGGGTGTGTAAAAAAAATTTATTGAATTATGTGAATAGAAAATTTATGTTTAGTATTAAGATTTAAGTGGATAGAAAAATTATTATATATATATATATATATTTAATATATAATAATAATTAGTTGATGTGGTAGTGTATATATTTATATAGTATAAAAATAAATATAAGTTAAAAAATTATAAAAATAGGTTTTGATTTAATTTTAAATAGATATTGAATTTGAACAAAATTTGTATCATAAAATATTTAGTTTGTAAGATTTTTATGTAAGGGTGAATAGTAAATAGTAAGTAACCAAATGTGATGGCTATTTTTTCACTCAAAAGCATATGTTACAAATATTCTATTTTTTTAATTTTTATTCTATTTCTATTTTTTTTTACACAATTTTTTTAAAAAATACCCCAAAAAACATATTCCACAAGACGAGAACAAACAGAGCGAATGGCATCTTGTGTGTTTTTAATGCCCACTATGTTATTAATTAATTAATATGATAAGGAATACGGACATACTTAATGCTGTGTGAGCTCAGACGGCAATCGGATTTTGTATCCTACTTGGGAAATTTAAAATGCAGATAATTGCATGGGTCATCAGCAAACGATAATGGGGCCTTCCCAATTTGTGTGCTCAAGTCAAACTCACTTCTTCTGTTTTTATTTCTTAACAATATACAACACATACACAGTTATATATTATTTTATAACGGTTTTGGAAGACAAACAAAATGAAACAAGCTCCGCTCAATTCATGTGAATTGGCAGCCCAAACAGGATCTGAAAGCACCAGATCCGGTGGGCCTCTATCTTCTTTAACAATTTATTTTAATGGCTGAGACATTAAAAAATATGGCAATGCAATAAACTAATATTGACCTGAGACGGGTATCTTTTATTGGTAATATTGCAAGGGATGGATTTGTCACGTTATACTAAGCATATCACATTAAAAGTTTCCTACCGTGTCAATAGTCATTTTGTTCTCAAGAAGAAGAAGAAGCTAAATTACAGATTCCAAGAAACCGTGGGGATCCCTCGTTCTTGATTCTCAAACCCCACTTCTTTCAATGGCAGCAGCTTCGTTTTGCAACATGTCTCATGGCTATGGCATCAAGAAACTCCGTCAATGCATTCTGAAAAGGGACAGTGTCAACAGGCAAGTGCTGGTTTTCAGAATATGATCTGTGGAGATGCATTTTTCTGTTTAAATTCTTTTTGACATTGATTTGAGCCTAATGCATTACCCATCTTGGGTTGTATATATGCTTTTCAAACTTAATCCAAAGATCTGTGATTTTCATGTTACTTATCTTGTTCAAGTGTGGAAAGCATTAGCCTTCTTACATCCTCGATACTTTCGGGCTCATGGAGGACCATCGTGTCCAATTGGTGCTGCTCAAAGGCCATGGAGCAGTCAACTGCACCTCAGAAAAGTCAACAAAGCAGGCAAGTTACATTCAGTGGGAATGCATCATGGAGTTTTGTTGAGTTCTGGGCCAGAAGACAGAGACACTACCAATCTTGAAGAAGACAAGGAACTTTGATATGGAGGGCCATCAAACTGCCTATGTATTCTGTTGCTTTGATCCCTCTGACAGTAAGTTTATGGCATAGTCTTTTTAATTCTGGGGTCTTGTTTGAATGTTAGGCAAGGCTCAAACAAGATGAAAGTGATCACCGGAAGTCTACAGCTTTCAAAAATTTCTTGGGCTAAACAACAAGAAGAAAAGGGAAAACTACATAGCAGAAAATTGTTATCTTGCATGTCTTCATATCAGAACTGATTAATTTCGCTCTGATGTTGATTTTGGCAAAAATAAATGTATCTTTTCAGTGCATAGGTTCCTTTAGATTCAAGTAGTAATATTGTTTGATTACACATACTCATGCGGGAATCAAACAGATACAGTAGCCATAAGGTTTTGGTTAAAGCTCATGATGTATTTAGCATTGCCCTCGTGCCAAATTTCAATCAAACATACAGGTAGGAAGCGCAGTTGCTTTCTTCACACAGGGCAGTTTTCTGCCAAGTGTTATCTCGTGCTCCTCTCGTCTTCGGTTCTCGTCGTAGGTTGGGTCAACTTAAGGTCTGAATTCCTGTATTTTAACTTTAGCCTGGTTTTTGTTGGTTTCATTTGATGTAATGAAGGACGAAATGATGTGACTCATGTTCAATTCACATGAATTGCACGTTTTCGGTTGATCTTCTCTTCCTGTAATCCAACATTGATATTACGTTTGCTCTTTTCTGCTCATCATGGCTTTCATGTCTGTTTAATGTGTTCTAAATGTTATGTTTATGTGTTGTGCGCAGCAACGACGTTTATGATTTTGATAAGGGAGCTGACAGAAACAAGAAAGAGTCAGTTGTTAATCTGTCAGGCAGGTGAGAGCTGACAAATGATCTCCCACAAGAACTATCATCATGCTCTTCATCCCAATATAGCCTTCATGAACAAAAACATACTATATCTTAAGACAAATGGCACGCGTATATCTGTTTAACTTATTTGCTGAAAGTGTCTTGTAGCCGGATAGGGACTAATGTCATTGCTATTTTACTACTTGCACTTGGTTCCACGGGCCTCGCATGGGCATCAATGGATGCTGGAAGTCTGTGTTCTACATCACTCTTTGCCTTCGCTATAGGTTGTGGTTACGCATATCAGATGCAATAAGAGAAACTCATAGCTGATTCTAACATTGGCACTCACTGGAAAAAAAGGATGTTTACTTGCACATTCTTATAATAACTGTCCCCTGGTGCATTTGCCGTTCCAGTGTCCACCGTTTTGCTTGAGTTACACGGGACTTGGGGAGCCTTTATGCTTTGCAGCACTTGGTCCGTTTGACGCCATTGCTTTTTACCTGCTTCAAAGTGGGACAAGGTTGGTCCGTTCCGGTGACTGTACCTGAATTCACGATACCTTAATATATGTCTAGTGGAGATGCTGATTTGTCCTCTGATGTTAGGGGTCTGCCAGTTACTGGTGCCGCCGTTTCTTCATCAATTCTTCTTGGTTTGACAACCTCCTTGATCCTCTTCTGTAGCCATTTCCATCAGGTGGTTGCCCTCTCTGTCCGTTTTAGTCCTCCCCTCCAGTCTTGATACCTTCATTTGACTGATGGAAAATGATGGAAAATCCAGGTAGAGGATGACAAAGCTGTCGGAAAATTTTCCCCCGTGGTGAGTAGCACAGGAACTGAAATATCCTCTCTCCATTTCACATCAAGGTCAGACTTGGAACCGAGGCAGGTTCACAAGTAGTTAAAGTGGCCGTGGCGACGCTCTACACGCTTTTGTTCGTCTTGGGACTCAGCCGAGCTCTACCTTTCTCGTGCGTTGTAAGCCATCTTCGTCTCTCCTGGCAAACATCATACCTATAATTCTACTCTTGACGTGGTTACAAGTCTTATTTTCTCTTACAGGTTGTGTGCGCTTTGACATTACCCATGGGAAGATCTGTAGTTAGCTTTGTTGAGAACCACCACAAGGTACCTAAGTAACAACATTGATCTTTTTTCATGGGGTGCATCAAAGTTGTTCGTAACATAATTCGATGCAATGGATGGGATGATCAGTTGGGGCCTTTCATTGGACAAATCGAAGATATTCATGGCGAAGTACTACTGTGTGGGGCTGCATGCTGTGTTTGGAGCTGCCCTGGATGCAGGGCTGGTGGGAGCCAGACTGAGTGCTGCTTGCGAGCATCTGCCGCATGCTGTTGTCCTCTTGATTTTGCTCTTCGTGGGATCTAAGTCGTCAGGTTTCATCATCAGGTACGTAGAATGGAATCGCTGCATGGTATCCTTACCATGAATGCATGTTCAGGCTACATCGTATCGAGTTCGTGTTCTTTCCTTTTCTGCAGGAATATTCGTCGGGCAATTAGGCTGGGATGGAGCAGTGAGATTCAGGGTTGATTTTTCTTTTCTCTAATTTAGAATTCAATATGAAATAAATTTCAATTTATGGAAATTGTAAAGATAACACAACCTGATGGTATTTAAGATTATATGTTGTGTGTGCGTCTCAAGGCGGATACAGATTTCAGGGGCAAGAAAAAAATAATACCTGATCGGTTGGATGATTTTCCGTACTCTATTCATCAATAATTAGAAGTTGATACTTTATTATTATAATAAAAAATTCATATAATGATAACCGATGCAACCTAGCAGTTGGTAATTACTTCAATGTTATGTGTTGTATAATTTAATAATAACCAACTAAATTTTATTTGATAATAATTCAGGAGACACTAACTACACTACGGCTAATTACATCATGTGTTATGTGTACATGATCTAGTTTTAACTAATTAATTTATGTTTTACGTAAGTGATATGACATATTTCATGCGATAAAGCATTTATGTAATTACATCAAGCGTAAATAAAAAAGTACTTATTACTTTTATGGACGAATTTGCTTAAAATGATCAAAACAATTTTAAAAAAGCAGTTTTTATAAAACAACTATAAAAAATAATATATCATATCATTCGAATTTATGTTTAACTTCCAATTACAAAATCATTTCATGAAATCCTATTCTTGAAAATGTACTTATTATGTCAAATTATGACATGTTGACAACATTATAATCATAATTAGTTATTTTAAAATATTATAACACGTCTTGATTTCGAACACTCAGCTTGTTTGATTGGATAATCTCACGAAGTACCCCACCATTGCTTCCATCGTAAAAACAAATTATACATTTGAATCCCTTCTAAATTTTCTCGTCTTTTCTTTAGTTCGTTAAAATTCTTGAACCAAGTACAATGTTGAGGGGTTTGACTCCAGTTGATCGTCAACTCTTGTTTTCCACAGTAAATTTTTCTTTTGGGCCATAAAAGGGCGATTCAAGCAATCAACTGTTTGAATCAGATTTATCCACAAAAAGAAAAAAAAAAATCTATCGATTTATGGCCATTTTTAAGCAATTTCTCCATTCAAAGCTCGTATGTCAATCGAAATCAAACAAAACAGACAAAAATGTATTTTCACCGTGCGTCAATTTTTCTTCCCCACAGACTTTGGAATTTTGCCACCTCACAGGTCAGAGACACCGACGCACAGCCATTCTTCCTTCCTTCCCTCCAATAATGGAGAACATGGCCATGGCCCTCTTCTCTCCCTCCACCACCTCCTGCCTCCGCCTCCTCCTTCCTCATCTCCGTTCCAACCCTCTCCGCCCCTTCAATTGTCCCTCCGCCGCCCGTCCCAGCGATCTCTCTTTCCCCCAGCACCTCAACTATGAATATCATGTCTTCCACTTCCTCCACAAAACCCGGAGAAGACCCGTCATTCTCTGCTCCTCCAATACAGAAACCCAGTCAGCTCCCGAAGGCGCCAAGCCCATCCCTTTGATAATCTCACTCGCCATAGGCGTCGCGGTCCGCTTCTTCATCCCAAGGCCACCCGAAGTCACCCCTCAAGCCTGGCAATTGCTTTCCATTTTCCTCTCCACCATCGCCGGCCTAGTCCTCGGCCCCCTCCCCGTCGGCGCGTGGGCGTTCCTCGGACTCACCGTTTCCATTCTCACTAATACGCTGTCGTTTGCCGCCGCATTCTCGGCCTTTGCCAACGAAGTTATTTGGCTGATTGTTATCTCCTTCTTCTTTGCTCGGGGTTTCGTGAAGACGGGATTGGGCGATAGAATTGCAACGTATTTCGTGAAGTGGTTGGGTAAGAGTACGCTCGGGTTGTCGTACGGGTTGACTTTGAGTGAGGCGTTGATTGCTCCGGCAATGCCGAGCACTACTGCCAGGGCAGGAGGCGTGTTCTTGCCTATTATCCAGTCTTTGTCTTTGTCATCGGGGAGCAAGCCTGGGGATCCTTCCAAGAAAAAGCTTGGTTCTTATCTAGTGCAGGCTCAATTTCAGGTTTGTTGTATCCATAAGCCTTCTCGTTCTCGTTCTTGTTCTTGTTCTTCTTCCTAACAATTGATTCTGGGACTGTTGGAGTGAGTTACATTATATGTGTCGGAAGTGGAAGTTATGCTGTTGATGGCGTTGTTGTGTTAGCATAGCTGTAGTGATTTTGTTAATGATTCTTTGTTACTTTTTCATTTCCCCCCCTTTTACAACATGGGGCGTTTGTCTGCTTGCTGTAGGCTGGTGTTTTCTGTGACTTTCATCTCCTTTCCCTATTCAAACCACGTACTTTGTTGTGTTAGATTGGCTTCATGCGACCTTATCTGGTCATATTATCATAACGTAAATCAGGACATATCTTTGCGAACAAAGGAACAGTTTGGTTGTGTGCTTATGGCATTCCTCAATTAGGAGTGCAATGACAAATTAACAAGAACAGAGGTAACGGTAGGTGGAGTTTCTGTGCCACGCTGACACTCAAATATTGATTTGCTACGGCAAATTATGTTGTGGACGTAATCTATTTTTCGAGAGAAATGAATAAAAAACACGATGGCTTTGTTGTCTGTGCCTTGCTTTGGCTTGATGGTGTGTAATCACTTTACAGTATTTTCTTCTTCAATGTCAGTATAAATGCCTAGTTTACAGTTTGGATCCAATTTACTGGGGTGCCTATTCTGCAGTATCTTCGGTATGCTACATGATCTCATATAAACTTTATGGAATGTTTAAATAATTGATATTTCTTAAGATTTGTTGTCTATGTTCTTCCCATGTTTATTATTTCTTGGTTTGCTGACACTTCTTTCCCCTCTTGCTCATGTATGGCTCTTTTCACGTGTCACAATCTTCCTGCAACTCCAGTGCCCTTTTCCTAACTGCTGCAGCTCAAAATCTTCTATGCCTCAAACTAGCTGAGGGACTTGGGGTGGTAATTGAAAACCCATGGGTGTCTTGGTTTAATGCTGCTAGTTTACCTGCGTTTGTTTCTCTTTTAGCAACACCATTAGTATTATACAAGCTTTATCCTCCTGAAATTAAAGATACACCAGATGCCCCTGGTATGGCTGCAAAGAAGTTGGACCTTATGGGTCCTGTGACCAAAAATGAATGGGTGATGATTGGCACAATGCTTCTTGCGGTTTCTCTATGGGTTTTTGGGTGCGTATGTCTTTTCAACTATGGTCATACGTAATCATTTTGCACTGGATCACTAGTTATTGTCATTGCCAAAAAAAAATAGCGTATGTGAAGGAAAAAAGTTATTGCCATTCTTAATTATTGTCTTGATGTTACTAACAAGCATGTGATTAGACTTCAATGACACTATCATCCCAGCTTTAGAAGCAGTTGGAGTGAACGACTTTCCTCATATTACATGTTTGTATTTTGTAATTAGCATGTTTAGGTGCTATTCTGCTTTTGTGGCCACCAACATTTCTTGCTAATATTGATTAATTGCAATGCGAGGTTACTGTCTTTAACATAAGATGTAATATGCATGCAGAGTTGCCCTGGGTATTTCCAGCGTTGTTGCTGCCATGATGGGACTATCTATACTCCTATTACTGGGAGTGCTGGACTGGGATGACTGCTTAAATGAGAAATCAGCATGGGATACTTTGGCTTGGTTTGCAGTTTTAGTAGGGATGGCAAGCCAGTTGACTGACCTCGGCATTGTGGGCTGGATGTCGAACTATGTTGCCAAATCACTGCAGTCATTATCCTTGAGCTGGCCTGCTGCATTCGGTATTCTTCAAGTTGCTTACTTCTTGATTCACTATCTATTTGCAAGTCAAACAGGCCATGTAGGAGCACTATATTCTGCATTTCTTGCTATGCATTTGGCATCTGGAGCACCTGGTGTGCTATCAGCATTTGCTCTCTCTTACAATACCAGTCTATTTGGTGCTTTGACGCATTATAGCAGTGGTCAGGCTGCTGTTTATGTTGGAGGTACAACCTTTTTTTTTTCCTCTTCCTACTTTTCTTCTGCAGCTCTTTCGTACTTCAATCACATTATTTGTTGATCATCTCTTGTACATTGTAATCTTGCATCAAATTCTGTTTTGCATCCATCATCTATGTATATTTTGGTGATTAGATGAAACCTTTTGTCGCACCTCCCTGTCTTAAACTGTATTGCTGACTTGCTCTCTCTCTCTTTCTCTGTGCAAACAGCTGGTTATGTAGACATTCCGGATGTCTTCAAGTTTGGATTCATCATGGCTCTTGTTAATGCAGTGATATGGGGAGTTGTTGGGACATTTTGGTGGAAGTTCTTGGGACTATACTAATTTCAAACGTTGATGTTGGTAAAACTTTATGATTCATCATGCAATTAGCTGACAAACTGACTGGAGCTCTGCCCTAAATTGTCAGCACAACATTTAGCGACCAGAAATCTTTGCTGCATAATTTGTTTTTTTCTGGGATTGACAAGTTGCAAGTCCTTGTGTATTTTTGACACGCAAAGCTGAACTGTTTCTTCACTAATGTCATCTTTTGTAAGTTTGCTCCTTGCCCAGGTTTGTATTTTATTAGATTTGAGGATTTAGAAGTGGATTGAGATGAAACCTTAGTCATGCCTTGTTTTTGTGATCCACTCTATAGCTTTGGCTGATATCAAAAGTTGGCCCATGTTCTACACTTTTTTCCCCATGCATGCCCACTTGGTGGTCTCCTCCACTCTTCTCACTAAACGTTGAATATTGATTCAGACATGGGTGGATCGACCTGTAAGAGGCGAGAATATTGATTCGGATAGGGGTGGATCGATCTAGAGCTAAATAGTTTGACAACGAGGAAATAGGATTTTTAAAATTATGATCGGGTTGAGGTGGATTGACATAGATTGATCCGGACAATGCAAATTGATATTAGATTCGTGTTTTAACTTGGATCCTTAATTATGTCTCCTAGAGTTTTGTTTAAACATATAAATAGGATAGGTAGGACCACTGCTACGGACTTTTAGAGTATTATATCTTTTTTATTCACTTCTGTGCAATTTGTATTTCTTAAATTTTAATGCAAGAATTTTTGCTCGATTCTTGTTTGTCCAAAATTTAAACGTGTTTTAATTTCCCTTTTTCAAGATTGTTGGTATAACAATGTGGTGAGTTCCCTGAGCTCTCGAGGGACGTGTCGAGAAACAAGTATTGAAACATCGAGCACACAAGAAGGCCTCGAGTATTACTAATTGAGTGGGGTTTAGTTGCTGTTTGTTGTGCTTTTCAATCACATCAACTCACCTCTGTCCCACATCGTCTAGAAGTGTCACGAATTCAGTCGGTCATTATTAACGGCTCGCCACCGTTGTCCTGTGTTATTGAGACCAAATTAATTTTGTAATTAAAAATTAATTTAAAAAGGATTAAATATTATTGTTTTTTCCAACTTTCAAAAAACTGTTTAATAATTTTTGGAAAAATGAGACTGATATAGTCTAGTTCTGATGTTTACACACACACACACTCATATTTTAATGCACCTATGTATTTTTTGTATTGGGTAATATATTGAACAAAATTGTTACTTGGTAGAAAGAAATGCACACGCACATATATGTTTAATTGACAAAGTGATTTTAAGTTTTACATAATAAAGCAAAACTACATACGCATGCATTATATTAATAAATAGTTAAATAATGAGATAAACGAAATCATGAAAATTTATTATTTACACTAAAGCAAACGCACACACTTTCCTTTACTTTTTCTGTGTTTTTTTCTTGTTTTAAAAATTCTTTTTTGTCGTTTATTATTTACTTCCCATATTTTAAGGTCAAGGGACTTTTTTGGTTGCAGAATGTGTAATGAAAGAATGCACTTACTTCTTTGTCTATGTTTTTTTAATCTTCCTCAAATTTTTATTTATTCCACTTTTTGCTCAATTTTAATTTACTATATGTCTTGTAATTTTAATTTTTTTCTATTGTCTCTCAAAAATTTTCTCTCTAGCTTTATTTTATTTTTCAAACGATATAAATTTTAAATTTCAAAATTTACACTATTTACCGCAACTAAGAGCCTTTTTTTAAGTGTACAATGTGTAATACAGGTAACATCCTTGCGTCTTTTTATATTTTGCACTCAGTGTCCTCAAATTTTATATATTTCATTCATTTTTATAAATTTTAAAATATTGCTTTTATAATTTTATTTCTTAATTTTGATTTGGTACTTTGGTTTGGTTATATAAATGTCATCTGTTTTATATTTAAAATAGCATTATTAATTTATCCATATAATTTTTATGATTTTAAAAATTTATCTAACCGAAATAGAAACTCTGTCCTTCGTTCAAGAAAAGTGGTTGGAGAAGATCGTCTGGGCGGTGACGGAAGGTACACTAATATTACCCACCTCTTGCGGCAATTATCTGCTTGTTCGTCTCTTGGCGAAACCCATTTGCCTCTCCTTTCCCTTCGAGAAGGAGTCTCGCGTATCCGTTGGGATTTATCAGCCGAAGAGCCTCGGTTGTTTTCCTTGAAATTCGAGATGGCTTCCGTTAATTTTTGCGCCACTCCATCTTGCTGCCGGTTAGCCTCTCTACTCTCGCATTCAGTTTTGGTTTTTGGTTATACGTTATGACTCGAAAGATGCACCTTTCGATCGCTTGCGGCTCGTGTTTGAATTGAACGTCTATTTGGGTTTTAACTGTTTTGTGCCCTTTGGTTGTGTGATGTCAGAAAAAAAGATGTCTCTTCGTGTGATTAGGTTGTCGGAAGAAATTAAAAGATGAATCTATCTTGAGACGGTTGAGATGTGCGGATTGATGAGAGAATTGTGAGACCAAAGGGTCTTTTATTGAAAACGAGAGGATGGGTCTGTTTATCTGTTAGGAAGAGCATTGTTCGTCTTATTCTTCTTCTTTTTAATTTAGATCCAAAAGCATGTGAACCTTGGTGCCAGAATCTCACTTTTTTATGATTTTGTTTTTTCGTGAAGTCAGCAGTTGTTTGTTGGGGTTTTGAATTGATTCTAACATGCTTTGGACATCGAATACCATCATCCCTTTTCCTGGCCTACTAAATTATGTTTGTCAGCTCCAGGGTGTACAAAGGGTATAGACACGTTTTTCCTTTCTCAAACTAACCTTAGTTTATTCTTCACCTACTTTGAAGCGCTTAAGTTTCTGAATCTTAATACCAAATACCAAAAAACGGCATATTTAGTGACAAAAAAAATTCTAGAATCACAAATTACACAGAAATTGACATCATTTTGGAACAGTTTTTTTCCCTGTAACCGTAACCAATTTGTGATGTTTATGATTTCATAAGATATGAAAATGATATATGCCTCTCACTATGATTTGGTATAAGGCTAGTCTAGCTTTATGTATTCATAATGTTATGTTGAATAATGTCATATTTGCTTAGGTGACTTAAATATTGAAGCCAGTGGCTTGTGATTTAATGGTTGGATACATGCAAATTCTTCACATGCTTACATGACAAGTTGGTATCGGTGACTTTTATCCACTTGTATATCTTGTACAATTTTTCTGCTGGCAAAAAATTCCTTGGAATAAATAGTCTTTAATTGGTTTCTATGTGACTTTTATCCATTTGTGCATCTTGTACAATTTTACTGCTGGCAAAAAATTCCTCAGAACAAATTCTTTATAAAAAATTTACTATGCTGGAATTTTGCCTGTTGAATTTTTGAGTGGAGGTAAACAGGAATTTAGTTGGCATGCTTACTTAAGTTATTTGCATAATTATATTGATTTGAAGCCTTTTGTATTTCAGGAAATTTTTCTAACTTGTGGGCAAATGAAATTTTTTGGCATTTGGTATTGACAGTTTTTCAATTTTGGGACTTCTAATTTTAAAGAGGTATGAGGTGTTATGGTTAATACTTGAAGGGGTTAAGCATTGCAGTTAATAGTTTAAGGGGTTATGGCTCTTACTGATGTTTGTTGAGCAAGTAAAGTGTATTTTACCTTAAATTTTATGCTGCGAAAGTGAACTCTTTGCTGAGGGTAATTATTAATTAAATCTAAACCTAAAAGAATCTCTCTCCCTTTTTCTTTTCTTCTCACGTGATCTTATATGTTACCCTGCTGGATTTTGGCCAATATTAGTCTTTGTGCAATGTAAAAAGACTCTTGAATGTATTTGCTCCATCTAGAATCACTCAGGAATAGATAGAAAAAAAAGAAGGTGTTTCTTCCAAATTTCTCCAGGATCGGATAGTTCAATTTTAAAGATCATGCCTGGAAATATTTTAGTTTTTTATATGGTCCTGCTTGGACCCATTAACCCATCTCCTGGTGTTGCATGGTTTGAGCTGCCATAGATATAGCATGGTGAATTTTCCTTTTTGCTGGAATCAGTAACTAGTGTGAATGAATTTGTTGTGAACAACTTTCGAAAGTTCTCAAGCTTTGTCCATATGCTCTATGTTTTGATGTGCACTGGTATCTGACCTTTTCTCTGGAAGTGTATCCAGACGGTTAAAACGGCTCCATGGTGGAAACATTCACACTCTGAATACTGTAGAATCCTTCAAGCTGCTGAGTGCAAAAGCGGGTGTCAGTATCAAGGATAATTTGAAAACTAAATCAGTACTGTTCTCTGGAAAAGGCAACCATCTATGGCATTCTATTGGTTCTAATGTTGTAACTAATGCTCTCATTAGTGACTTATCTGGTGGAGTTGAGTTAAATTCTAATTCTGTAGTATTAGGAGGTCTTTCAGCCAATAATGTTCCAGCAACTAGTGGCTTCGCTGTTGAAAATGATGAATTTGATTTGGATCTCCCATCAGAAGGTTTCTCATCGATTCCCGATGCCATTGAAGACATTTACAAAGGAAAGGTTCGACTTTATGTTGGATGAGGTGATATTTATGAAGGCTAAGACAGTTAATTAACAATTGTTTTGGGCCAACATTGCAGATGGTGATTGTTGTAGATGATGAGGATAGAGAGAACGAAGGTGATCTAATAATGGCTGCATCAAAAGTTACTGCAGAGGCTATGGCTTTCTTTGTGAAACATGGAACTGGAATAGTTTGTGTGAGCATGATGTCAGAAGACTTGGAGAGGTTGCAGCTACCCCTGATGGTAAGCCGCAAAGAAAATGAGGAGAAACTTTGTACTGCGTTCACTGTTTCAGTGGTAAGTTGCTTTTCTGCTAGCAAACCATCAAATTCTTGCTTCTTCTTGTTGTTTCCTTTACTAATTATTTTTCTATTCAGTTGATTGGTGTGTGATCCTTTTGATAGCGCCTCATATTCTTATAGATAAAGGTGTTGGCCTAAAACTCTATGAGAGATCATTTGAGGTCTAAGTTATCAAATACAGTTTCCAGAAAACACCAATTCACCTATAATACTTAGCTTTCGTTAAATACATAGTCAGAGAAGAAATATCTGAGATAGCAAAAGCAAGCAATGATATCACTGTAGGATGCAAAACATGGCACAACTACAGGAGTTTCAGCACATGATAGGACGATAACAATAAAGGCTCTTGCATCAAAAGATTCTATGCCTGAGGACTTCAACCGCCCAGGACACATATTTCCATTAAAGTACCGGGAGGGTGGTGTTCTGAAAAGAGCTGGGCATACGGAAGCTGCTGTGGATCTTGCCATGCTAGCTGGATCAGAGCCTGCTGGAGTTTTGTGTGAGATTGTTGATGATGATGGCTCTATGGCTAGGCTACCAAAGCTTCGGCAATTTGCAAAGCAAGAAAATGTGAAGATTATATCTATTGCCGATTTAATAAGGTAGTTTTCCAGGTGAATTTTGACAATGTCCTTTTTTCTATATTTTTATATTTATAATTGATTTTGAATTGACTTGCATTATTATAGACTTCTTTCGTTCTTTATTTATTTACATTTTCTTTTTTGGGTGTGGATGGGGGCACCCTACAACTATGAGGCTTCTATGTAACCACCAAAGCATGTAGCTGTTACATCTGCTTAAGTATTGTCCCAACAAGGAGGAGGCTACTTGATTCTTACCCTTTCTCAACCTCTGTAATGATGGAAGCCTTTCTCTCTAAGGAATAGTTTGCACAATGATTTTCTTCCCATGGTCCTCGCACAGGTTTAGTTTGGACAAGAATTCAAACAAAAATTTTCCATTCTTTTAGCAATAATATTTAGCTACTTTATTTTCTTTGGCTGGTGGACTCTGATGGTGATATGTTTGGTAAAGTTGATAATGGTTATGAATATATCTTTTTGTGGGCATATTTCATGATGGACTCTGCGTGATCCAAACAAGAGGAATTGCTTTGCTGAAAAGCAACTGCATGCTTATCTTTTAGTAAAACATTGACTTATTTGGTGTGTATTCTGTTTCTGGGAGCACAAGCCATGTCTGTGTCTCTGTAGTAGGTCCACTTTGGATATTTTCCATTGTAAATGGTCATTCTGGCTGTGCACTTTTTCATTCTGAACAGTTTAGCTGACTCAAGTCTTAATAATTCTCAACCTCTTATTTGTATTATTAAATGAAGCAGCTTGTGAAATTGAATACTCAAAATCATTTGTATTATATAGCTGCCTTCTAGTCACGACGCACTTGTATTAGAATCATGGTGGCTATATCCTGTATTTGTCATGCTTCAAGCCTCATAGCATTCTTCCTTATGTGAGCGGTTCATATGGTGCTACATGATGTCTTTGTAAGGTTTGTTTTAGCTTTAACGTTTAAATTGGTTCACTTTCTCTATGTTGTCTTATATACAGCAGCCAACATTGTGGTTATAAATCAATATGTATACCGGACCTCTATTTTCCCCACTTGATCTAAATCTGTACCCCCTTTACTCTGTGAAACATGGAGCTTGACTGGAAGTTTCCAAAAAGTTCTTTCTTTTTGCCCCTTTTTGTGCAAGTCACTTATCCATTCACCCAATCTATGGTGTATGGCCCATGATACTTGTATATTTTTCTGTTTTGTTGATTGATGAAGCAAAGCTGAAAATTGTTTCTTTAGCCATCCCTAGATAAATTGATGATAAGATCTTGTCGACTTGAGTCGTCCTCTTTGAAAATGAACCTTGTGATATGCTCTGCCTCAGTCCTGGATATTGGTTTCGCACAGATTGTCATCTGTTACAATATTATCTTGTACAAGGTCTGACACATGAAGTGATTTGCAGATATAGGAGAAAGAGGTATAGATTAGTGGAACATGCATCTGCTGCTCGTATACCAACTATGTGGGGTCCATTCACTGCATATTGTTATAGATCAATTTTGGATGGCATGGAGCATATAGCAATGGTTAAGGTGAGCATTAGGGAAATTTTGATGTGCCTACGCATTTCATTTTATTTTCTAATTGGTTTCTGATTTGAAGTGGTTGTTGCAGACCATTTCTCTTTGTCGTCTCATTGTTGTTGACCAGCTTTAGCATATTAGTAATAGTGCACTAATGTAGCCTTTGCATGCTTGAGTGTTTTTGGTCAATTAATATGTGCACGCAAGTCCCCTATGAGTTAGGCTTGCTGAGACTAGAAAAGCTGTGTTGCTTCATAAGGAGCTATATTAGAACCAATTACTGTCAACTATCGATGAAGTTGCAATTTGCTGAGGGAAATGTCTGTGCACATACGAATTATATGCCCTGGTATCCTATAATTTCTTTTTTCTTCTAATCTTTAGCACATATTTGAGCCATCTGAAACATATGAAGTGCCAAGTTGGAGCTTTATGCTTTCAGCTTTATCATTCTCAGACTTGCAGAACTTTTGACTGTGATGTTTATGGTATAAACAGGGTGATATTGGGGATGGACTAGATATTCTTGTCAGAGTACACTCTGAGTGCCTCACTGGAGATATATTTGGATCTGCCAGGTGTGACTGTGGACAACAGTTGGCTCTTGCTATGCAACAGATTGAAGCTGCTGGAAGGGGTGTTTTAATTTACCTCCGTGGTCATGAAGGAAGGGGGATTGGTTTGGGCCACAAACTTCGTGCCTACAATCTGCAAGATGATGGACGTGACACTGTTGAGGCAAATGAGGAGCTGGGTTTGCCTGTGGATTCTAGAGAGTATGGGATTGGTGCACAGGTATTACCCCATCAAACTTCAATAAAATATGTGCTTAGTAATTGAAAAACAAAATAAAACTTAATGTTGTTTTCTTTTGTAGCACCATTCTACTGGTGCAGTAGTCGATGAAAACATAATGGATCATGCCGTATATGAACAAATTCAATTCACAGAGAGAAATTATGGACTTGCCTTTAAGATGAAATCATTTGGTATAGCCAAAATCTCTTGCTTGGCAATAATGTTGATGGAAGTGTACAGCCTAATTCCTGTGCCTTATCCTTATTTTAATCATCTTAATGGGCCAGAGTTGGCTCACAGATTTCTTTTCTAGATAACTGATGCTTATGTTTCAATGGGTTCCCATGCATGCATTTTGGAGGGTTCTGTACATGTATTGGGCCACCAACTGCTGCATATTTGAACACCGTTATTTTGTTGTCCCTTTGTTGGGTTCTGTTTACTTCAGTTAAAGAATTAGTTCTGTATCACTGAACAAATTTGTTTTAGAAATACGGCCTTCAACCTTGCGCACACGGCGAAGTGGTATTTCGGCTCACTTTGTGTAATCACTGTGTGTGCAGATGCTGAGGGATCTTGGGGTTAGAACTATGAAGCTGATGACGAACAATCCTGCAAAGTACATTGGGCTCAAGGGTTATGGTTTGACGGTTGCAGGCAGAGTACCCCTCGTGACTCCCATCACGAAGGATAACAAGAGATACTTGGAGACGAAGCGATCCAAGATGGGACACGTTTATGGACTACATGTGGATGCAAGCTCAGACAATGCCAAGGAGAACGGCCACCCAAGTTAAACCAGAGTCAAGGCTTGCCTGATTTGGACACACCATTTCCATTTGTGAATGATCATTCAGTTCTGTTCAAAATAAGATTTGAATGAAACATAGTTTGTGTCTTACATGTTGGTGTGCATCATGAGAATTATTACAGCTCACCGTTCGTTCGGGCTTTCCTATTTTTGTTCCCAAGTGGATGATTATCAGTTGAGGGAAACTTGTTGGTTCTTCCGATTAGTAACAGAAAAATCAAATGTCAGCTGGCCATTTTCTTTACCATTCGGCATTCGCTTGTTTTGTTTTGTTTTATCATTTAGGTTGTTTGGCTTGATTTTGATTTTATGTTCATTGCTATTTGCCCCAAAAATTTTGTGCTGACAAATTGGGAATGAATGAATCAGGACCCAAACTGCTTTGAAACTTTAAATTGGCTTCGGAAATAAAAATTAAAATATTTTGCATATAAATTTACCATGAGTTAGTTGATTCTTATCGAGACTTTGTATATTTAGAAATTTTAGAACACGCACGCACACACATACACACACTATATTATTAAGAGTTGAGATCTATTTTGGTTTTATGTAGAACCATAATTATATAATTAACCTTCTAGATGATATAATGTAAAGTTACACATTTATTCTTTTAAATTATTTTGTTCTTTTCTATCTTTATATCTCTCTCTCTAGAGCCAAAATTATATAATTACCCTTTTAAATTATACAATGTAGAATTATAAATTTACTCTTGTAAATTATTTTGTTCTTTTCTATCTATCTCTCTCTCTCTCTCTCATTTTTCTTTATTTGTACTTTTTTTAATTTTTTTAACCTTTTTATTTTTATATTCTTAATTTTAAACAATAATATTTTTATTATTTTTAAATATAACAATTTTATAATTTATAAATAATTTTACGGATATATACAGTGTGCCATATTTACTAGTTACTAGTGTAGTTGTGTTTTGACTCATTTGTTGACTGTTTAAGTTGTGATCAACTTATTAACCGAGCGTTCTTCATCAATGAACAAATCAATACAAGCAATATGACGTTTATAAAATGTTTTAAATTTGATCAATTCAATTGTATTGTAATATTAAGAATACGAGAACCTCGGATCCACATTTAAAGTAAATGTCACATTCAATGGATTCACAAGCATGACTCTTAACATATAAGCTTGATGTGATTGCACACAATATTTATTATAAGATATTAAATATTAACTCGTGAATTGTGAATAAATGATCGGCTAAATTTACTGAAATCCTTATGGAATTAAACTTGTGAAACTTTTAATTTTGGGACGTGTCGAAAAATATCATTTTATCCGATGGGGTTTATGATAGAACACTTTTATTTTTTTAAAAATTTTATTTGCTTCAAAATATACATAAAACAGTGAAGTATGTGGAATAGACAGACATAAGTAGTATATATTATAGTAGGAAGATAAGTCCAATTTACAATTTTTTGGTGTATTGTAAAGGCTATCAATTGTGGGGCAATTTTAGTAAGTTATTTGAGTTAGGTGCGTTTTTAAACCTGTTTTGTGAGTTCGATTTTTATAGTCACAAGGCAGCAAAAGATTTCACGTGACTTAATGACGTATAACTAAATAATATCAGGCATCATATATAAAGGAATAATATCTATTAAGTATAAATTTTATCTCATTTATAAAGTAAAACAAAAAGAAAGAACATAAAAAAAAAAGTGGGGAAATATTTTATAAAAAAAAAACAGAGAGAGACGATCAATTATCTGAGTCAAAATAAGATATTGAAAAAAAAAACTAAGAGAGAGAAATAAAAAAACACGATTTTTTTTAAAAAATAAGAAATGACTAGAGACCCCTATAACATGTGTGCTAGAGATTAAACCGATTGAAAATAGTGAGGGGTAAAATAGAAATATCGGAAGAGATTCTTCGGCAACAGAGAGCTTGTTTGCAGAAAACGCTTTAACGCAGGAAAATTCTCCGATTCCATTTAGTATAGAAAAACTGGTACTCGAAGTTCATTACTTCGTCTCTTCGCGCACAAAAATTTGCAGTTCCGATTGATCGCTTGCTTCTCTCTTCATTTGCTTGTTCCTTCTTTTTCTTGTTTTCTGATTTTCTACCGCAGAGATTGTTTTGTTTCCCCTTCGAAATCGTATCAGCGAAAGAACTAAGAAGAAACGTCAATGGACGACGGTCACTGGTTAGAAGCGAATCAGTTGCCTGAGGACTTTCATCGTTGGTTCGAAGAAACCAGAGTTTCGTGAAGCATCCATTGCCCGTCATTCAGAACATTGTCTCTTCCGTGGACTTGGACCGCGAGTTGAATCTTCCAGCGATCGCATTCAAAGCCCTGAACGTGGAGTACAATCCCCAGCTAGTTTCCGCCGTCATAATGAGGATCAAGGAGCCCAAAACAACGGCCCTGATATTTGCTTCGGGGAAGATGATCTGCACCTGGGCCCAGACCCAGGAAGCGTCCATGATCGCCGCCAGGAAGTTCGCCCGGATAGTCCAGAAGCTAGGGTTCCCCGTCAGGTTCAAGGGATTCAAGTTTCGGAATGTTGTTGCTTCGTTTGACGTCAAGTTTCCTATCAGACTGGAGAGTATGGTGTGCGGCCATGGAAAGCATTCGGTCTACGAGCCTGGGTTATTTCCAGGCCTGATATACAGGATGAAGAATCCAGGGGTCGTGATATTGGTCTTTGAATCTGGAAAGGCAGTGATCGCGGTGGCCAAGGCGAAGGATGACATATATGCAGCGTTTGATAACATATGCCCTGTCCTGGAACAGTACAAGAGGCTACAAGGTTAGTTTTTCGATTCCAATCAGGCTTCCATTCAAGAACTCCGGTGATGGATGGATGTTAATTGGCAGGATCAACTGAAACCCTTTGATCTGGAGAAGAAGAAGAAAGTGTTGGTTTTCTGATGCCCGATAGATATCGTAGGTATTATTTCGTTCACTTACTCAAAGAATAATATTTTGTAACATATGCTTGATTAATTAGTGGCACGCTAGATAATGATGTATTGTTAACTGGTATGACACTGTAATACAAAAATTTTTACAGGATAAATTTTAGTTATTTTTATTATCAATTGAATCCCTTTTATGAAGTCTGTTCTTTCTTTTCCCTGTCGACAGATCGACGGCAGCAACAATAACAACAAAAAGGAGATGCAATATATTGTTCCTCACACTGATGATCCCATTAACATTGACATGCAGTAGCACCTTCTTATATGGAATTTTGCACAATTTGTGGCACATAATGAACCTACTACAGGCCTTGAGGTTGAACTCAATGGAAAGTTGAGGATCATCCGCATCCCTCCAAATTCTCTTCTGCTCACCCAACTGAGGTTAAATCCTGAGCAGTACTAATTCTAGGCTGCTCAAAGGGCTATCAGAAAATTTGGCAGAACTGATTAATGGATGGATGGATGGATGGATGGATAACAACAGGATGCAGTTATGCACCAAAGGAAGGATGTTACAAGGTTTAGAAGCAATACAAATAGTGATTTTTGATCTGGAAGCAATGGAAAAATAAATGATTCTAGAGCAAGAGCAACATGAAATCCTGCTCCAAGACCAACAAGGAGTTGATCGTCAATGACGTGCGGTGTTCTCAAACCCAGGCTAGGTTGGCCAGTCAGCCCAATTTAACCGCTAACCGGCCTAAAGCCCAGTTTGGGTAAAGGTCAAAACTGCTTGTCTTTTGTAACCGTTGATTAACTTGTTATAAATAAAAATGTTCGTAAGCTTTTCATATTCCCATTGAACAGTGAGTAAGTTTGTATGGAGATTAGCAAAACCATAAATGACTTTTATTGACCTCTACAAAAAGTAATCATCCAATAGTTGGGTAACTTTGAAATTTAAAATGCATTTATACAAATATTAATTGTACATATTACAATACTACATTAATCTAGTATTTAAATGTTCATTTGAATGGTTAATTGTAAAATATAAATATATTTATATGGGTATTGCATACATCACAATAAAGACAATATATGCGTGTTAATGTATTGATATATATATATATATATATGTGTATGCTGGCTTTTATTTGTAAATTTATATTTATATATAAATTTAAATACATATATAGTTAAGTATACACATGTATATACTTTGATTTTATCGATTATTTCGAACTGATGATCCAGTAATCGTCTTATTTGATCACCAGTCTTATTTTAAACATTGATCACATGTTTTTAAGTTGAGATTAACTTGATAAATACTACAAAGGAGAATGTATGTTGTCTACAGACATCTACACATATAAATGCTTGCGTGGACTAGCATGGATTTGTGTACAAGTCAAATTTTCTTAAATATAATAGTCAAATTTGAAAGAAGATTGTGAGTAATGTTTTGACTTGTCATTGACCATTTGTCGACGAGAGAGAGCCCATATGAGTATCATATGAAGGCTCGCACCAAATTTGATGACCTACGTTATGTTCTTGTGTTTGTTTTTTTTTTCTAGTGGTGTAATCGTACGACGAATAACATCTTGAATTTGAATTGATTCAACACAATTTTGTACAATGCTAATTGGAATTAAACAACCATACTGAGTTTGAAAAAATTTCAAGTTCAAAATTCAATTAAAACTAAATTTTCTAATTTAGTTTAATTTGAGTAGAATTAACTTGAACTACATACGCTCTTAGTTTTTTTCTCAGTTATGCGAGTCAAATGTAGTCATACCCTTGATGGGACTTCTAGGCTATGTTTGGAAGAGGGGTTTTTGTTGAATAAAATGTTTGCTAAGAGTTGTAGTAAGATGTGTAGTAAATTTGAAAGAAATGTTTTAATAAGACGAATAATATAATTTATTTGAATATATGTATAAAATATATAATAATGATTTGATAATATGATAGTTTATAAGAATAATGATTATATTATAGGGTGTATGTAGAAACAAATATTAGTAGATATATGATACACACACACACACATATATAGATTTTTTACTATAAATAAATGAAATGATTAAAAAACAATTAGTTAGTTATATATATAAAATTTAAATTTAAATTTTGATAAAAATATTATTGAATAATATATTTGGTAAATTTTTACGCAAATATTAATTTATCATCGTCTTTCTGAACAATTAATGTATCATATATGAAAATATTTTGCACGAAGTCAATGCACTTAAGTAAAATGGCATGCGCCTTCTACTTGCATTCATAACATAGAAATCCTCAACATAAAAGAATAAAATAAAACAAAAATAAAAAAGGGACTCAACATGGAAAATAGAAACTGCAAAGCAACCACAAAAACAGTAATAATATGCTTTTCTGTAACCTTTGCACTTTCGGCTAATCTATTGCACGCATTACTTGTTCATGTGCGATCTGGAATTTTCTTAATGTCTACGTAAAGATGAATGACCCGTGGTTTTGGCAAGTGCTTTCAGGTAATACCATTTTATTACACTCACATCCCCACTTTGCCCCTCGTATGGACAACTGAAAAACAAGGACGAACATATCATTTTCGTTGCTGTCATCCACCAAATGGAATCACTACGACGTCACTTAATTAACTTTCCACCTCAACTTAACTAGTTCACTACCCATGATTGCAAAATAATAATTGGAAGTCATTCTAAACCAACCATCACAATAAGTCAAAATTTAATTCTAGAAAAACAAATATAGGGTACATTATCAACTCTCTCAAGGGTCCATTTAGGGCTTACAATTTCCTCATACCGTACTACATATATTTATAAAAAGAAGAAGAATAAGAAGAAGAAACCCACAAGAATACATAATAAATTATCTCCCACATTCGCTCCTAAAATATATTTACCAAAAAAATTAAAAAAAAAAAAACATAGGAATAGATTAAAGTGAATTTGTGGGGTGAACCAAAACCAACTAACGAAAGGTAAAATTAGATCTCCACCGTTTATTGAAAACGGTGAGCGTGTCCTCACCGTCAGATCTGAGTAGATTCGCGCGAGAAAAGAGGAGCGTGGCGGCAATTTATTGGAGATCACGTGCGAACAGAGGTACACTATGAACTGTTTGGCAGAGCAGGAAAGTTACTGGCCCAATTCTTCTTTTCCTCTTCGAAGAAGGCTCTCTCGTTACTTATCCCACACTTGATCCTCTCTCTAAGTCTCCCAGTTAAGGCATTAAGTGTATAATATATTTTTCCGGATATTTCGGTTTTCCTATCGGTTAGTCTAGTGCAAATTTTGTTTCCTTAATTTGGAGATTTTCTTCGGGTGGGGGTTTTATTCAGATTTTTCTAGGGTTTCATATAGGCATCGGTTGCCAGGAGTTGAAGATTATTGTTTTCGGATTGAGAAGAAAGTTCACATATGGGTCGCAGGAAGAAGTACAAGAAACCTTGTGCACGCCAAGGTACGAAATCTTCGGACTTCTGTAGCCAGTATCTGAAAGAAAATTGATGTGATGCTTTTTTTGAGTTTCCAGATAATAGGATGTGTAAGATGTACTGGGTTTAATTGAAAATCGATTGCCAAAATTGCAGGATTTCACCAAACTCGGAGTATTTCTCACATCTGTCATTCATACAGTCTAATCGGCCGTTAAGGGAAGACGAATTTTATTGAGAAGGTTGGTGCTTGTTTTAGGTGATCCTTTGAAGGATTCGAACGAAAAGAATATAAATTGTAGTTTAGTTTCGCTAGGTTATATACGATTGCTCAATCTTGGGAAAGATCACAGCAGTAGAATGTTCAATGGAGTGTTTAAGTAAGAAGAGGAAGGGGATCGAGATTTCAGCAGCCTGTCAAAAAGATGTCGAGGAACAAACTAGATTGGCAATCCTTTGGTCGCATTTGTCACTGGAAGATTATTCAAGAAGGAGAAAGAAGTGCAAGGAAGTAGCAGTTTCAAAAGTCCTCGATTCGAGTAGAAGTGTACTTAACGGAGTTGCCACTGCCCCAGCATGTGGGACTGCTCGCCTGGAATGTCCAGCCAGGGGTCTTAAGAGAAAAATTGGTTGTATTGATGTGGCCACTCGATTGGGTCGGAAGAAGAAGATCGACCAGGAGTATGAGTTGGTGAAAACTATAGGGCAAGGAAAGTTTGGGTCAGTAGTATTATGTCACAGCAAGGCAACCGGGGAGGAGCTTGCGTGCAAGATTTTGCGGAAAGGAGAGGAGATTGTGCACCGGGAAGTGGAGATAATGCAGCACCTTTCTGGACATCCAGGTGTTGTGACATTGACGGCAGTATATGAGGATGCTGAATCTTTCCATTTAGTGATGGAACTTTGCTCTGGGGGACGATTGCTTGATAAGATGGCTAGAGAAGGTGTGTACTCTGAGCAGAAGGCTGCTAACATAATTAAGGAATTGATGCTAGCTGTTCGATACTGCCATGAAATGGGTGTTGTTCACCGGGACATAAAGCCTGAGAATATCCTTCTCACTACCTCTGGCCAAATTAAACTTGCGGACTTTGGATTAGCCATGAGAATTTGGGATGGTACTACAACATTCCACTTTATTATAACTGGTCTGTTCTTCATATTATTTGTCATTACGACTTTTCTTTTTCATAATGCTGATGTGGTATCCAACAATCTCTCTGCTGACCTGCCTTGGATGCCCTGAGAAAGATATAGACAATAATAAATCTTATATCAAGTCCAGTTTCAACTGGATAGAAAATTGAAAGGTTGATTTCATCTTTGCCTAATTCAAAAATTGCTTATAATTCTGCAGCAATTATTTCATGGTAACCCTTATTTGTTTGATTCTTCTTTTTCCTAGTAGTGAGTTTTAGTGCTTGCAGCCAGCAGTTTTTTAATTAATTTTCTGTTTTTTTGTTCTTTTTGACGTTATCTTAGTAAAAAGACAAGTGGGTTTTTACTTTAATTCTTTTTGTTGTTGGCTTGTTCTGTTTACTGACTTTAGTGTTTTGAATTATTACTTATTATGAACTCTTTTCATTGACTAGTGGTCAGAAAGAATCACAATGTAGTCAAGCTGAATGTTCTAGAAATTATTCAAACATACATTAGTATATGCGAGCAAACTTGTGTTAACTTGATACATTTTAGATAACTGGAAAAAAGTATAATTTCCACTTGGAACCAACAGAGAAAACTGTTTGCCTGTGCTTGGACTGAGATGATACCATGTAAGCATCCATAACTATGGTTCCAGGCCTCTGCACCTTTCACAAGAAATGGTGACCACCTTCAATATAGCATGCCTATGCATGGCACAAATGTTGCTTTGTCATGCGCCTTCCTGAAGGGGCATTTCAGAGGTTTGTCTCAAAATAATGTGAGAGAGAGAGAGAGAGTAGCCCTAAAACAGAGAGATTTCCCTTGGCGTTTTTGGGTTTCATTGTTTGCTACAAACAAGCTCTAAAATGAAGTGATCGATTTATCCTGTCACATAGATTCTCCTTCATTTTCATGGGTTTGTTGCGATTTCTTTGTTTGCTTCAAACAAGCCCTAAAATTTATTGGGTTTGTTCTTTTACCATGTTCCCTCTTTTTTCCTTTTTCTTCTTTTGTCGATTATTCTTTTTTTATTCTTTGTTTTTGAAATAGCCTAGGAATAGAAATTTTGAAAGTTACTATGAGTTAGAGGTGGGTATTGATGAAATTTTAAAATTTCTGCAAATTGAGTGGATGCAATGTTGCACCATGCTTAAATAATGTGTGCACACACAGTGCTCTGTGCAGTGCTATTTGCCACTAATAGCCTCTGGAAAACATGCTAATATACTCCTGCTTATTAAAATGTTACCGCAGTTTTACTTTCAAGATTTTCAACTCATGTTGATACTTTAGTAATTTGACCGTATAAATCTTTCTGGTTTACTGGGGCCCATAACTTGTTTTCTTTGTGATGCAGGTCAGAGCTTGACTGGTGTTGTTGGAAGTCCTGCTTATGTTGCCCCTGAGGTTCTTGTGGGTAATTACTCAGAGAAAGTGGATATATGGAGTGCTGGGGTCCTTCTCCATGCACTTTTGGTTGGTGTGCTTCCATTTCAAGGTGATTCTTTGGAAACTGTGTTTGAGGCTATCAAGAAAGATAAACTAGATTTTAGGTCTAGTCTGTGGGAATCTGTATCACAGCCTGCTCGTGATCTTCTTTCTAAAATGCTGACAAGGAGTGTCTCATCAAGGCTTACTGCCAACGAGGTTTTGAGTAAGTTATATTTTCTACACCACGTCTTGTTGATGCCATGTTTTACTCATGGCAAACTTGATATCCTATACGGTTGCTATGGCAAAATGCAATTTTATTGTGCTCGAAAGAGGATGTTAGTTTTCTTTTGTGTAATGCTTTATTTTTCATATTATGTTTTGGTACTGAAAATTTGAAGAGGTGAGGGGTATGTGGAAACATTGTATGCACCAAAATTTATTTGCAATGGCTAAAACCAGCTTATATATGTTGGTACTTTGATTGAGTTGTCAGTACTTTGAATCCAAGTCTGCTGTGGCAATAGCTTGTGCCGGATCTTGTTCATACATGTGTTGAAAGCATGATTGTTCAAGTCAGCTGTTTCACATTGGAAATCAATCTAACAGAATGTTTTTAGTTTGGCACTTGGTTTTACTTTCCTGCTGCCTTATAAGTATCATTTTCTAGTTATCTTGCTTGTATTTCGGTAATAATCAAGCTGTAGTGAAGGCATTAATCATATGGGTTATCTTCCGTATTTTCCTGTTGCTCTCCCCCCTTATTTGAGTACATTTGATCATTGTTAGTAAGTGAAAGTCAAAGGGCAACAAAACTTAAAATGCATTAGTTAAATCTACTTTTTGTTAAGTTAGGCGACTATCCTCTTTCACCTGAAAGTATTTCGGTGAGCTCTTACACAGTTTGTTTGGGTATCTGCATGCTATTTTACACAAGTTCCAGTCTTTCCTGTAGTGTGACTGATTTTACAAAAGGGCAAGTCAAAGCCAGGACCTGATTAGATTGGAATTTTGGGTTGTTACTTAAGAAAGTAAATAGAGAAGTTTCAGTTTCTTTTGGAATCTCTGCTAGGTGTTTCTTTCTGTGAAATTATTATCGACAATCTTGGTTGTTCTAACTGCTGAGTATGTTCTGTTTTTGACATCTTGTTCTAGGACATCCATGGATTTCTTTCTACACCGAACCTTCATTAAAGAGCCTAACTCTTAAGCCGAAGAAGAACCATTTGAGTCTGACTTCATCACAACTTACTTGTATTCATGGACAAGAGTTGGAGGGAAAAAGGTTAATATCCAGTAGCAATCTCAGTGATGACTCTAGTCCAACATTATCTTCTGGTCATTCTACTGAATTAGTAGAGGGGGAAGATGGTGGTTTGGTCGATGTACTAGCTGTGGCTATTTCTCGTGTTCGGATATCTGAGCCCAAAAGAAGCCGGATCTGTAGCCCCTCGAGGCCAATGCAACAGGAATGTTCCTCTAACTTGCAGACAAGCAACCTCTGTACAGCATTCTGATCCTCCTGGCCTTCCATTGTGTATAACATGCTGATGTGCCGCGCTGTTTTAAAAATAGCTAGGATGAAGGATAACTTAACAAGATGCCTGATGGTTGAAGCAACCACAGGCTTGACTAGAGAACTTGATGAACTAACTTCCCATGTACATGAAGTGCTTGCCTGACTGTCAATATCAAGGTTGCCTGGTGACTGCTGGTACTAGTATTCTGTGTTTCTTGTACCATATCTGAACATAATCAACAAATATATTAAGCTATTCTTCACTGATGATTTGTTGAGCCCAGCATTAGATGAATTTGCGCCGCACTCTTATTTGCCTCGTGAATACATGCATGCCTACTTTACAAGTGCTACTTAGCAATACCTGTATTTGATTGTCGAAGTTCAATGTTAAGGCTTATTCTTATGAACTCTTTGTTGGGAAGCCTGTGTGCTTTTGAGAGAAAGCTGGATTATCACCTTCACGGCTCAATCTCATTGTAAACCCGATATGCTGCTTGCAAATTTAATTGGCCTTGAATTAATACTCTCTTTCCCATGAAGTGAGGAGTAAAGCTAAGCGCAAATTATGTCATGATTGCTTGTAACATGCGCAAAGGTAAAAGCAAATTTCCTCCTCGTCTAGGGTTGACTTATGCACGTGGGTTTAATCACTCCCAGAAATCTGCACCTGCAACGGAATTTAATGTTGTGTGCTGGAAAATATATAAAGTTCGTTCACTTATAGGAACGAGGTGTTTTAGTTTCTTGCACACAGCATGTGCCACCCATCAACCCCGTTAAGTGTGGATGAAGTCACCTAAAATCTGGGAAACATTATTGCATTTCCAGATCCTTAAGTAACAAATCTTTTTAGGCACCTCAAATCATGCACATATTACATCACAATGCCCAGCAAATTCCAGCCCGACCCCTCAAATCTCGGCCCCTAACTTCGGTTCAAATTTCTGCTATGAAAAAGCCTGCTTCAGAACCATTACAGAGCACCCTCATCTCCAACAGAAGCTCTCCTCGCATGAAATTCACATCATCATGCTCTCTTTCTTCACCAAAACTTCCAATCTTCCTCCTAACCATTTTCGTCCTAATCTTCGTTTACTTCCAAATCCACTCTCTGCATACCCCGCCAGCTTTCTTGCGCCGATGTAAAAATGGCCAGGAGCTTGAAAACATGGCCTCCAGACTCCGTGAGGCTGTCACTTTTCTCCCTCTAAAGGATCTGCGATATTCCAGCGCCGCCATGAAAGGACACACGTGGTTCATGAGCTCCGTGTACGACATGCACGAAGAAGGCGATGTCCAGTACCAGCAGTTCCCCACAGAGGCCTCCGGAGGTAGAGTTCTATGCCTCAGGGGCCACGACACGCACGACGGCGCCTGGAATTCGTATGCCCTCGCTTGGCCTGAAACCCTGCCTCACAATGCCACCCAGATAAAAGGCATCACCTTTGTGTCATACAATCACTATGACTACCACAACATATGGCACGGCCTGTCGGCTATGATGCCGTTTGTCGCGTGGCACATCAAGAGCCAATGTGCAGTGCCCGAGAGGTGGATTTTGTACCACAGGGGTGAGCTGAGGACTAGCATGGCACCGTGGGTGCAGACCTTGTTTGAGGCGACCTTTGGCGCACCGATTGATATTGAAAATTTTGAGGAAATTTATGACACCCCGGCTTGCTTTGAGGAGGCTGTGGTGATGAGACACAATGAAGGTGGAATGTCGAGGGAGAAGAGAGAGAAGGTGTATGACCTGATGAGGTGCAAGGCTCGGATGTACTGCAACGTGAGTTCAGGTGATAAGGCGTTCAAGATTGGGATGACCATGTTAATGAGGAACGGTCCGAGGTCGTTCAAGAATGCATCGGCGGTGATCAGCGTGTTCGAAAACGAGTGCAAGAAGGTGGAGGGCTGCCGGTTGACGGTGGCCTATCCCCATAACCTTACCTTCTGTGAACAGGTCAGTATTCGCTTATCTGTCTCCGGACGTTGAGCCTTAAGACTGACATAGACAGGTGATCTTTGACAGGTGAAGGTGATGAGTTTAACGGACATCGTGATATCTGCACACGGGGCCCAACTCTCCAACATGATCCTCATGGACAGAAACAGCAGCGTGATGGAGATGTTCCCCAAGGGATGGCTGGAACTCGCCGGCGTCGGCCAGTACGTCTATCACTGGCTTGCCAGCTGGTCCGGGATGCAGCACGAGGGCGCCTGGCGAGACCCCGTCGGAGACCACTGCCCGTATCCGGAGGACAAGCGGCGATGCATGTCCATGTTTAAGAACGGAGGGATTGGACACAACGAGACCTATTTTTCGGAGTGGGCGAGGAATGTCCTGAATGGGGTGAATCTGAGGAAGGCGCAGCAGGTCTCCAAGACCAAGAGTCCTGTTTCTGGGCTCTGTGGCTGCAGCTGATTGGTGGATCTCGTTTTGGTTCTTCTAAATTAGGGTGAGAGTTAGTCGAGCTCGACTCAAAGTTCAGTTCAAGTTCGAGTATTGTCGAGCTCGTTCGAGTATTGTCGAGTTTGATCTGTAGCTTGAGCTACTCGAGTTAACTCTATGTCGACTCGATGAATTTCGAGTAATTCGACTTGATAGTATTTTTGTAATAAATCTTAATCGTGTGGTATTTTAGACATTTCTTATTTCTCTAGTGTTGAAACTCGATCAGTCTATCGGAGCTCGAATACTCGAGCTCGAGCTCGAACTGAGTTCATCTGCTCGACTCGAGCTACACCTTTACGTTGTCGAGTCGAACTCGAGTATACCACTACTCAAACTCGACTCGACCTCGATCTCACCCCTATTCTAAACTAGAAAGAAGATTGAATCATTTATTGGTTTGGAGAATTGAACGAATTGAACCTGTAAGAAAACGAGGAATACCGAAATTCTTGATTAATAGCGTCATTATGTGTCATCAAATGGGTGTTTCATCATGAATTTGTTTTTTCCTAAATTGATTCTTTATTTGAAGTTTGCAAAGTAAATGTCTTATTTGATGGTGTTTGGATGAATTTATACTCTCTTCAAAATATTTAGGAGTTTAGAAGTTACTAAAACATATATTTGGTAGAGTGTTTTTAATAAAGTAGTTTATATCTATCAAATAAAATGTTTGAAATTTATAAATTTTTTAAAAATAAATTAATTTTTCTCAACTCATTTGTTTATAAGTTTCTTATAATAAATTGATTTTTTTCAAATTATTTTCAAATATTTAATATTGACTATTTTATTATATGTATTAAAAATTGTATAAATAAGTTTAATTACATTATTTAATAATATTTAATTTATCTTTATCATTATTATACAAAAAAAATTATAGTTAATTATAATTATAAATTTTTAACAAAATTTTATAAGATGATCTTATTAATTTTATCCAAATACTTATTGACTTATTTTTAAAATATAATATATGTATATATATATAAGTTTATAAGCTTTAAAAATATTTTATAAATTATATAATTTTATAAACTATAAAAAATAAGCATACCTGAACACCCTCTTAATATCAAAACAATTCACTAAGGTAACAATGGATTGGGTGGTTAGGTTGAGTTGAGAACCCATAACTTAAAAAATTATTTTAATCAAAATAAAGTTAAAAATATATTTATATACACTGTAATTTTTTTTCTAATTTCAATACTATTTATTTAAAGATAATTTTAAATGTACTTAAACTTTTAAATTTTCTACTTTCTTATCATTTTAAATGTTATTGGATTAAACTTCAACAAAATATATATAATTATGTAAATAAAAAAAAAAAATAAATAAGAAGGAAAAGGAATAAGTCAATTCAAGCAAAGTCTTCGAACTTATTTTTTAAGTAAGAATGCAAAACGTGGAGGATGCTCTAAATTTTAATATCTAAAATAAAAAATTAAGTTTGAAAATATCAACATAAAATTTTGGTTAATATAACATTTAAGTTTAAGTTTTCACATATTTATTATTTTTAAAATTAACTTTATTTAATTAATTTTTTATTTATATAGTTAGAAATTTAAAAAGTTATAAAATAAGAAAATAATTAATAAAAATATTTATTAAATTATTTTAAATATATAAACGGATTTGAGAGTTTGTAGATCAATCCATAGAATAATTAAAAGTTAATCTATTTTTCTTCTTGCATTGGTTCGTGTGGATGGCTTAATTCAAATTTATTAATTTTTTATTTTAAATTTGCATCCTATTGTCAAATCATACGAGAAATTGTTGCCCTGACAATTCGGGTCAGTGTCACGGAACATTTAAAGCATGGGCCTATGAGATGGGCAAGCCTGTTAATGGAATACTTGTTTGTCAGTCAAATCACTGTTGGGTTACCACACAAAAATTTCCTCCTTCACATACATTTATTATTTTTCTAAAGTGAAATTTCAATAAGAAGACATAAAATGATTTTTTTAAAAGATTTTCCTGCCAATTAGGTTTTGATTCTTCCATCCACTATGACGTGAGGGGAATACTGTTGAGACAAGTGCAATTCATTTTTTCTCTTATTTTATAAATTTACTGTGGTATATTTGTTATTCATTTTTTTTGTCCTTTGGATATCTCTGGCATAGGCTTCAACTCTTTTTTTTTTTTTTTTTTTCTTTGTTTCAATAAAACAGAGGGAAGGAAAAGAATAAGGTAGTCAGACAACTTCAATTATTGTGAGCAATAGGAATGTAGGCCACAATCACAATACATTGAATTTTTCTCAAAAGAATTTGGTCGACATGTAGACAAGTTGATTACTTGGGCCATCCTCGTAGTGTTATCTCTATCTATATCTATATTTATATCTATATATAACATTATTATACATATTATATAAATTTTCTTCTCTTTCATCAACATAAATTAAGTGGGACACTTCAGCCACATTGACCCCTGTATCTAAATATATCAATATCGGCAGCATGTGGATGCTTTTTGATCTGAAGGATCCACAGAACATACATTCATACATACATATATGCATGTATACATACATACATATATGTATATATGCGTGTGTGTGTGTGTGTGTGTATAGGTATTACAAAATGATTATTTAATTTCATGCATGCCATCCCATATTTGCATGGGCATCGGCTGCAGCCAGTTCATTTCTGTGTCACTCGTCATGATGTTGTGTCCCAATTCCATAAATTCAGTTTTCATTGATGGACTTAGTCATTGATAGACTTAGGTTACCAGTGGAAAACACATTTTCAAAATTTTGTCCTCTAAAACAAATATTATGAGTCATAATGACATCATATTATTACTTTAAAAGGGTTATGTAGTTTTTTGTGGGAAAAAATTTATTTTAGTAAATGAAACTTGATTAATTAAATCCTTTCAATTTGTTAAACACTTGCCAAGTGAAATTTTGAACCCCAATATGTGCAAAGTCTCTTGGGCCAATTTGCCCATTGTACTAATACCACTAGTAAATGTATCAGATAATACAATTCTAATAAATATTACCATCTTTATATTTAATAAAAAATTTATATTTTTCAATTGTATTTGTCACAATTTTAAATACTATTTTCAAAAAAGGGGTAGCAATGGTCAATTTATCAAAATTGGCTGGGGCAAAGTGAGATTTTCCTGGGAGTGCGAGGGGTAGAAAGGGTATCACAACATGGGGACAGTTTAAATTTAAGCCTGTCATTCTCTATTAAATGAAGGTGGATGAGAGTGATGAAATAGGTCAAACCAAATTGAAGAGGGGAACTACACTTTGCCTCAAGTGGGACCCATCACAAGCTGGGCCCTGTCCCATCCTTTCTCTTAACATCGCTGTGCTGTCCGTGATTTTCCATCATTAATTACAAGGAAAAAGAAATTTGAGAGATTCATTCCCCAGTCAACTGGTTTAATTCCCCCCCTTTCTCTGGTGGGCAAATTTCACACTAAAGTAAAAGAAAATTTGTAATGTGGCATAACTGGTTATGTATGAATAGGCTTAAAATCAATTAGCCTGAATTAGATGATGCAAGTGGGGATGAAGTTGTTTGGGGGCAAAGAGTGCACCTATTTAAACAAAAATGGGGCCTTTAATTATGGACAGGCATGGTGTGTTGATTGCAGCTAGCTTGGTATGTGGCTGGTGGACATGTCTCCACCCATTGTCTAGAAACCTCATTGAGTACACTTTTCTGTTTTAGAGTTTTTTTTTTTTTAATTTATTGGGAAAAAAATGGATGAAATGTCAAAATAATTAAGATTTTGTGTAAATTTATTAAATCATCTGTTAAACACCAATTCATTTTCAAATCGTTAGTTTATTTACGCAAGATATTTCTTTAGACAACATAAATTTGGTTTTCAAGAATTAAATAAGAGGGTTAGTTAAGGGTATGGAAGACTGTTAATTTCAAAATCAAGAATATTAATGAGTCGAGTTCAAATTAAAAAATAAATTTGATTTGCCTTGAAACTATTTTGTGTCGAGCCGGAATTGAGTTCAATTTTGAATTTCATTTTTTCGAGTTCGAACTTCTTGTTTGATTTAGAACTTGATTTTTATAAAATTTAACCAAAATTTATTCGACTAATTGTGAATTTCAAACTATTGTACGAAACTAACTTATTCCCACTTCTTCAATTTCACTGTTTTTTGTTTTCTTGCAAAGTAAATGTAACCTTGCATTCCCTTAACAACAATTACCAACAAAAACCCCTTGAAAATGATGAATACTTGAATATAAACATTATTACCGCGAAGTTTTCCCTAGTTGCCCTTATTCTTCTAATGCACATGCATGGCCTCCACCAATGTGACAATTAAACCATAAAAGGTGAATTATGTGTGTGATCAGTAGAGTATTCATGTTACTACCAAATACCAAATTGAGTCAAAATTCAGCACCTAAATTTTGGGCGTACTAAATTTGTGTATTAAACACCGATTCCAATTTTTTACTTTGGTTCCATATATTACCAAAATAATTCTTGTTAGTTTGATTCGATATCTAAGTTTCAACTTTTATTAAAAATACCAAAAGGTAAAAAATGAAAAGGAGGAATTAGGAGATAAAAATGACAATATTAATAAAAATATAAATATAAATAAAATTCAATATTTAGTTTGTATAGAATACTAAAACTGATATGAACATTAAAATTTTGAAAATGATTATATTTAAATTTTGATTTCGATTTAATTTAATTAATATATTGAATTATAACGCAAAGCTCAATCAAAACAAAAATATTAATAATTGTATTTATTATTATATATTAATTTAAAATTTTAAAATTCCATCATTTTTTTTTCTTTTTTTCAAACTCACACTTAAACCAAGCAAAATTTCTAGGAAAATGTGTGTGTGTGTTGGTTTTATTTATTTATTTTTTTTTTGAATACTGTTTGACAGATGAGCTTTACAGAATTACTGCTAGATTCTGGTTCTTTCTTTACCAGCACGTAGGTTAGTTACGTCATAAATCCAAAAGACACAAGCAACAAGCAAAAAGTGGTCCTCCCCCTCCTCCAATGAAAACTACGTATTCCAAAATTAATTAATAACCAACCTACTACTTCAACTTTCATCATCTCCACTTGTTATCGGAGAAGAATGTTTTTGGGATGTATGGTGATAACTCCATCTTCACAACTCCACATTTATGTGTTGAAAGCGAGAGAGAGAGTCAGACGGGGGGGAAGAAACTACTCACAAGCTACCTTCAAAGGAAGATATATACGTGTATGTGAGTGAAATTCCAGAATTGATTATGCCGAGTCTCATGGTTAAAAGGGAAAAATTACTGTTAGTGGACAGATCTAAAGACAGTGATTAGTCTGCCCATGACTTCGCAGCCTGGGAGGCCTTGAAAGACCGACAACATGAGATAATTCCAAGGCAATCCAATGTGGCATTCTCCCTACTCACTTAATGCTCATCAGCTCAGATTGTAGTCTGTTCTCACTTCCTCTGGTCCGCTGAATTTCTTGTAGGCTAAGTGTACTTGCTTAATAGGATTCTAGGATTCCAGGTTGTTCTTTTTCTTGCTGTGTGGTTTACTTCATTATGTGGGATTCGGAAAGTGAATCGGTATGCGGACGAGATTATGGCAATGGAGTCATATCAACTAGCAAGGCTGGTGTGCAGACAGATGGCTTTGAGCAAAGAGGCCAGTCTTGGTATGTATCTCACTTTCTTGGTACAAATTTACAGTCTGTACTCTTGTTGTTACAGATAAGTTAATGTTTGTCTGCAAACAGGTATGTTTCAACTGATATTCCAAGTGACCTCTTAGTCCGGATTGGAGATGTCAGTTTCCACCTGCACAAGGTAGTTCAGTTCAGTCTTGTTTAGACAGTCTAATTTCCGTCAGCGTGCTGTTCTAACATCATTAAAGTATAAACAAAATATGTGCTGACACTGATTCAGAAATCCTTTTACCTCTCTAGTATCCTCTTCTTTCTAGAAGTGGGAAAATGAACAGAATTATATACGAATCGCGGGAAGGGGAGCTGAACAAGATCTGTCTGGATGAGCTTCCAGGAGGGCCCGACGCTTTTGAGCTGGCAGCAAAGTTCTGCTATGGAATTGCAGTAGATTTAACAGCAACTAACATCTCCGGCCTAAGATGCGCCGCGGAGTACTTGGAAATGACTGAGGATTTAGAAGAAGGCAATCTTGTATTCAAGACTGAAGCTTTTCTCAGCTATGTGGTTCTGTCCTCATGGAGGGACTCCATAGTGGTATTAAAAAGCTGCGAGAAGCTCTCACCGTGGGCGGAGAATCTCCAAATTGTCAGAAGATGTAGCGAGTCCATCGCTTGGAAAGCTTGTGCAAATCCCAAAGGGATAAGATGGCATTATACTGGGAAGGGCTCAAGATCATCATCCAGCCCTAAACGGAATGAGATGAAATGCCCTAGCCCAAGTAGGAACGCGCTAGTGCCCCCCGATTGGTGGTTTGAAGATGTTTCCATTCTCCGGATTGATCACTTTGTCAGAGTTGTCACTGCAATTAAGGTAAAGGGCATGACTTATGAACTGATTGGAGCTGCAATAATGCATTATGCAACTAAGTGGCTCCCCAGTTTCATCAAAGAGGGGGCCGGATCAGCATCTTTGGCAGTGCCTACGGATGATGGAAATATTAGTAGTCATGGCAGTGGCATTGGCAGCAGCTGGAAAGGGGGACTTCACATGATTGTGGCTGGAAATAAGGAGGATGTACCGGTAGTACAGGCTAAGGATCAGAGGATGATTGTTGAAAGCCTGATAAGCATCATCCCGCCACAGAAAGACGCTGTTTCTTGCAGCTTCCTTCTGAGGCTGCTGAGGATGGCAAACATGCTGAAAGCGGCTCCTGCCTTGGCTACTGAGCTGGAAAAACGGGTCGGGATGCAGTTTGAGCAGGCCACCTTGGCAGATCTCCTGATACCTTCTTACAACAAAAATGAGACCATGTATGATGTTGATCTTGTGCAGAGGCTTTTAGAGCATTTCCTGGTTCAAGAACAGTCAGAAAGTTGGAGCCCCAGTAGGCAGTCGTCCTTGGACACGAAGATGTACGACGGAGCTCAGAGGGGGGCAAATTCCAGTGCCAAGATGAGAGTGGCCAGGCTTGTTGATAGTTACCTTACAGAAGTGTCAAGAGACAGAAACCTCTCATTGACTAAATTCCAGGTCCTGGCAGAGGCCTTGCCTGAAGCTGCTAGAACTTGTGATGATGGATTGTACAGAGCTGTTGATTCCTATCTCAAGGTAATGATTCTAATTTCCAGTTCTTTCTGGATTAACTCATCCTTCTCATACACTTGGAATTTGAACTGTTTCGTCAGTCTCTGAAGCACAAAAACGCCATACGTTAACAGCAATTAGTCCAACAAATAGAGCTATTCTGTGCATCCAAGACACTATTATTGGTTCTGATGACTCCTCTCTCAACTTGACAGGCCCATCCTATGCTCACGGAGCACGAAAGGAAGAGGCTGTGCCGCGTGATGGACTGCCAGAAACTCTCCATCGACGCGTGCATGCACGCTGCCCAAAACGAAAGACTCCCACTGAGAGTTGTGGTGCAAGTCCTCTTCTCTGAACAGGTGAAGATAAGCAATGTCATAGCCAACAGCACCCTCAAAGACGCGGACGAATTCCATCACCAGCCCTTGGTATCAAACCGCAAAACACTACTTGAAGGAACTCCTCAGTCATTCCAAGAGGGATGGACTGCAGCAAAGAAAGACATCAACAGCCTCAAGTTTGAACTGGAAAGCATTAAGGCCAAGTATTTAGAACTCCAGAACGACATGGAAACGCTGCAAAAACAGTTTGATAAGGTGACTAAGCCGAAGCAGACATCAGCATGGACCTCAGGGTGGAAAAAACTGAGCAAACTCGCCAAGATTACAGAGAACAACCATGACGGGGCTCAGGTGCCGAGTCCTGATCAAACTAGGAAGGCTCCAAGAAGGTGGCGGAATTCAATTTCCTGAAGCATCAGCAAGTTATGAGCAAAGATATCAGCAGATGAATGATTCTTTTTAAGGCAGTTCAAGGGTTTTTCCTTTATCTACCTAGTTATCTTTAGATCATTCAATAAGTTTACTTCCCATAAGAGGTATTATTTCAGAAAGTACCATGATCTTATTGTCTAGGGTTGATGATCAATTTGTGTGTGATTGTTATGTTGGTTCTTTGTTAGTTTTGTGTTTAGAGATTCCAAATGATTTTCCTCAAGTATTAGATTAATTATCATACTGAATAAAACTGCTCTTTGTTCCCTAAATATGTGTTTTATCTACGTAACTATGAATTCGTCTTTGCAAACATGATCGAGAGTGATAAAAACATGTGGACTGATGTTAGAAAAACATCAACCAGAAGTAGGCCTAATGCTTTCTGTGCTTCCAAACCAGTACTATCAGCCAGCATACATATGAAGTCTTTTTTTCATTCTGAAAATTAGGATGTGTGTGTTTCAATTGCACCATCACATGCAGATATGATGGGAAGATTAATGGGACATTGAAATTTTTCTGAGTTACTGAGAGATCCTACCTGTCCTTCATCCAATGGCATCTTGTTTTTTGCTTCCCCGAGAGAGTATTGATGACTATAAAATGATTCATTCGTCAGACGCAAATGAATGTTTAAAAAATAAATAAATAGATCACTTTCCATTATTGAATCTTTAAGAAATTAACCTCTTAGCCTTGTAGCTTTCTGAAATCACATATTAGTAAGTTTCAAGTCAGGGTTCTGTTTCTATATTTTCTGGTCCAAAGAAAATATGTACGCATATACATGGATACATACATTTTTAGGAAGACAAATGTCCGTTTTACTCTTAAATTGACACTTAAAATTTTGAAGCCCAATTACTCGGTGACACGTCAGCAAATTATTCCACGTGCTTGCCATGTCACCCAGTTGGTCCAACAGTTCACGTAGTATCTTCTACCCAAAAATTGTGTACTCCCAAAATATAAGTGAATGCTGGGAATAACTGCTGACCAGAAGAAAATGTGAATGTTCTTCGTATGAAAAGGGGGGCTGTCGGAAAGTTGATTCCACCACACTGACCGGCCATCTAGTAATGGATATCTGCCTGTTAATGATTTGTAACATACATACATACATATATATATATATATATATATATATGCTCTGTGGAGTGGTTGACTTTTTTGTGGGCCAATGTTCTTGTATTAAAATTAGTAAACAAATACAGTGAGTAATATAGGAAAAAATCTTACAAACCCCAAAAAAAATCAAAATTACATGTAAGAACAGCGTTCGAAAGAAATAAATTTAAGAAACAATTTCACCTGAAAGCCCATGAGTTATATAGGATTTCTGCTCTTTGTTCTTTTATTCTATTAATATGAACTTATCACATGTTTTATTTTGTATTATGTGATAGTTATATAAATACGAGTTTATATGTATTAATGAAAATATAAGGATAGAGTGGCAGAAACAATTTTCTGAAAAGAAGATTTGATCTATTTAAAAGTACTGTATAACGTTGTAAAGGGTTTTGAGTAATTTAATAAGAAAAGAGTAGACAAAGAAACAGATTATATATAAGGTATTTAACCACACAAAGATATGACAATTTTCATGGTTGGAATAAATAAAGAATTAATTACTACAATTAACTATCTAATATATGCTAATTGATTAGAGGAGAGGGTTTAGATAAAATCTTTCTTCCACTCATAATTTTATTTCTTTATTAGGGTAGTAATTGTAAGTCAAGTCTTATAGTACAGAAATAAAACAAGAATATTATGATTATTATTATTACTATCATCATCATCATCAAAATATTTAAAAATATTAATGATAATAATGAAAGGAAAGTGATAGTTTCAAAGTCCAAGCTTTCTTGAACACGCAATAATTAGTTAAAGCATAAAAATTAAACTTTATGACATAAAACCAAAACTCAAGGAACTTAATGGTCATTAAAGAAATAAATGATGGGTAATTGATGTGAGAATATTAATCATGGCATCAGCAATGATGCTTTAGTTGGAATTATATTTTTGTCCGTGAGCATTTGTTCGTAAAGTCAATAAAACAAAGGTCATCTGATAGAATATAATTATAATTTGTGAAAGTCATTTTGACTATAATCTTAATCATGACCATTTAATAATTATAGTAATCACACTTTATATATTTTTGATCTAATTATCAAAATATTTGTTGAACCACCCTGCAATCTGCCTCATCAATACTCTAATAAACTTTACAAATGACCTGATTTCTAGCTCCCATATTTTCTTTAATTACAAATCACTAATTATTATCTTGACTTTTTCATAAAGGCTCAGACCCTTAAAGTTTGAATTTTGTAAATGTAAATTTTCTATAATGTCCTTATATTTTTAATCTAAATTACTTACGAAAAGGATTGATTAGTAAATTTAGCCTAAATTTTCTTCTTAACCTCACTTGTTATAACTTGTGATTACATTTAAGGCCTATAATTTTCCTTGAAACCAAAGCATTAGTTACAAATTCTTCTTATATATTGATAATATATATCTATTTTTTATTATTATATGTACAATTATTATAATGCCTTTTTGTATATTTTTTTTATTTTTTATTTATTTCATTCACTTCTTTATTTTTTATTCTATTTTAATTTTTTTCAATCTCCTTTCCCTATTTTCATTTTATAAATGACTGTAAAATTTATATTTAAAAAATATTGTCAATTCACTTGTATAATTATGCATTCATCTTGTATGACTCTTGCCACTAATATTACTTTGTTGTTGTTAGAACATGAGCTAAATTACAAAACAAATGCATCAACCTGCATCCAATGCCAATGCCATCCAAGAAAAGGAAATTGCATAGAAGATCAATTCATCAACTCCTTAATCCCTAAATCCTAAACTATCAAAACATACCTAATAGGAGTTTCATGTCCCCCACTAAACGCATGATTTGAAATCCATTTCCTCAACAACTGAGAAGTTGAGTTGGGTGAGTCTGTTTAAATATGTGAGTCCCACAAAACACCAATAGGAGTTTCTATTTTACCTTTTTCTTTCATATTTATGTGTACGTATATATATTGACTTTGATGGTCCATTTTGGGTGAAAAGGACATTAGACGAGATGATCACATAAACCTAACAGTGGAAAAAAGCTTCAAGAAAATGGTCCCACGCTACCAATCACTCAAGAAAAACAATCACAATGGACATCATTTTCCCACCAATAAAGACACAAACATTGACACATGGAAAATAAATCAACACAAAAATGAAACTGAAAAGTTAACCAAAAAAAGTCTTTTTTGCAAAAAATAAAGAAAGAAAACACTAAGCCATGGAACAGTATGATTACAACCACAACTACAAATAGAAAAGAATACATATTTATTTACAAGCACACAACCAAACAGTAGAACCAGAAAACGTCACCAGTAGAGACTCTCCAGACAGTAGTCTTACAACCACAAAGTTAACAAATGGAAACAAACAACAAGATTTGATCATGGATTGGTTTTGACAAATTCATGATGAAAGCCCCGACCCACCAACAGGTTGACTGAATGATGAAAAAGAGAGAACAGAAGCAGGCAAAGATTGTCAACAACAGCAATGAAATGCAGAAGGCAGCAAATGGGAATGGACTGTGGGACCAATCCCAATCACCAAACGCGCATGCTGACAATCCATGGAGGTTTTAGACAATCCGGGCAAAAAAAGGGGTCCTCATGTACAGCACAGAACCCCACTCACTATGCATCACCATGCGTTCAAATCTGCCATGCCTGCTTTAAACCGCAAAAGCTTATAAATAATCATTTCAAGTCAACAATGATTGCCCCATTTTTCTTCATCACCTGAGAGCAATGAGAGTGACTGAGGGTAAAGAGCAGAGCCTTCATCCCATTAAGCTACCTCTTTATTGGCCCAGACTGCATACTAATGCACTATTAGAGTGAAAAGGCAAAGGTTTGAGCATAAAGGAAAAGCCACCTTACTACTTTCATATCACATCAATAATTCAATTCAAAAACACATTTAATGGTAATGGTTTCTTGCAGCCCGACGGTCTAACGACAGAAAAACTCCAAACTAAGGGTTAGTTGGAAGTAACAGATTTGCACCTGGGGTAGCTGAGTCCGAGGGCTTGGACTTCGGTCTGCATTGATTTCAAGTAAACAATGGCCTTGTCGATTATGGAAAGTGGATCCTTGCTATTTAAGCCGGGAATAATGTTCTCCAAAATCTTCAATGCTTGACCAATTTTAACCTTCTTCTCTCTCTTGCCCAAGTTGATATCATCATAGGAGTAACTATTTTTTGCACAGCACAACTCCACATCATCCTCGTAATGGTGTGAAACAGGCTGCCTCACTGGGCCTACTGCACTTGCCAATGATGATTTCTTGTACTTGCCATCAAGCAATCTTTGCCTTTTTGGTGGCTCGTCAGAACTCGCCACCTCTTCGACGAGTTCCTCCTCATGTAATTTGTCCTTGTCGCGGCCCCCTTCAATGATAAATGGAGAGTGCCCCGTGCTAGTTACCTCATCGTTCTCACCATCATCATCATCATCATAACCACTATCTGAGTAAAGCAGAGCATCGATTTCCTCACTATCTTCAAGCATCTCACCTTCTCCATCGGTCAAATGATTTTCGTGCCAATTTTCTTCAACAATGGGCCTCATCAAGAATTGCGGATCTACTTGCACTGCCACTTCTTCTGACAGGCTGTTAGCACTACCAGTAATCTCGGGGGCCAAAATTTGATTATGGGGAGGAAAGGAAGGGCTAAAGAACAATCTCATGTGATTTCCCGACTGATCAAAAATGAGAAACCTCTTCTGAGGAGCAGAGGAAGCAGCACTAGCCTTACATGTGATATCAAGTTCAAGCTCATGGGGCAAAGCACATTGCGCATCTTTCAGACATGGGTTTCCAGATGGATGAGGGATATTGCAGTATGGAGATGCCAGTTTTGAAACCCTGCCGGCAGTATCTTGTTGGCCCGTGTTCAAACGACAGAAGTCAGAAGTATAATGTCCCGGAAAAGCAGCATTGGCAGTAGACTTGGAAGGAGAAATGCAAGGGAAATAGTTTTGCTCATGCTGCGGAAGTGCCATGTGATCCAAATAGGATGAATTCTGCTGATACGTCTTAGACTTTTTGGCTGTAACCATCCAGCCAAAATCTCAACCTGGATATATGATTCGCCTAGTCATATGAAAATTCCAAAAAAGGAATCAAGATAACCAGGGACAAATACTACAAAAATATAGAAAATCATACCAGAAGAATGCTTGAATACAGTCCCACAAATAGATTACTTTTGGATATGCTAAACAAAAAGAAGGAAAAAGATATATTGCTAGCTTGATGTGACAAACGGAAACTTAGAAGAAATCTACGTAACGGGCTTCAGCAAATGACGGAAATACTCGGCCTGCAGAAGACAACCGTGGCAAAATTAGCAGCTTTTCATTAATCATAGAAATTTAGCATTAACAAAACAATGCATTGATTAAGCAGTCAACAGAAATAATATCAAAAAGTAACAAATATATCATAGGCAAAAGTAGAAAACTTTCAATGACAAACCTGACAATTTTGCGAAGGTTGGAAGCATGCTATAACTTTAACAATTATGGTTGTTCTCCCAGCGATCCCATTCTCATGTTGAAGCGCCCTAAACCTCGTCTGGGTCGCTGCTTGGCACACCATAACTACTTTTGACTCCTTAAAGTACTTCAGCAGGAAAACTTTAATGTTGGAAACACAAACAGCTAAAGAAATAAAAAGAAAGAGGCAAGCCCAACTAAAATGAAGTTGAAGATGTCTAGAACTTCTACTTAACGACAAACCAAACTTAAGAAAAGACAACGATGAACTTCAACAATTAACACAGAATTGCTGATGAATATTGCACGGTCTAAAAGCTCTTCTGAACGATTCTATCCGTCGGATGGTTTTATAGAATATAGAAGAAACAAGCAAAGTACTGAAAGTGATTGGATCCCATGGATTACAAGCTGGTGAAAGGAGGTCAGCACAAAGAAAGGTTCGGTTCAACAGAAGAAAAGTAACTTATTGAATGACCCTGCAATACAAATTCAAAGAGATGACATATCGGAACACATCAATCGACAAACTCAGCCACCGCATATTTGTTGCCACTTATATCCAGTTGAACTTATTGTAACTGTATTCAACAAAGCACCTGAAAACATAGCAAAACAGCACATTTGTGAGACTCAAAGAAAGCGACAAATGGAATAAAAATGGATGTTTTTTCCACCAGAAAACAAGTCTGTGCTCTCCCAATATGAGCCTTCTCTAAACAAAAAGCAGGGGATCTTAAAATTTCAATAAAAAATCAACAGCCCAACAATTCCAGTACCGCTTTCCTGCTCCAGATCGAACCTCAGCCTAACCATAAATCTTTCTTTTTCCTTATCTTCTAGATAACAAAAGGTTCATCTATCAAATATGTTAATTGCGAAAGATATTGAAAAATAGTTTCTTTCCTTGTAAAAATCTCGTAAACATGACATGCCAGTCTTCAATCCTCTAACAAGAAACAAAGGATTAAAAGACGAAAATAATGCACCAAAGAAGAGCATGGAAGATAAACCCATCAAAACAAAGAAACATCAAGAAAAAGAAAATCAAGAACTGAGGGAAGAGAACACAAACATCCCAGAAAAAGGGCTGAGAAGATTCTAAGAACTTACAGATCTCGAAGCAAGAAAATAGAAACTTGTGAGAGCTGAAAAGAGTTGTCAATTGCGGGGAGATTGTAGCCGTGGCAAATGGAAGGGGAGCGACACAGAAGGTGGAAGCAGTGAACAGTAGTTGGATAGCAGAAGAAGTAGCCACCAATTGAGGCGTTGCTCGGATTATATAGAGCCGTAAGCAGTTCAATGACAATAATGCCCGCCCTTTCTGTTCTGTCCAATTCTTGTATTTCTATTTATTTTTTTAAAAGTAATTCTTTTATTGTTACTATTATAATTTTGGCGTAAAATCGTGGTATTTATTTTCATATTTTATGTAGAGATGGACGCCATAATCATTATACATTTTGGGTTTGATTGTCACTACACATTTTGCATCAAAAACAACTATAAAGTGTAGTGATTCATAAGTACTTGTGAGTTTATTTTTTTGCCATTTTACATTAATTTGGTAAGATGTGAAATTGATAATTTGCACTTATCTGGTCATAATAATGAGATAATGAAACTATTGTGAGAACTGAGAAGTAACAAGAGCTTTTTTTCGTATTGATACATACATACACACACATATATTTATATACACACACATTTACTATGTATTTTGATCAGTCTTTACTAATCGCATCTAATTAAATTATAATATTTTATATTTTTAATTATATATTGAGCAAATGAAAAGAGATTACGCAATATATAATTATTTAAGTATCTTAAATTCTTTACCTGTTATCTTTTTACTCCACTTCATTTACTCTTTGTTATTGTTTCACTTCTTAATTTTAATTTATTCTTTTTAATTTTTTTTATTTCTTTTTATGTATTCTACATCATGCATTACGGTTAAATGCATGATTTTGATTGAATAATTTTAAATCAATATAATGCCTTATGTAAATACTATTTTTTTTTCTTTCCTTCTCTGTTCCCTTTTAATATAATTCTATGTTTCTTTGTTTTATTTTTTACATTTTTCAATTCAATCTTCTTATTTTTATTATTCTTTTAATTTTCCATGTACATTTAATCCTAGATTAATTTTATTTTTATTTTAATTTGTTACAATAATTGAGCATCATAATTTGTAAAAAAAAAATTGCACATGCATCGAGTATCAAATTATGTAAATTATTTTTACCTTAAAAAACAAAAAAGAAGGGGAAAAAAACTACTGCGCATTATATTGAAATCTCAAATGCGAGGAAAAAACGTAACAAAGGCAAGAGTAGTTAAAAATGAAGTCATCACCAAACAAAACCAACTATCCCTTTCTCTTTGACTATTCGTCTTTATAATTATTTGGTGCAAGAGAATCATTTTAGAGGATCTAGAGCTCTCTCTCTCTCTCTCTCTCTCTCCTCTCTCTCTCTCTCTCTCTCTCTCTCTCTCTCTCTCTCTATATATATATATATATATATATATCCATTCATCAGGTTGACATATTGTAATTAATTAGTTACATTTGAAAAATCGCATCTAATTATCAAATCTTGCAATAAGAAATCACAGTAGATATAAATTACCATGCAACGTTAATAAGACGTTATCAAAATTGGAACATCTAATGGTTTATAGTATTCTTTTCTTTTAAAAATATAATGGTCAGCCATGTGCCATTTCATTATGTTTTTATCTTTAAATAAATTATTAAAAGACAGGAGTGATGAAATCAACTCATCAAATTTCTTCAAGCATATCCATATAATATTTGGATTCGTTAATAGGCAACTCACCACTCAGATATCTATTATTATATCCATACATTATGCTATGTTTGATGCCTTGGAGCTCATTGCCAGGAACAGGTTCAAATTCAAAAATTAAAACCACTTTCTTGTGAAAAACTAAAGAATCAAACTGGCATTGTCATCTTTATAGTAAATGAACAGGCAATGTTTGGAAGAAGGGCCTTGTTAGAAGACAGTTATAATGAAATGCACATTTTCGATTATAAAATTTTAATATTTTTAAAATTTTAATTTATTTAAATATATATAAAATATAAAAATAATTAAATAATTTAATTATATATAAAAAATCACAATTATCTTTTAAGTATTATATTTCTACATACAAAAGTATTTATTGACTGTAAATATGTGTAATGATTTAAAAAATAATTAACCTATTATACATATAAGAAAAAATTTTAAAATTCAAATTTATATAAATATTTTATTGAATAGAATGGTTGGTTACAAGAAGTGAAAATAGGAAAACATTAGGCCCATCTCACAAAACCCTACCTGGAAAAGGGAAGTTAGGAAATTGTGAAAAAAAACAAAACAGTAATTTGCAAATGGAATGAGAATGATTAAGGGGGAAAAAGGGTTGAAAGATTCTGTAAACATATGACTTCCAGCCCCTTAATTCAAATTGACTTGTCCATTTCTCTACACAAAGGCAGGAAACTGAGAGGGAACTTGGTATCATGCCACTGGTCAAACTTACACAATGCAAAAGGAAATTTCTGAACAGTGTCCAAAAAATACCTCTAGCGAATATCAATGGGCAGATAATCTATTTTAAAGATGACATGCATCAAACTGCAAAAGCTGAAATTTACCCTCACTAAAACCGAAAAGAAGGCATTTCTAAAATGTCTGAGTAGTATTACAAATGCTTGAGCATACAAGAAAATCAGAGTGGCAATTGAATGCTAATGATGACTGTGATGGTGCTAAAAGAATAATCAATGAATAAAACAAACTAAAACAGAGTAAGTGTACCGAAACAGGAAGAAAAGATTCCACAAGAAAACTTTTGACTCCCAAATTTAACGAGCAATGCTCAGGTTCCAGGGTCGTTATTGCACAATATCAACCATAACGTCAGACAAGAATCAGGGACAAAGCATTCATACATTCAACTGAATAAGTGCAGGCCTACACTGCAAAGGCATAAGAATGCAATAAACAAACAACCATTTCTTCTGGGTTACTGGTTAGGCTACCGAGGTAGTCACTGAGCACTCAAAACTTCAATCTCAAAAACCAGGACTGAGTTGGGCTGAATTCCCCATGCTGCAAAACCACTTGAGCCATATGCATAGTCCGGAGAGCACTGCAGCATTAAATAAACCAATCAGTGAGACAGCTGATATGGATCAACAAAATGATTGAAAGGAATTATAATTTGTGCAGACACAAGCATGCCACAGAATTGTTTACAGGATCGGGAAGAAAGAAATGGGAACCCTAGTCCCATAGAAAGGTAAATGAAGAAGTAGGAGAGAGGAAGGGAGTAAAATAAAACATAGAGCTCACTTTAGAAAGCACCAGAACATATTTGCAGGTTGACAGAGTCTTATTTGCAAAATGATTGAAAGTGTATCACAATTGCAGCAACATCGAAAAATCATTAGAGTAACAAAATCAATCAGTTAATCTGCTCATTTTAGGGTTTAGGAACATCAAAAAATTAATTATAGAAACAAAATCAATTTGTTAATATGCTCGGTTTAGGGTCTAGGCAACGTAAAAAAAATCATTAGAGTAACAAAATCAATTATTTAACCTTCTCGTTTTACCCCATGCTTAATGGAAGTCAACTTGCTATTGAAGGTAACTAAGAGCACAAACCACAACATGTCTAGATCATCTGATATTTACAGTTTGCTTTCCAGAATTTTTTGATTAAGTATCTGGTCAAAATTCAGTACCATAAGCAGCATGCGTTGCAGCACTAGATCCAGTTAAAACCAACAAGAAATATAATGGCAAGAAGAAAAAAAGGGAGTTCAATACTCGTAATCGAGCGACTTCTCCCACTTGCATTCCCAGCACCCCTTCATCCCATCCTGCAACAGAGGCAACATGCAATAGATTATGAAAACAACACTCCGTATAATGCAGCCAACATATATAATGCCTAACTACAAAACACAATCATATTTCTTTACATGCCACCGCGTCGAATCTAATTTCATATTTTTTTCTTAAACCTTTATTTCCTCACTTTTTTGCTCCCAATTTTCATTTTCTCACCAAAAACAACCCAGAACAGTTATTAGATGCCAATTTCAATAACAAATCGATTGATCAGCCAGAAGACTGAAACTAAGCACATGTTTCAAAAAGAAAAAAGGTAACTTAACAGTAATTTATTTTATTTCAGTAGCAAAATACCTTTAATAACTTTGCCTTTGCCAATTTCGAAAGAGAACGGCTGCTGCCCTGGATCCTTGGTGCTATCGCCCAAATTGAAAATGCATGCCGACATTTCGATTATGAACATCAATCACTACTTCTAAGCATAACGAGGAAAGAAGAAAACATAGAAAACGATTTACCTCCAGAACTTTTTGGTAAGATCACCATTTTTGCCGAATCCGGTGCAGTGAACGGTGACGTTTTGACCGACGACGGGTTTGGGACCGGTGCCGGCTCTCAACGCTTCCTTCTCCACTCCCATTGCTCTGATTTGGGTGTGCCGACATTCCCCGAAACACTGCACGCTTTTCCTTCCTCTCTTCCTTCCGCTTTAGGGTTTTGCTGTCAACTGTGGGTTCACTTAAATTAATAATAAATAGATCATGAAAGTTCACAGTTGCACTGCACGTGCATCACGTGACGTGGATATATTTTCAACTTACTGCGATTTTTTTTTCAATGAAGAACGCAGTATTGTTAGGTTTGATTTAAAATTTTCAATTATCAAATGCAAATCTGTAAATGAAATTAATATCATTGTTGTATAAATTGATGATAACAAAATTTTATTAAATTGAATAGAAAGCAAGCTATATTAAAATTTTAAATCTCATGAAAAGACAGAAATGATTTAAAAATTTAAATGGAGTACATTACATGAAATTCTCAGTCTAAATACTTGTCTATCTTTTCATCTTCGTAAATATAAAATTGTCACGTATATTAATTTCCAATATCTGGACTTTGTTCGGAAGTCACCCACAAGTCTATTAACATGAAAAATTTACGTGAGATGAATGTTTGAAAGTAACAAAAGATAAACCTATACATTCTTTTAAATATTTAGTAATCTAATCAAAATTGCTACTGATATTAACCTATTATAGGGGTTTGCTACGTAACCCAATCATAAGACAAGTAAACTTATCGTGGGAGTCTGTTACATAACTCAATTATGACACAACTACTGTAGACTTGATCATCTCAGTATTAGACGATAGTAAATTTCACAAGTATCAATTATGTTTGATTGAAGGATGTTTACTCGTTTGGATCATGATCTTCCAAATATTGTCAAATTGGGTTGGCACCGTCACTGGGGCTTCCAAACATAACTGTGGTAACATAAGTATATAACCAAATGTTGATGAAAATATGAGAATAAAACGGATAAAAAGTACAATCAAGATTGAAGATTTGACTTGCATTCGTTGGCAAAAAAATTCCATATGCAACCTAGAAGAAATGTTGTCTTGCATCAAATTTCTTTTGTACCGTATTTGGTTCCCTATTCATTATTATAACTTAGTAATTGTGCATATTTCATGTGTACGAAAAAACAAATAAAAATGAATTTATTAATCAATCAAAAATTTTAGAATAATTTAAGATAAATCATATAAGAATACTGAACTTATTTTATCTAAACTTTAATATAAATTCAAAAACTTTACTTCATGATTTTCATTTAAATAATAATAATAAATGCATTAAAATCACATTTTTATATGTGAATGTGTGTGACAAAGATAAATAACCCTAATATTTTGATACTTGAAAATAAATCAGTAAATTTAAAGAAGAAAACAAAGTTACTAAGTCTTTACTCAAGTTCAAAAAGAATTATGATGATTTAGTTGATACTAGTTAATTAACTGAGATAATAAGAGTATATTTGTACAACATTAAAAGACTAATAGTAATTATTACAATGATTAGAATCTAATGCTTGATATATTGTTAAGAAGGGTATTTTATAAAGACCGTTAAAAGACTAAATTAGAATTTTAGCAATAATGTAACAATATAGATTTGTCGTATATATTATGTCATATTTGTGTCATGTGACAGTTCTATAAATGTTTATTCAGCATATATTGGTGAGAATATGAAAATAAAGAAATCGAAATTCTGGTACAAGAGATATAAATGTTTATTCAGTATATATTGGTGAAAATATGAGAATAAAGAAATCGAAATTTTGATACAAGAGACTTGTCACAAGCAACTGCAAAAAGCCAATAAGCATCCATTTTGTCTCTTTTTATTTTTTAATAAGCATCCATTTTGTCTCATTTTATTTTTTCTTGTTTCTTAATACTACACACCCACCCAAAGAATGGACAAATGGTTGAAGAGCTTGCACTTGTCTGAAATCATAGCCCTCCATTTCCTCCCACCACATGCAGGCAAGCCCTAAACAACCACAGTAAAGATATATTGGATTGATTCACTGGTTTCTTTCACGTTTCTGGTTCACTATTTATGTTCATGTAAATGGTACGCAGGCATTGTCAATCGTTTCTTCCAACAATGTTTCTTTAACCAAAATGGGAACTTCTGCTGTGCATCTCTTTGCGCCCAAACAAGGTGTTAAAGTTGGAGTAGGCTTACTGATGTTAATGTTGTGGGATTTTCCGCCATTCCATGCGTTTCAAGCAAAACATTCAATGCAAGTGAGAATGTGTTAAAAAGCAAATTCAAACTCCCATTAAAAGCTAATAACAGTAACAGCAGTCCTTTTTATTTGGGGTATAACTCCAAAGGCAGAACATATCCGTACAAGCCATGAAATGCAACAAAGAAAACAGACAAGAAAATACAAATCCAGGAGGGGACTGCATACAACTCAAACTCATACTAGGAACAAACACATAACAAACATCCTTCTCCCCAAATCCAAACATTGCCAAATCAATATTTGATCAACCGCACAAACCCTTCAAGGGGCAGTTTTAGTTTTTTGGGGAGGGGTGACTGCAGTACCAGGGAACGGAGTTGGAGGGAGTCCAGGAAAGTTGGGGAACGTCGGGGTCGACGGATCAAGGGCAGGAATTGGGAAGGGCGGTGGTAACATTGAGGGATCAGTGGGTGTTGGCACTGGCAATGGCGGCATTTCGGGAAGAACCGGAGCCAGCAGCCGACGATTGCCTGCTGCCAGAGCCCTGTCCATGCCTCCAACTGACAGGGTGATGAGAGTGAGTAACATGAAGATCTTGTAGGAAACCATGTCGAGTATACTTGAGAACAGAAATATTGAACTGTGAGTGGAGTTTGCACCAAGAATACAAGGAGTTTCAAGCTTTTATAGTGCTGGAAGACTAGGATTCTTGGACACCAAATCCTAGGCCCCCACTTCCCAACAAGCAGCATTGATTTACTGCACTTGCTCCGGCCTAACATTTAAATGCCGTTAGTCTGGTTGTTGACAAAAGAAGCCAAGCAAAAAAAGGTCAGTATCACCAATATAGTGTCTCCATAATATGAAAATTAAGTTGGGAGAGTACATTTATGGGATAGCTCAATACCGATAATGGAGGTGGCTTAATTATGTGATTACCATTAATAAGGCAGGCAGTTGCTGCTAAGTTGAGTTGAGTTGTGCTGCTCACCATTATGGAGTTTTGCTCAGTATGTGCTGCAAGAAAGATCATTGGGAATTTATTCTTAAACGGTGTTTCTAGTTAGGAGTTAGGCACAAACAAGCTGAGTTTTCTGTTCGGGATGTATGCATGAAGGGCACTAAAATCAACACTCGTATGAAAACAGATTCACTTTGAGGACATATGGGGCTTGGGCTGGTACAAAGAAATGGTTGCCCAAATTTTTTACATTTTGTTGAGCTGCGAAGGCTATTAAAAGAAGGGCTTGCAATAAGCCAACACTTTGAAGGGTTTGCCAAATGTGGACTAAAATTTTGCACTCAGAATTGGGAAACGGAAGTGTAGAGTCCAATTCTGTCAGTGACGCTCACTAATTTTGTTTGGACTGCCAACCTAATTAGATCCAACTCAACACAAATTACGAACTTTAAACACTTTCTTTCAAACCCAACCCAAACTCACACGGGTACCCTTGTATTGTGGGCTTATTGCAGACTGTTGAGGATTTCCTTCAAACTTTGTACTTTGCTAACCGTTGTTTGGTATCATTGTTAAAAACTGGGAATAGACTTCTTGTCGACAGAGATGTATAAACTCGGTTCATTGATGGCTGATGCATAATTGTTGTCAGCGCAAAAACCCGACAACTAAGATTTTTATAATGACATGACGACTATCTAGAAATTCACCTGTGACTCAATATTTTTTAGTAGTGTGACTGCCCCATTCGTATTTCAATTGCTTTAAATTTTATGTCGATCATGTTTTTTGAAAGCTCCTGAGAAGAAGATGCTTGAGTCCACGACAACATTTAAGTACTTCCAAAATTTATTTTTGTCATGATGTTAGACTTGTTAAGTGGGTAATAAAAACCTGACATTTTGAGCACATATTCCATTCATGACTAAAAAGGTCGAGGCCCGTTGATTTATTGTTATTAGAGTCATTGGTCTCAAGAAAGTAATTTGTTATTTAAACAAAGTAGAGTATCTTTGGAAAATTACGAAGGGTAAACGATAGAAGTTGGCACAGGAAATGATTAATGCCAATCAAATAACTAGAGCAAAGATTGAACCACGTGTACCAACTACAATTCATCATAATATATAGTGCAATGCAATAATTGTGTATTTGAAACTAACATACAAATTGAGAATGAGAGGTGGGGATAACCAAAAATGTACTCGTTTAAAAGTCTCCCTATATTTCCACCAATATAAAATGACCATGTCTTTGCATAAACTGTCACGTAATACACGAAATAAGTTTACATTATTAACAAGTTTATATTATCAACGAGATAAAAGAACAGAGAACAAACAAGAGACAGGTGCAGTCAAGGGCCAAGGCCAATTCTCCTCCTTTTGGCCTGAGATGATTCATTTTTCTCTTCAGCATATGCACCTTCGCGGGTTTAAGATACGATCTTGACGACTACAGCAATCAATGTTCTAAACTCAATATGCAAACTGCAACGGGAGATGAAAAGAAGGGGAATAACACAAGACAGCAAGTGCAATACAGTGGCAAAGCTACAATTCCCAAGGGGTGGATCGATTGTGTCTTAGTATAGGATATTTCTCAAGACTTCAGCACTGAACTGAGGTGTGCAAGCAGCATGGCAAGGGTAACATTAGCATAAGCTAAGAATTCACTATAAATGAAAACCGAAAACGAAGGCAAAAGAATAAGCTGATTAGTTTAGAGGGATTAAAGACACAAAGATCGACAGTCCATATCATGCATGCAGAGATCACAGACTCAATGGTCACAGAAAATATAGAGTAGTGGTGACAGGCATGTAAATTTGACCTTCGTTCTGTAAAAGGACACCTTTACCACACTAAAAGACCTCCGTTATATTAAAATTTTTAACCCATCCTCCCTTCAAACACACACATACATTAAAAATAACTCTCAATCATACAACATTTCAAAAATAATCTCTCACATATATATAGATAAATATCCAAATTTTAATTAAAACATCTACTCACAAACAAATTATTACGATATTACCTATACATGTGCATACATTCATATTTATATACATTTTTACTCTATTAACTTTTCACTATTTATAAATATTATCATATCATTCAATTATTATAAAATATTACACATACATAAATAAACAAGAATAAATAAATTGAAATTCACACTTATAATTTTTATGCTATTCATAACTATTTGCACCAAAAAAAAACAAACCATTTTTCACCCCTAATAGATTATAACCAAACAATAGCTGATAAAAATGTAAAGCGGTGCCATGTTGCTCTAACCTGCATATCTTATAACTTACAAACACATAATATTGATGCTGTTAGGATTTAAAAATTAAAAAAGAAAACATGTCTCCCCATGTGTGTGTGTGTGTGAGAGAGAGAGAGAGAGAGAGGACCCTAGATTACTGGTGCACCAACAGATTCAATAAGTGTACTCTAATTTTGGAAAGAAAAAAAGTTATATTAGACCTATATTCATTTATGATAACAGAAGCAAGAGTTATGGATCTAAAACGTTCATGTAATGGAAACAATGCACACAAGCCAAGCTAAAACCCAGGGCATGGCATCATTGACTATTGATCCAAGTCGATTGAAAATTTGAAACTAGCTAATTATAAAACCAGACAGCTACATTTGGGTTAGGAAGTGCCCAAAGAATTGTTCCTGGACTCTCAGAAGTTTCCAGTAATAAAACATAACAAAAACCACCAACCTTTGAAATTTCTGGAAACAATCAAAACTAAATTTGATGTGATTATCACTAACAGCAAAGAGTTGCAGCAAAAACAGAAAACCACCAAAAAAATTAATTATTTTTTTAACATGCCAGCTTCTGAGAGGGTGCATTAATCCGACTTCTGAACTCAAGTAACCGAGGAATTAGGAAAAAATCATAAAATTTTAATGATAATAACCAGGGCCAGGCACAGCATTTATAGAAAAATCAAATAAAAGAGAACTATAGCTAATGAAGTTCATAAAATCAATGTTTAGCATTCCTGTGAGTGATAGCACCAAAACTCCTGTCACAAAGTAGTCGGGGAACACTTGAATGCACCAATATGGTTATCCAAGATTTCTGCAGGTTCGAGCAGAATATTACAGAGAACCCCTTCATTTAAGAACTTTACAACCATGACCACTTAGTACTCAACAAGGGAGTCTGACATGTTACCGTGTAAGATGGTCCGCATATATGATTAAATGTGTCCCCAGATCTAAAAGGCAAGGATAGAATTCTTGCTGTTTTCATTACATAGACATAAACTGGGGAAACTATAAAACAAATCCAAAGAACATGAATAATCATATATACATAATTAATCCATAGAGATACCAGAAATTAGAATTTCCAGTTGATCTACATCAGATCAAAATTACAACAACAGAAGAGTCATACTTCACTTAACAGCATTAGCAACCACATAGTCGCCTAGTGTTACAACAAAAAAAGGTCATTACTTTATTATGCTGCCTTGACAACCTTGTCATCACCTACAGCATTAAGGATTGGAAGGGTGCTTAGGAATTCGTCAAGACCCTCAAAAAACCCAATCCCTTCAATATTATCATCCTCCCCATGGCTGGGTCCACTTCCTTGGTTCACCATTGGAGCAGGCTCCTCAACTTCATTACTGCACTCCACATTCAAATCCAACTTCCCAAAATTCTTTGCAACCCTGTCAGGTTGCTTCCTAGCAACAGCAACAGGCCCTTTTTTACTCAACTCACCTGCCGGCCTGTTAGGTGTCTCCACCCCATTTGGAGATACAAATCCATCTTGCACGTTCACATTCTTACCTTTATCAACTTGTGCTTTCTTTGCACTTCTATTTGGCGCCACACCAGCCCCCTTTCTTCTCACATTCTTTGCTTTTTTCCTCCTTTTCTCCTCATCATTATTCCAATCATCATCAGACCCACTTGAGTCCGAGACCTCCACAAAGACCTCATCATCATCATCATCGTCAACATATATCCTAGGAGCTGAACTCTTCCGTCCAGCCTTCTTGGTTGTATTACTTGCATTCCACACTTGTGGGCAAGTGAACATAGGAGAAAATGGGGTCCAAGATGAAGCAGAACCCTTATTTCTCTCCCAATTCTCCATAGAAAAACCCATAGGCAAAAACCCCCAACAACAAAGGTAGCCCTCTTGCCCATCCGCCGTAGGTGGAGGTGAAGGAATTACCACAGCCTGAAACGCCCTCTTACAGTTCTGACACCGCAAAGTACAATCCTCATAAACCCCAGGGTACTCGTACATGTGATAACAATAAGGGCATGCAGTCCAAAAAGTTGAACCATCATCGCTCACAGGTGCGTCCATTTTCTCCTGCGATTCCATTCTCTCCATATCTTCTTCACCATCTATCCTCTCTCCAACATTCTCACCTACTTTAACATCATCACTAGGTCTATAACCAACATTTGAGTAATTTTGTTGTGGATGTTCATTCTTATTATTTACTTGCCCCTGATTTGCTCCGGGAGCAGAAGCCGCATTACCAGCGACAGTCGAGTAACTTTCTTGTGCCTGCAGCTTATTCACCGTTTCATGGCCTGCCACAGATCCGGACTCGGACCCGAAAACAAGATTGGAGCCCAAAGTAAAATTCATAAAATTTTGCTCTTCACGGGCAGACCCTCCGGCCAGAGGGTCAACCTGAGAATTTGCATGTACCTGAGAAAAATGAACGGCGGTTTGAGGTTGAGGTGGATGAGTAACACCACTCGAGCTGCTACCACCGAAGAACATGAAGTTCTGGTTAAATGCAGGGGCAGGGTTACCAAATGGGTCACGTTGTGGCTGCTGCTGCTGCGGGTGCAGACAGAAAGCGAGCCCTCTGTCGTACAAAAATTTCTTCGAAGGGTTGGACAGTATGGACCACGCGCTGAGGACGAGCCCGAAGGCTTCTTCAGCGAAGGGAAATTTGTTATTCTGAGGGTTGAGAAGAAGAGCGAGGCTCCGATACTGTCCGGCGATGAGCTCCACGTCCCGGCCCCGCTGCGGCGTTAGGCGGAGGATCGCGTACAAGTCCTGTTGGTCGTCCCCGATCCGCCTTTCTCCGGCGATAAGCGTGTCCACCACGGCGAGGATTTGATCGGCCGGGGACAGCGTGGGGTCGGCGTCGCGTGCCCGCGTGGCGAAGGACTTGCTCCCCATCAGGTCACGGCCCGAGAGTAGCTTCTCGGCGATGGTGAGCCACCGCAGAGCCTCCGCCCGAGTTGTGGTCGTCGGAAAAAATGGATGCTCCATGTACTTGGTTAATCCTGGAAAAGAAAATCCCTAACCTGAGAGAAGGCAAAACGGCGGACGAGGGAAGAAGGAGGCGGAGGAGGAGGAGGTGGTGGAGGTCGTCGGCTCGGGGAGTGACGTTGGAGTGCGTGCGGAGGGCAAAAAGGGGATTTCAAAAGATCTGATTGGTGGACCCTTGACCCTTTTGACGAGGGTGCACGAGGTGTAGAAGGAGTGCATTTGAAGAGTCGCTGGCGGTGTTTGGGAACTCATTTTTCACCTAATTTTTTATATAAGAACACTTGTCGTTTATGGACACTTTAATGAGTTGGGACACGTGTATGATGAGTTCAGAGATGTTGGGGGTGTAATTTGAGTTGACTGTGAATACTAATTAAGGAGAAGCAAAGGCTTTGTTTTGACGAAAATTTTGTTAATATAAAATTCGATGTTGACATTTATAAGTAGTGTAAAAATTAAAAAATAAATAAAAAGTATCAATTAATACTACGTTGGAATATTTTGTAACATGCAATTTGCATCCAAGCATAGCCAAATCTATCCTTGGCTATGATTGGTTTTCAATTAAGATTGTGAGAAAATTTTGAATGATTTGGATGAAAAAGAAATTGTGCTGGATAGAAAATTTATTTGTATATGTATTTGATGTGATGTTACATGGGTTTATAGGATAACAAAAAATTAATATGAGTAAGAAAATTATAAGTACAGGTATTAGATTTAATTATTAATGAGTATAATAATTAAAAAATTATTAATTAATTAGAAAAGAAAAAATATAAATTTGAATTTGAATAAAAATTATATAATAAGATATTTGGGCTATGTTTGGATCCAAATTTAGATTAATGAAAATTTAACACGAAAATTTAAGAATAGAGTAAAAATTAGAGAAAGAACGATGTAAAAGGTAATGTTTTAATGTATGATATGTTTAGAAAAAGTTATTTAGATAAATCCAAATTTGAATCCAAACATAGCCTTGATTTGTAAGATTTTTATGTATTACTGAATAATTTGTAAATAAGAAATAAACGTAGCTTGGAAAACAAAATAAGTCATGATCTTCATTTAAAAATCTAAGAGGTGTTTTGAAGTTAATAAATTTATAAATTTTATTTTAAAAATATGTTGATGAATAGGTTCATTTTATATAATTTTGTTGAAATTCATAACAATAGATGATTATACTTTTCAATGATAAAGGAATGATGAAAATTAGACTAAATACGATAAATATAATGTAATTAAAAAATTTATATTGATTATAGCATACAAAATGAAGTATGTTATAACATAGTTTAAATTATGTTAAAAAAATTATGTTAAAATAAAGTAGTTTATAAGATATAATTAATAATTAATTTTAAAAAATTTTATAAACTCTAAATATATTATTTTTAAAACTTATAAATTATTTTATTAAAATATTTATCAAGCGCATGAAACATTTTTTAGGAGCTTATAACTAAGCTCAATCAACACCCAGTAAAAGGGTGTTTGATTGAACTTATTTTAAATAACTTATAACATCATATAGTTTATAAAATATATTTATAATTTATAAGACTATAGATCTTATTTTGACCAAAAACTACTAAAATATTTGGATAAAATAATAAATCATCTCATAAAATTTAATTAAAATTTATAGGTATAGATTGTTCTAACTTTTTTGGTGTAATGTTGATAAAAATAAACCAACTATCATTAGTATGATCTAACAAAAAAATATTCAGGGCATTTTTAATAGATTATAAAATATTTTTGTATTTATAAGCTCATAAATCTTTTTTTAAAAATAAATTAATAAAATATTTAGATAAAAATAATAAGACTATTTTATAAAATTTTGTTGAAGATTATAATTTAGACTGTTGCAATTTTTTGGTTAATATTGATAAAATAAACCAAATATTATTAATATCATGTAATTAAATATATTCATATCATTTTTTATATATGAAATGAAGTAAATTGTAAGATTATTTAAATAAAATGGAGAGGGCTAACACATTCCTAATAAGTTTATAAGTTTTAAATATTTTATTTTATTAACTTATAAACTAATTAACCAAAAATTTTGCTAGACCCTTTGAGGGATCTTTTGAGTTATCTAACATTTTATAAACTATGATCAGAAACTTATAAACCCATCCTAACACCCTCTTATTTTAAGTTTTTTTATTGCTAAACTTCTATTTGATTTTGATACATATTTAATTATTTATTTTATTACTAAAATATAATTGTTTACATTTGTCATGAAAACATACTTAAAATATGTAATTTTTTCAAACAATAAATTATAAAATAAAATATATTTGCAATATTATTTAATTAAGCATACATACAGTATATTTTAAAATATTTATATAATATAAATATAATTTTGTGTGCATATGTGATTATCTATATTTTAAATTTTACGTGAGCACAGTGCACTAACAATAGGTTTTTAATATTCAAATCATTATTTACAGCACTCATATTTATATATATGTATATTACAAATTTATATTAACTTAGTTTGTATCGTTTGTCCATTTTACACCTTACAATCATTGTATAACATTATATATAGAAACATACAAAAACAATTAAATTAAACATGCACATTTATGATATTTATAATATTTTACACTAGAAAAATGAAAGTTATATTTACATGTAATATTTTTTTTGTGAAAGTATATTTGTATGTTTTTTGTGTAAACAATCTTGATTAGTTAAAAAATAATAATGCATATTTTAATTTACTCACGTTTTGCACTTATGAATATTATTATTATTAAGTAAATAATGTAACAATATATTTGGATGATAATTAATTTTTTCCATAAACACACACACATACATACACTGACGCTCATGTGTGTGTATAGGAATTTGATTGTAAATAAATTAATTGTTGAATTGTGTGTGTATACAAACAAAGTGTTGTGTGTTTGATAGTTGTTTTATTAAATTACTAAAATAACAAAAGAACTATAAAATCATAAAATAATCCCAGAAACTGCACAACTATCCCATAAAAAGTAATGTTTGATTATTTTCTAGTTAGATAATATAGGAAATAATTAGTAATCTTTTTGCCTATTTTTATGTTTATATTATCTATTGTAGTGATTCGATACTTTAAATATGATATTAAGCCTATTTATAAACTTCAATTGGGCTCTCTTAATTAAGGTGATAAATCTTGGAATTATTATATTTTTTGTACGTCCATAGAATTTCATAACCAACATTCAATGAATATTGAATTCTTGCCTTCTATATTAATTTGTCGCTGGAATTTCATAGGCCATCATGATATTTTGAAATCGTTGTCTCATATTTATGTCAGTGGGATTTCACGAGCAAATTTTTAAGAATTTTGGAATTTTTTTCTTTTATATATATCAGCAATATTTCATAATTGAGCTTGGATGAATTTCGAGATTCTTTGCTCTTATTTATAGGCCAAATTTCATAGTTGCTAAACTTTGAAATTGTTGTCTATTTGTATCAACAAGATTTCATAACCTACATGCAATGAACTTTGGACTCCATGACTAACACTTCGTGGGTATAGAATCTGTGAAATTTATGATCCATTACTATTAGAATCTAACGAGACAAGTTGTGTTTAATGAACTCGAGCTGATCTCAATTTGAAAGCAATTCATGTTATAGGATATTTCTATTTTAAAAGAAAAAATAGAGGAAAACTAAACTTTTGATTACTTAACTTAAAGGTAGGAGAGTAATGTTACATCTTTAATTATGAGTTTTTTGATTAGGCCCCTAATTATTGGTAATCATGGATATGTTACGAAACAGTCAAGAGTTTTTCTGTCAAGTTTAAGAGGGAGAAAATGCAATGGCAATGTTTGTTTTTATTCGTGTACCTAAAAAATATACACTGCAATCATTATATTTTTTTAAATTTTATCTCTATTTTTCTCTTAATTTTATACATTTTTTCATAAAAATACATTTAAAAATACACACTCAAAAATCAAAACAAATATAACCAATGGGTTTTTTCACGCTTTTCATCTATCTTCTTCTTTAGAAGATAAGAAGTTTTATTTGAATCATACTCTTCAAATCAATGGTAAAGTAATTCTACACTCTTTAACATATACAAGTCAATTGGTCATGCCATGCTTACCTTTGTGTTATTTACTTGTCATTTTATTATTTTTTCAATGCGTGAGGCGACAATTTCTAATTTCATCTCTAATTTCAAATTACATCAATATAATACAGTACAATTCAAATTATAAAAATTTATACGTTTTACATTTTAATTTCAAATAAAAAAAAATTATTCTCAAAATATTTAATAAGCCACATCATAAGATATATACATATATCGAAGCAACAGTCCCAATAACTAGTACAAAATAAAAAGTAAGACAAACAATAAGATAACATGTTAACAAATTGAGATGGATAATAAGATAACAAGCTTAAATAAATAATCAAATCCATAAATTTCAAATGTCGTCGTTTGCCTTCGATAAATGTTGAAGCAAATATGTTCAACTAATTATGACGACAACTATAAATTCATAAATCTAAAAGACATAAAGCAACGTGGGCATTTGGTCTAGTGGTATGATTCTCGCTTTGGGTGCGAGAGGTCCCGAGTTCGATTCTCGGAATGCCCCATTTTGCTTGGTGCCTGTCAATTTTTCCTCGCACTTGTAATTTCACCTAATTTTTTATTTTTTTCCTTTTGCATTATTGGCTTATTATATTCCGAAGTCTGCATTTAAAATTTTAGTTGAACAAGAAATCGTCAAAAAAGGAAAACAAATAAAATTCGAGTGAGGGGATGGGAGACGATCGGGTGAAGGACGAGGCAATGGAGATCATAGCTCAGTTTCAGGTGCTGCCTCGGCTCGTCGTCTTCGATCTTGATTACACTCTCTGGCCTTTCTACTGGTACGTTTTGTTTTTATCTACTTTTTGTTTTTTTTTCTACCGAGATGAAACTTTTCTTGTTGAATCTACAAACTCTAGGAATTTCGCGGTCTTGGACGGCCTCCCCTCCTCTTTTTTTCGCAATCCTAGCACAATATTCTTGTTTGTTTGCAGTAATTTTTTTGTGTTGGGATTATTAGAATCTTCGCTTGGTAATTAAAATTTCATTTCCGTGTACAGTAGAACAGATATTTGTCTTCATTTAGAATTTTTCATTTTCTCCTGATCTAGGTTTCGAATTATGTACCGAGCAGTTTTACTTTCTGTCTAGGCGATGGTCGATCTGGTTTTGAGATTTCTCGGTTGAGCAGTTTGATGGTTTCGATGCCTTGGTGGCTATCTCCTGCTTTTGAAAATGATCTTTCGAGCTGGCTTGTAACAACTAGAAATCGGCAAAACTAGGGAATAATATAAGGCCTGAAATTCAATTGAGGAAAAAGGATGCCTCATAACTCCAATGGATTAGGAAGAAGAATGAAACTAAAAAGTAGGGTTGTTTGATCCATAATTGCATAAAACTTGAATGATCTCCGAATTTACTTACGGGAGACATAACTCCAATGAATTGGGGAAAAGAATGAAACTAAAAGGTAGTGCTGTTTGATCAACAATTGCATATATCGTAAATGTTCTCTAAATTTACTAATGAAAGACATGCAGCTGCTATAAAATCTCCTTGCATGTGCCAGACATTCTGCTGAAAAAAAAATTCCACACAGGCATCAAGGTACAGTAGAACAACTTGCTTCTGTAATAGCTTCGTAGCTAGATATGATGCTAGCCAAGCCTGAGCAATTCCCTAATTAGGGGTTGAGGATAATGACATACGGTGCTAGATTGGCTTGGCTTACTTATGTATGTTTGTGTCCATCAATTGGCCTGTATCCAGCCTGAAAAGGTTTCTCAAGGTTATGAATATTGTACTTGTTTTGTTTTTCTTATCCTGCAGTATGTCTGAAAACATATCCAATGCTGAATCATGGTTTATTTGTCAACCAGTGAATGTCTCTCCAAGCGTAACATGCCATCTTTATATCCTCATGCCAAAGGCATATTGAAAGCCTTCAGGGATAAAGGTGTTGATATTGCTATTGCCTCAAGATCGCCAACTCCTGATATAGCCAGTACTTTTCTTGAGAAGTTGGGGATAAAATCTATGTTTGTTGCGCAGGTGAGACAATTCTGACATTCTGTAGTTATTTTCTTTCTAATTCTTATTCACTTCTCAAGCAGCGAATAAAAAAGTCATGTTGTAGCGGTAGGGTTTAATATGATGCACATATGTCTTGTGCAATGTGATTTCATGGTTGATGACATTTAAATGTTTGAGAAAAGGATGTCTATCTGAACGAAGACTTCTAAAATTTGTTTGTGACAAGATTGCAAGACATTGTGCTCATGCTGAAGATTTCGAACATTTCAGGAGATATTTTCCAGCTGGACCCATAAGACTGATCATTTTCAGAAAATCAAACGGAGAACAGGTGTTCCATACAATGAAATGCTCTTCTTTGATGACGAGGATCGCAACATAGAAACAGTAAGATCACCTCTCTTGTTTCTTGTTGCTAAATTTGTTGTATATTCTTGTATTCAAGGTCAGTTGCTGGAGGAGTATCCATGCAATGCAGATGCATGAAATAATACTACAAGAGTTGTTTCATTTTTGTTGTTGTGCTATCACCGTTTATATATTATGTAGTCTTGTGGTTTGCAGGTTTCTAAAATGGGTGTTACAAGTATCTTGGTGGATGATGGTGTCGATCTTGGGGCTTTGAGGCGGGGACTATCCAACTTCTCACGTAACCACTCTTCACTGGAAAAGAACAAGCAAAGATGGGGTAATTTTTCACAAAAATTGAGCTCATCAGAAAGAGAGTAGCTATGATTTCCCCGGAGGAGAATGAGAGATTATATCATATCTGATTTTATTGTAGCAGGCATTACTATGCCAACGTAGGACGTAAAGATAGGACCTTCTCTAAATGAATGGGTGCTATATGGCCTTTTCAGAGGCATGGATGGTAAAATTGATTGTTGGATTATCTCCATTTTCAATCCGACAAAAATTCGGATTTTATGATGGATCCTAAATTTGGAAGTGCCGTCTAGAATAAATAGAGTTAGTATAAAATTGGGTAATGCGATCCATCTAGAATTCAAAGGTTCTCATGGTAATTTCAGAATATTGTCTTTCCTGCCTCTCAAGCTGCAGGTGCTAGAGAAGAGTTAAAGAGAGTTATTAACATGTTCAAGTAAGCCCTGCCTATGATGTCTCAAAACGTACGCAGTTTTTGCCTCTCTTGGGTTTCTGTTGGATTGGTTTGCTGGCATGTTGCACCCTTGTTCAAACCCAGGCTTCTCAGGGTTTGCTGTTATTTTGGACTCCCATAAACATCGTATCGTGAGGTAGAGATTCTGAAACGATTTGATTCTTTGATCTCTGTTTCAACTTATTAAATCATGACAAAATTACAGTCTGAATCCTCTCTCCCAGTGAAGGGGGGTTGCAAGTTAACTTGAGGTGTCATTTCTTGCAAGGTTCATTGAATGTTAACCGCAACCCTGCATCATAACTTGACTAGGAATTTTGTATCTTTTGTTTTTAAAGGGAGAGATTTTAATTTTGCTTTTATTTCTTTTGGTCTCCGGTTTCAGTCTCCTTTTCCTTTCAAACTGATGTTAAATCTAATACTTCTAATTATTCGTGAAACTAGGTCATATGATAGGTAGGTATACAAAACTTGAAACTGGAGAATCATAGGGGTAAGATATAAAAATCAGGCAAAACCCTTATATTATTTTAAGCGTTTGACTGTGCTTGCAGAGATGCTGAAGATAAACACAATTCCTTTTGCATGACTGTAAGATTTTCAGACTTGCTTCTTCCCCTTCAAATACATATTCCTTTCCAGATGCTCAATAAACTTGTCTATGTAGTTGTTCTGACTCTCATTATCCTCGAAGACACTTCTCATCTGTGCAGCTTTCAACCTCAACTGCTCACTTTCCTGTGCTACCATCACGCGTCTAATAGATTCAGCCACCGTGTCCCTACTGAATGAACCATCTGCATTCCTAGGGACCTCATAGCCCACCCCTTTCTCCACCAACAGCTTAGCGTTGAGTCCTTGATCATACACCATAGGTAGAAGAATCAAGGGGTGTCCAAAAACAAGAGACTCAATGATTGTACCCCAGCCAGAGTGGAAGAGGCATCCTCCAATTGCAGGATGAGCAAGTACCTCGGGCTGGGGTACCCAGCCAAGAAGAACAATGCCCTGGCTTAGAGTACGGTTGGCAAAACCAGGAGGCAGCAGATCTGAACTATCCACACCTTGTGGCTTCCTAAGAATCCAGAGGAAAGGCAACTTTGAAAGCTCAAGTGAAAGAGCCAATTCATGTATTTGCTCAAGGGGCATCTTGTACTCACTCCCAAATGCTACAAACACTACTGATCCTGGTTTGTGTCTGTCCAACCACTGCCAGGTGCCTGAATTGGTTTCCATGTTTATCTTGTTCTCTTCAAGTGCTGGAGGAAGTACACCTATTGGTAAAACTGGTCTCTCATACAGATTTTCAATGAGACGTATGTATTCACCCTCAAACTCTTCACAGCTTCTCACTGCGACGAAGCTGCATTGTTCCAGGATTTTGGCAAGACGCTGACCGCTGGAGATGCCTGATGCATCAGGGATGTGGGTGTTACATGCCATTGTAGCTGCATAATCTGGCCTGTGGGCTATAAGCGAAGGGAAAGGGATCCAATCTGGGGGGCTGGTGTAGTGTTCTGGTTTTGTACGTTGTTTTCCAGACTTGAGCTCAGCTGGCGGCCCCATGAAGGCTAATGTAGCGGCTGTATATACGCTGAAAAAGGCAGTAGGGATGCCTAATTCAGCTGCGATTTCTGAGATCCAATATGGAGCAAAGTCGATGAGTATCAAATCAGGCCTGACCTTCTTCAGGAGTTGTTTAAATGGTTCAGCCAGTCCATCGTAGGCTTTCTTCAGGTATTGTGTTTGTTCTTTCTGAAGATCAATGGTTGCTTCACAGTTCTCTGGCAATCCATCCACTTGTGGCATTTGAATCTCCTGAAGCCTTATTTGGGCTTCTAAATTTGATGGAATGGAAGGTAGTCTCTGCAAGTTTTTTGGGGTGGAAACATATGAAACTAATATGCCTTTGGTTGCTAATCGTTTCGATAGCTCAAGAAATGGTATCATGTGGCCAAATGCCAACCATGGGAACATCATTATATGATATCTTCCGGCTTCCATTTTCCCCTCCAATCTTGAAATTTCTGTTTTCTTTATTTTCTTAAATAGACAAATATTATTGCTCTTCACGTTCTTTGCATTTGCTGAGTTATTTTTGCCATAGACCATGCAGCTTTCTTGGAAACACCTTTCAGGCTTGTATATGAATCAAAATCTTTTAGTTTTCTCGTATGACCTATTTGGATGGAAAGATTCGAATTTAGAGAAATGATTTAAATAGAAAGATTTCAAATTATTCTAAATGAAAAGAATTTCAAATTTATACTAAATTATTAAAATTATAATTTTTAAAAAAAAGTTAATGATTTGATATATATTGTTATCTAAACAAAGATAATAGATTTATTATTATGAATTTGAAATTCACCCCTTTAAATCTATCAATTCAAAGACGTCGTTAGAGAGTAAATGATTATGACGATGATGCTTTTTTTGTCTCAAAATGGATTAAAGTTTTAACATTCATGGTATCAAAATAGGTTTTATGAATTTATATCTAGTGAAAGGCCTCATTGAGTTGTCTACATGTAATCCAAATGAAAATAAGAGGCTTAGAAGAAGGATCAACACATAAGCAACCTCGTGTATATAATTTGAAAGATAGATTTCTACATGCATGAGTATTAATGATGAAACTCCTTTAAAGAATAAACAACGTTTGCACAAAAACTTCTTTCGAAAAAATACACAACATCGATATGAGGGCATGCATGAGTATAAATGGAAAGAATGTGGCTTTTGTTTCACTGGAAAAAAGTTCGTGAACCAACTATTTATCCAACCAATCTTCTTAATAATCGGTTGTTTATGAATGAATTGGATACAATAACACCCAACGGTTTCATAATTATGATTTCAAAAATGAGATTTTGATTTTAAATATTTAAAAAGTTATGTCAATTTAGTAAATGAGTTAATATATATATATTGAAAGGAAAAATACACACAAAAGCGAAAAGGGGTATAATGATCCGAGGGCTCACCCGTTTGGGAAACACGAGTAACATTCCAGAATTTTGCTAATGTCCCATAATATCAGCATTTATGCACGTTTCCAAAGTGTCAATGATCAGCATTGCAGACTTTTGAATCCGCAAATACTTAGTTGACTTAATTATCCGAGGTTTAGACAAAAATAAGTGAATATTTTAAGTTAATATAATTTTTTTGTAAGATTTCATACTTCAAAAACACACTCGAAATATAATAATATCAATCGAAAACAATTTTAATACACTCTAATTATTAAATTTTTATACTGATTTGACCCTAATATACTAAAACAAGCGTATCTTAAATTTAATGCCAAAAACCAAGTTTTTTTTTTTATCTTTTTGGCTTTAATACAATTTTCTGGGTTACCGATTGGAGAAAGAAATAATAAATTTTATTAAGAATCGGTTACACACAAAAGGTTGAGAGAACGAGATACAGGACACATGAAACATTTCGTGAACCATCTACTCTTAAATGAATGTCCCTAAAATTTAAGTGACAAAAGAAGTCCACAATATAGACCAAGTCTTCCACTGAAGCTCGTCAGAATAAGTGTAACTTTCAAACCCTCGATAATGCTCAACAACTGGGGAGGAGGCAACTATCATCATAACTGAAGTTGTCCAAGCATCCAGACATAATTGCTTATATATAGGAAGCAAGAATGGCATATCAGTCAAGGGAAGCAGTGGCTCCTATTTTACTGGAGCTTCTGTAACCATGGCATTTATAACCAACAATATTATTATTGAGGGGAAAAAATGAAGTATGGATAGGAAAACCAATAGCTAGATTTCACCATTATCCATTTGATGGAAAGAATCTTGACTCTTCATGGCCACGATCCACAAAAGTAGTGTGCCATGTTTGAAGTCATCTTACGAATGTGCCCGTGAAGCATTCTTCACAAACCTAAATATCAACCGTTGGATATAGACCAGGCATAGAAGGACGTCCACCTCCATTAGAATCTGCATAGTATGGTGAGTGCAGCTCCCCCGAATGTGATGACTTCCGCGACCTTGTGTTTTTGGGTGACGCACCATATGATTCAATCGAACCACTACTTGTATTGTACAGAGATGAGGTTGGAAGCCCATGGATCTTGGGAAGGCCAGTCTGATCAGTACTAATGCTATAGCCCTTCTCAACTGTATCAGCTTCAAGTGGCAGTTCATCCAAAGTCTAGAAACAAAAGAGAGTATTTCATTTTAGGTGCAGACTTATCCAGCGACAAAAGTTTCACGTTAAGATATATAAGAATAAAAGGGAGGCAGCCGTAAGATAAGATCATTATACAAAAGCAAAAGAAACAAAAAGAAACTCCGGTACTAATTGTTAACAGATAATGGGTTTATATGCAATTACTGATAATTGACTTATTGAAGAGACTTTGAAGAGGTGTGTTGAATATCATTAGTTTCCATTTCCCCAAGTAATGGCAAGTTGCTATAAGTTTATTACCGCCACAAATCATAGGAAATGTGTTGCAATCCAATTCCTAAAAGCCAGATTTTTATTGGTTTTGCCTTGTGTTGCTTCATGCAAGGCGGCTTCTAGACATTTATGGGGATGTTCATTGCCATTACAGGCACTCATGGAGGCCAACCAATAACAATGGTAGAATTTAGTCCATTTTACAACATATATAAAGATCAAAGCAGAATATGGGGCACAAGAACGAAACCTGTGATCATGTCAATGAAACATCTACCTAAAAACGGGCAATATGTGGTAAAGTAACATGTGATCCCAGAAGTTGAACGTAAATTATGACCTCACCCCTTGTTGACATCAACATATCAAAATTTCACAAAGCTCGGTATTAGTTGCAACATCAGGAAAATAGCAATTACCCGAAATGCTTGTTGCAAGATCCGAAGTGTCTCTCTAGTACGCTTTCTCTTCATGGATATCTCATCTGGCTCCTGCAGCATCTCTTCAAACAAGTTGTCTCTGCTTGCAACACAAACAGGTACAAGCATCGTCACTTCATGAGATTTTGGGCAGGGTGACAAAAGGACATCAGAATATGATCAACGCATTAATTAGTCAAATACCCAGGTATTCTTTTAGACACATAAAAAGAACTACACAACATCAAACCACCATAAATTCAAGCCATCACAGATCCCTGCCCAACAGAGCTGATGAAGATATTTCCATTCAGACAGACAGAACAAAATTTAAAGAGAAACTCTGCTAAGTATGTATTCTCGATTCTCATAGTATCAAGTGAAGGATAGTTTAGGAACTGAAACTCGTAAAATTTACCATCTCCTTGTCTTCTTGTGAAGTAGGATGAATAAGAAAAAGAAGACAGTTTCAAACTGGGTTAATCAAACATCTGTCATCTAGGCTCTCTATTGTTTTGATTCAAGATTTCTAGTGTTCTATTAAAACCGACAAAGAACCCACAGATCCTACCGCATTGTCCTAATCCAATTTGCTAGTTGGCAGTTATTCAACAAGAACAAACAACTTTTGGAAACAGAACATACCTGTAAAGCTTTTTGATGAAAACATTATGGAGCTCTCGTTTAGTATGGTTTACCTACATGACAAATATCCAAGTCAAATACTAATATGCATTGAGTTGTTAAAACATAAATAAGTTAAGATCATTATCTAAAAGGGAACTTCTCATGTACTTCAAAAACATAAAGTGATCAAGTGATGAAATATGAGCGAGAGTGAACCAAAATAACTATTACAAGAGACATCAATATTCTTCAAAAGCACATGCTTTCAGACAGAGAGAAATATGTTAAAATGCATTAAATAATGATTAAAAAAAGTTAAAAACAACAGATGATGATTTCATGATTAAATAGTAAATTCACTTCATATGATTTCATACTGCTAGGAAAGAGTATATATGCACCAAGAATAACGATCTCTTGGAATGTCACAAATAACACTCGGTCAGTTGCTAGAGTCATTGCAAAAACTAAAAATTCCATTTAGCAAAACAATAGGAAGGAGTGGACAACTGGAGAAAAATAATATGCAATTACCAGAAAATGCATTATTGCTTTGGGTACAGAATCCTCAACATTCTTCCGTACAATATCATAATATGACCTTAATAACATCTTTGTAACAGTAATCTCAACAATCTCCTGATCTGAGTGGGTTTCTGATGGCCTCAACACGCTAGGGGGCTACGATAAAATAGCCAAAGACAAACAAATTAGACAGCAAGCAGAACAGATTAAATTTCTGGAAACAGAATTGATATGCGTTACAGAGAGTACCTCACTCAAATGAATCATTGAGAAGGCCTGCTCCACACTCTGAACAGGTTCACTAAATGGTTTGCTGGTTGAATGCTCTTTCACAGATGTGCGATTATCATGGCTGCCGAAAATTGAAGATATTCCCCAAGACGAACCAGCACTGCTAACTGGTTAACAATCCAAAATTGCAATATCAGGACTGATCTAATATAGAATATTGCATGGAGAACCGGTAAAGAACTTATGTATCTATTAAGCAAATAGAATAGCTCCTGAAAATGGGGTAGCCTGGTTCCTATGAAAGATTTTATGTTTATATCTTTCTTTTAATTCGTTACATGAACTACTTATCTCTTACTTTCTCGCCAGTGGTTCTCACAATTTAAAGTTTAATGCGCCCTCACTCCCATAAGCTGGAAGTAAGTCTATGCCACACCATTATATGTTTATGTCATAGAAATTGATAATCCCACCCTCCAATGACACCAGTGAAGACTTCCAGAAATTAAGGAAAAAATTGGTCAGGAGCCAGAAACACATTTAACAGAAAATTATTTACCAATTTATTAAACTGTCAAATTCCATTTTAGTCATCGTAAAACTGTAACAAATGATGTCAGCAAAAATTTGTAGCCATCAACCTTTCATCCATGAAAAGCTGAACAGCCACAGTATAGCTGTTTATATCTACACAAAAAATTTCACCCTTGAAAGAGATGAGAAACAAAATACCAGGCGGTGCAGTTTTATCAGCATCAGCAACAGGTCGTACAGCCTTTTAACCAAGGAGAGAGCAGCAGCAACAAAGCAATCATTCATTTGAAAGAATTAAAAACAGATATAGATTTGAGACTTCCTGAAGCTTGAGGCACCAGCAAACAACTTACCTGATCTGGAACAATTCCATTAGCCTGGCGCCCAAGTATAGCACGAGACTTTAGACTTCTCTCTGAATTGGGTACTTTCTCTGAATCTCCTGTTTCCTGATTGAAAAATGTAATCGGTATATTAACTAAGAGATCCTCATTAAGACATCATAGAAATAAAAGAATCACTCGCTAGACAAAGTGTTCACCTTCTGCCTTGAAATGGGTGTAGCAACTCTTGATGACTTATTCTGCTGTAATGCCAGCTCTACAGCTTTACTCCCACCAACAAAATTTGGATGGGAAGTGTTTATGTAATCCATCTATGGATCAGGATATTGGATTAACAGTAATTACTAACTAAAGAATTAATAAATCATCCATATAGGTTTTTCAATTTATTCAAGCCATCTCAATTTCAACCAATTTCCAAGCACACATGAATGGAAACCATAAGATTTGACATATAGCATGAAAATAAATATATAAAAAGCGGGTACAGCCATGTAGAAATCCTTGACAATATAAAACAATTGTCTCCCAAAAATAACAGCAGCCTCCAATATTTGAGTCAGGCTTAGCACCTGAAACTACAGATGCATATTTCTAGCCTATTCAAAAATTGGAAAGAGAGAGAGAGAGAGAGAGAGAGAGAGAACTTAGGAATGAAGTTCTTAATTAATAACCAGTAATTGCTATGACAACACTTTTACTGCAAGTGAAATATTTAGATATTGTCAAATGTACTGTAAAAGTGATCAAAAGAGGCAAGCCCTTGCAGCAGTCAATCGTAGAAACCTAAAATTAAAACATGATGATTCAAATCCAACTTTACCTTTCAAACCATCCTCTCAAACTTCACACTACCAAACATATTATTCAACAAAATTTTCTTTCAAATTCAAATTCAAATTTCCTTCTCTTACCAATAGGTGTGAGTATGACACCTATTCACAATCAAATCAATACTTATATATATCAAGCATATACTCACATTTATTTTTATTTATACCCTCAAAATTAATCATTATTCCAATATACAATCACATCATCCAATTATTATTATATTATATATATATATTCAACTAAATCCTACTATTCAACCCATCAAAACCTTCCAAAAATACTACTCATCCAACACTCCTCCCAAACATCATCTCCAACGAAATACCACTTTCCCAAACATAGGCAAAACATATTTGAGCACAAGCACCAGAGTTGGATAAAACGTATATCAATAAATTATTTCTAATGGCATATCACCCTAAAGCAATGCAATTTCAAAAGATTAAGAGACGCACTTGCAACAAAAAGTAGATGGAACAAAAATTAGCTAGTCATTTCCTTCGGGGGGAACATAGTACATATGTTTATCAGGCAAAAACGTATGGTACAAACAGTGTACATCATGACACACTACCTCCATTTCAATAATATGACCAATCATTGTCTCCGAGGGCTCAAGACCTTCTCGCAAAAAGTTCCCGATGACCTCATCCATGCGTTTTCTCAGGACAGGAAACCGTTGCAATTCATTAACCATACAGCGATGGCTCATCTAAAGAAAAAAGAACATCCAGCTGAATGTACAGATAGAAAAGATAAAGTTCAACAATATTCCACAAGATAATATGCAAACATGTACCTTTATTAGCTCATCATATATAAATCTGGCACACTGAAGACTTGGATCCAGTAAACGAGCTATTTGTCTTCTAACAAGAACTTCAAATGGAACCTACATGTTTGTGAAAATATTGCACACTTTGTGACACTGAAAACCAAAATGCAAAAACAGATGGAATTATCCAAAATACAATACAAGCAGACGGAATTTTGGTGATGCAAGCATACTTCTGGAACAAACAGTGCAGATTTGGGACCAGTTGCATTATGAATGGCAGTGCGGATGTCATCATCAGTTAAATCCTCACAAGGATCTACAGCCTGCAAAAAGGGAAAGGCACCTGTCACAGTTACAAAAGTTGACACAAAGCAAATGGTTATGTAATAAACATACAAGAAGATTGCATCCAAGAAATGATAATAAAGGCTCAAAGGGCAAAAACAAGGTCACTTCATAAAAATCAAATGTGCAGCAACGACACTGGATCACTTCATAAAAATCAAATGTGCAGCAATGACACGGATAGACTTCAACTTATTTGGCTTGAACTTTAGCACAACACTTAAGTACATAAAGGAAATAATACAAGGATTCTATATGTCAGAAAATATTTCTTCACCTAGAGTCTACCGTCAATCCCTGGATTTTATTTCCATGATAAAGCATTTTTCTTTGCTCTATGTTTATTCGCTAATTTCAACCGTAAAAGAACAAGCATGCAGTATTGACTTTTAGGGTGATCTAAAGAGATTCTGATAACTCAATCAATTCCATGTTTTGCAACATGGACAATAATATAGAAAATACAATCTAGCTACACAGAAAATATTCCACAGTATGCAATTACATAAATGCCCATAAAATTTGAACCAACAGCACAGACCTCCAAGCTCTTTACAAATATATTTTGGAAAATATAATGGATTCTTGCTCCACCAGACAGCTCGGATGTTGACATTTCTTCATTTTTCCCATCTATCATCGTAGAGAATGCTGTTTCAAACAAAATAGAAACCCCTTGACTAAGTAGGCATCAGCATATGTGCAGAGTTGGGAAGGGGATAGGCTTCAAAAAGATACCAAATAGGAAGGAAATTGTTTAATAAGTATGTACAGAGGCCAAGCACCTTCAGAGTATTTTGAAAGAATGTTAAGTAGTAGAGCCCCCATGCCAGCCTGTTCATGACAACCAGATCAGTGACTAGCAATCAAGATAATCGGCAGACAAAATGTGGCCAGAAGAACAAATACATACACTAAAGAGTCCTACATTGCTGCCTAGACTGATTAATATAGCCTTGTCAATTACAGAGAGGGGGGGGGGGTAGTGGAGCCAGAAATCAAAGCATTGGTTCAAATCATATATTTGGCATTCCAAGTACACTAAGCTACAGCCAAACTCAAGAAAAATAATCCAACAGGCTAAATTATAAATAATTAGGTAAAAGCAAACCTTGGATTCGGTAATCTCTCCATAGCTAGCATGCTCCTTCGCAACTGAAACAAGTGCAGCACTAATGCGAGCCTTCAGGCCCGGAAGAACTGTTTTAATATGTTGTACCAGGATCTGCATAACAAGGAGGAAGCTAATATCATACAGCTGAAACTCGACAAAACATCCTTTGGGTACAATTAATTAGTACAGTGCAAGCAAAAGTGTTTCTTAAAGCATCAATATCTCCAACTTGGCTATTCCTAGTTGACTTTAAAATATAAGAGGAATGCATTGTCAACCATACATTAAAAAACAAACAAAATATTTCACACTGAGATTCTTTTGGCTTGGGTATGCCCCTGTAAGGAGTAAGCTATCATGTGAACACAATTATGTAACAACACCACCTAGGTATTTATAAGGAGAAAAATAAGATGTACAAAGCAGTCTTCACACTATGTACCTGGTTCAACTTCTTGGCCAACTGAGGGATTCCACAACTCTCAGCAAGGTCACTGTATACCTGAAAAAAGAAGATTCAAGTCATCTAAATGAATCAGCATGAAAGAATGGAAATCAATTATTCTTGAAAGAGATTTATGTCATACTGGCCGGCTGCGAAAGAACTTCTCCTCTGCTATAAGGGCATCCTTGATGCTTCGATTCATCAGAATATCCTGCTCATTTATGATATTAATCAACATCAAGAAAGTATTTGTAGCACTAAAGTTAGTACTTTTATACAACATGAATTCTGTTACTCTATCAGGAACTTTTTCCTTCGATAAAAACCATCATCCATGCATAGAAGAAATAATAATTCAATTTCTACATAAAAAAATATTGATCATACCCTTATCATAAAATTTTCATCAAGGGCGTATTTGTAGCACTAAATTTCGTACTTTTATACAACATGAATTCTGTTACTTTATCAGGAACTTTTCCTTTGATAAAACCATCATCTATAAATAAAAGAAATAACAGTTCAACACATAAAAATTATTTATTTTACTCTTAACAAAAAATTGCCATCAAAACATAAAGGAAACAATAATTCAACTCTCCCTTTCATAACAACTATATATTATACATTGTAAATCTATCCTAATTTGACATAATTGCACCCTGTATGTCTCTGAAATAAATCATGGCAGAATATTAACTTCCGATGAATTTATTTAGTTCAAATACAACAAAAATCCACAAGTCAATAATGATATAAAAGTTGAGCTGAAGATAAGTGCTGACAGGTGCATAACTATTTTTCCAACACGATCCAACCCATCTTAGCTCTCTCAAATAGCACTTACTATTTTCCGCTCATGAAATAATTTAAGGCCCAAAAAATTAAAAAAAAAATGAGAGGAACAAACCAACTCTTTTAAAGAGCATAAGATCTAATTCACAAGAAGCTCACTTGACAACCCTCATATGGAGTCCTTATAACTGCATTGCTTACTAATAATAAATAAATAAATAAGTCAAACTTCCACAGGCAATAGTCGAGCTTAAGCTTGAAACACGTTTAAGGTTATTATTATTCAAATAAGACACAGTAAAAACCAATTGTGTGACAAATAAAGACCCCAATATTATCATTTTTGTTGCAATTCCCTGCTGTAAACTATTCTCCATATAAAGACAATATGATTTATGGCCGTTTCAACTATACAAGAGATAAATTTCATCATTTGCGAATTTCTGCTGCAAACTGTTCCGCATATGCAGCAGAAGAAATTAGCATCCACTGCCACAAATTAAGAGACAGATATTCTTTAGACTTGTAACACTGCAAGCAACTGATGTATAAGCATGCTGCAAAGACCAACCATCTAAATGATAAGGACAGTATCTGCAACCTTGGCCTAGGTAAAAAGGCACATGCCACATATATACCAATAAAAACAACAAAAACACCACAAGACATACATCAGTAAAATAATAAAAAGAATTAAGCGAATAGATGAGAAAGTCAAAGTGCACATAATACAGCTTCAAGTACACAAAATACTAAAGTTTTAAAGTTTAACCTTTAACGTAAGCAATTAAAAGACCACAGTGTATAGTAACCAGGTAACGTTTTCATTTTCCAGAAAAAGAAACATTACCTCTTGACTACGATTCACAATACCGACATAACCAAGTCGAAGAGGAATAACTTTCCCAAGCAAAAAGTTGCGAGCATCCGTACCCCTGTCCATAATATCCAACTGAAATGGCCAAGTAAATATAAAGCACCATTCAAGAAAACAAGAAAACATCACAAACTAATTAGGCAATGCAAAATTCACCTTAGTAATCACACCAATTGTTCTATTACCTGCAAGCACAAAGTTCAACATATTAGCTAGAGAATCCAAAATACACTACAGTAGAGGCTAGAAAGCGAGTGGTTGGGAAATGTCAATAGAAATTCTGAATATATTAACAGCAGAATCTACCATCAGGATCAGCAATTCCTGCCATTTGAAGTGCATCAGAGTTTGCCAGATCTGAATTTGCTGGTGTTACAGCCAGTATCAAGCAACTTGGGCGCTTAATATATGACATTATCATTGTTCTAATGCGTGCCTCAATATCAGATGGCTGATCACCAACAGGAACTTTTGTTAGGCCGGGCAGATCCACTAGAGTAATATCAAGAACATTTGGGGAGAAAATTTTTAAACGAATTTGTTTGTCTGACACGCCTTTGTTTCCACCAGCTTCTCTCTCTGTTTCAGCCTGAACAAAGTTTTAAAAGCAAATGTTAAAAGATAATCAATTCAATCAACTCTAAAAAAAGGTTGGCAAACAAAAACATTTATAGCAGCCAAAGCAGTGGACATAACATAAATTAGATGTGCCATAATAAACTGGGTTAAGTAAACGAAATTCATTGTGATATCCCATGATGCAAAATGATCTTGGCCTATAACCTTCTCCACTTTGTCAATCTGATAGTTAGGCTTCTGCCTGTCTGTCGAGTTGTTCTATTAAAAGGATTAGGTTTCCTGTGTTATACATAGTACCTCTCTAAGATGAATTTACTTTTTTTGTAATGTCAAGCCATTCCAATTGAGATGCACTTTTTAAGTCCAAAAAATCACGGCATTTAGTTTGGAGAGGCACGCAGCAACTGAATTACCAAAAGATTCACACTATCAGAAACCACAAATAGGCCAATCCCAGAAACATACCACAAGCCAACAAAGCATGATGGTTTTTACATTCTTACAAGGTTTTGGTTCAAAAAATCTACAAAAAGCTAAAATTAAAAAAAAAATCAAATCAAATCAAATAAGTAGTTTTGCTGTATAAGATTTCTCGTCCCTCTCTATCTTCTTAGTTCTTCAGTCAGTTCTCCTCTTCATTTTAACTATTTATCCAAATCTGTATCAAGTATCTCTGTCGTCGCTCTGTCCGGCCATGTTGTGTCTTAAATGTTTTAAAAGTTTCCGGTGTCATGTTGTATCTTGGAATATCCAAAATAGCCTTCTAGAGCCTCTACCCAAACCTCCAAACAAGGAATCCCCCAAAGACCAATTGCCTTTCCACTAATTTGATTATATATAGGTTCTGAAACGAAAGGAGACCCAACTTTCGCGAACATTAACCTGAACTTCAGTAAAATTCATTGAAATTTAAACCTTAACATCACAACTAATCTCCGTTGCCGGTATCTACGAACAAACAAGTTGATTTTTTCTCATTGTGAAGCATAACAAGTTCTAATACAGTTATAGCGCTACATTTAATAAATGCTGCGCATAAAAAAATAACCTGAATCTCGTTCCGAATTTCATTGAAATCGAAGAACTTGTTCCCCGGCAAATGCAAGAACTCCCCCCACTCCTCGTCTGTTCCATCGGCCTTCCTCTTCTTCTGCACGAGTTGCAGCACGAGAGGGCGGCGCGTACAAATTTCATTGCCACGTGGCAAGAAGTCTCGCCCAACGAGCGCCTCCAACACACTGGATTTGCCGCTGCTCTGGCTCCCGACCACCGCCACCTGTGGCAGCTCGATCGACGACTGGCTTCCGAGTTGCGCGAATATATCCTGCAGCTTGTTCACTATCGGAATTACCGAGTTCCCCAGTGGCGCCGCAGCCGAAGCGTTGCTAGCCGCCGCCGCCGACGATTGGTCTTCCGCCATGGAAAGCGTGATCGAGTCCCAATCTAAGTATTTGTATCGGTGAAAACCAAAAATGGTTTGAACCAAGCTATGCGAGGAAAATCGAGCGAGAAAGGAAACCCTAGATAGGTGTTTGTGAATGCGATGGGATGAAATGAAGATGAGAGAAATCACCAGGTGCTGCGCCTCTCGTACCGCAAAAGAAGGAAGATTTTTGGCATGTTTGATTTTCAAACAAGTATATACGAATATGAGAGTGACTATATACATACATACATATATATTTATTTATTTATTTATAAATAAATATAATAATTAAAAATAATTAATTAATTATACATATAAATAACTTAAAATTTAAATTTAAAATAAAATTTTATAATATAAAATATTTGATTATTTGACGAGATTGGAAACATAATAAACAAACATAGCCTTTGTGATTATGTTATAATTAATATAAATATAGAATTTACTAATAATTTATTAAATTAAATTTTCAATTTTTTTTATATGTTATCTTAAAAGAGTAACGTCAAATATTAATTATAGTAATCATGTACGTTCTAAGTATAGGAGAAATGATTCTAAATCTGATTCTGTATTATTATTACTCGAGACGCTGTGTGGTCGAGAATAATGACTCGGACGCACGGAGCGTTACAGTGGGACTGGATACGTTGGATGGCAGACCACCCTTGTAATCGTGGGCCGGCGCGAGGCTTGGAGCCAATGCCGTGGGCCATGAATATGAAAAAATTAAAAATAATCTATTATGCGTGTGTGTGCGTTTTAGAGAAAATGATGGACTAATTATTAATGATTTGATGAGTTTTTTAAACTTAAAATAAAATCTGTATATATGGTTTTAAATTTTGGCATATTAGCTTTAAAGAGGTAAAATTTAATAAAAAAATAAATATCGGGATAGTTTTTAGCATGTGTTAAGCAAGTATATATTAAAATAAATCTCTCAAAACCAATTTTTTTTAGAATTCGTGTGTAGTCTAATCGCAAGTTTAAAGTTAAAATTAGATGAGTCCATGTCATAGTGCTGAATTGAGATTCGAGTACTAAATTCTAGAACCAAATTTCATATATGCCCTGTTTTATATTAATATTATTTTGTATTACTTAGATGTGAATTGGAATGGAAATGTTGGTTGTATTTGATAAGGTTGTGTTCACTTCAATAGTTAAGGTTAGAGTCCAAAATGAAGATTTTGATTGATTATTTTATCTTGGACATAATTATTTATTATGCAATCTAGTTATATTATATTAATTTTTTAATTAATAAGCGATTTTTATTCTTTTTAAAAAAATATTGTATTGGCTTATATATAATTATTTATCTACCATAATTATTTAGAGTGAGCATACCGTGATGTGAGCGAACCGAGAACAACCCAAACTTGAGAATCAAGCAATTATGTTATTCTAATTGTAGTCAAAAGAAGGGTCACCAGCGGCAAATTGAGTACTAATTCTATGGAAAAGGGACATCGAAGGGGACGAGAACCCCATCATACTCGAACTTGTTGCCCCGTTAAGTATTGTCGATGAGATGGCCCCAAATCAAGTTGGATTATAAGTTGAGTTTAAACATATTAACAAGTGGAAAAAAAAAAAAGAAACTTACAAGGGGTATGGTGTCAAGCAATAAATTGTGTGACTATCGTATACTAACAATTTTTAGAGTTTTCTCATATTCTAAACATAACTACTATAATTAAATTATTAAATTAATGCGAAAAAAATTTCATTAACAAATCTTTACATATTTACCGCTTTCTTTAGTTTTTTTTTCTTTAGAGCAATAAAAGTGTGATGCATAGTTAATGAAACATACAAGTTCAAATGGAAGTAGTTGGCCAAAAAAAAGAACTACTAACCGTATAGTACCATTTTATTTTTATTATTAGAAAGAGTCTCGTGATGAGATAAAAGTTTATTGAGACTATTTTAAATAACTATTTAATCACATTTGATGTGTGGAATTAATTATTTTTTATTTTATTTATTTATGTTGGGGTTCACACCAATTAATGTTTTCGATTCACCATATAAAATATACTATTAGATTTAATAAAATAATTTATACAGCCTAATTATTCAAAATGAGCATAGCCTAAGCGTGTGTAGTCGAAATTACACTTAATTGTTACTAAATATGTTGGCATAGCTAATAAAAAATGTACTTGGTATTTTATAAATAAATAAAAGACGTTGGATTTGTGAAATTTTAGTGCTATTTGCCCATGTGATGAAGTAAAATTGGGTCAAAGTTAAATTTGCTATGGCCATATCAACGTGAAATGATTGTGCATTGGGATAGAGATCGAGTCAAGTCATAAATAAAATTATAGAGTTTGATTAGAGCTGAACAAAAAATAAAAACTCACAACTTAAAAAATTTGAGCTTGCAAAGTTTTTCATTAATCATACAAAAATCTTACTATCAAACCAAGTTCTGATTCAAATTGTTGTTTAAATTTTAATTATCAAAAATAATAAAAAATAAAAATACTCAATTGTTGTCGTGTCATGACTTTAATTTGAAATTTTTTTGCAGTGTCAGGTAAAATATCTTTTCAAATACATAGTTTAATATAAATTTATATTTATATTGCATTTAACCTTGGGCAATCGGATGAATATCAAGCTCGAGGAGACCATGCTAAAAACTCTTATTGCAAAAAACATTTGTGCGAAAGGACTAGTGAATGTTATTTAAAAAAGAAACTCATGAATTACAAAATGATGCAGTTGTTCTTCTTAATTTTTAATTCATCAAAATTTTAAATAGTCGTTTTATAAATTGAAAGTGTCATAATTATTATAAAGTGTTTAAATTTATCAATATCAAATTCTAAACTTATATTCTCGAGAAATTGAGTTGAGCAACTCAGTCAATCTGTAATCCTAATCCCACTAAATCAATTATTATACATATTAATAGATATCTAATATTTTATGTGAATGGAAATTTACTCAAATTATATATATCATGCATTTGCATGTGCCATAACTAATATAATACATGATTCGAAACCATTAAACAGTATAATAAAAAAATTGTATGAATTCACATAAAATTGTTATTTTTATTTGTGGAGATTAAATGCACACTTCACAAAAATGTACGTGATGTTAAAACCTAACGCACGTTGAGTTTCAAACGTTTTGATGACCTATAAAATTTAATGATTGTTAATTTACATTCATTTTCTTTCTATTAAAATTTATATTTCTAAATATACTACTTAAGAAAATAATTTTTTTATCTATTTATTTCTATTACTTTTATACTCTTTTTAAATTTCTCTGTCGGCTTTCTTTTATTTCACATTACAGTTTGCATTTGGACAAAGCCATGTAATTTGTATTCTCTATTTTTTAGTAGATGCGTATAAATAATAATGCAAAATACAAAACATTAACAAATAATAAAGAATAAAACATGTTGTGCTGTTTTATTAAATATTTTATTTGAACAAAGAATTTAAATAACTTTTACTGTCTTTATTAATGTATCTTTACTATTCTGTCACTGTTATAATTTATGCAATTCAGAAATTATTCTTATTAAAGAAGTCAAAACTATATATTAAACCGTTTAAATAAGAATAAAATGATAATTTCACAGTAACAAATAAATATAACCATTTATCCATTCAAATACTTATCCGTTTATTGTCTATCTATTTATACTATATATTAAGACTACGAGTATTAGGGAAACTATTTTTGGTTTACAAAAAGTATAATTACACAAATAAACCTATTTAATTAATGCAGCATATATAAAGCCTGCAATCAATCCATGTTTCTCACAATCAAGCCCATAATTAATAATGAATTCAACACTAAGTGTTATAACTATTTTTGCACACACATTGTGTTGTGTGTGCTTGAGTGCTGGTTCCATTATTTATCCCCTAAATTCTCTATTTTATGATTGTTTTCTCAATTATTTATTTCTCACAAAATTTCTCTATTTCTTCTTTATATTACTTCATCAATCTCCATTTTTATAACTGTATTTTTTTTTTATTCTCTCCTAAACTTAGATTTGATAAGAAATAAGACCTATTCAATTTCCATTATGTTCGGGCTTTTATAAAATTTTAGTTACATGTAAAAGCTGCTTTTAATTATTATATATATTATGTGTATTTTATGTTTTATTTTTTTACACGAATCAAATATGTCCCAATCATTAGTAATATGTCACGATTGTATGGGAATTTAATTATATAATATAGAATTACTAAATGATTCTTAGTTCTTTATATATTTTATCTATTTTCATTTTTATTTATTTTATTTACTCCCCTCATATTTAATCACTCTATTTTTTTTCTTTCACTCTTTTTTATCAGTTTTAATTTATTTTTCAAGTTCTTTTCTTTATTTATTATTTTAAAATATTATAAAGTATTATTTATTTGGTTATATAATCATGCACTTGCATGTTTTATCACTAATTATAATCATTATAGTTATTATGAATCTATAATTCTATACCATATAGAACGTGGAAAATGTGAATAATTACCACATTTATCTTTAAAATTAAATTACTCCAATATCCTCCTTTTTATTTGTATTTCTTTTTTTTTCTCTCTTTTTATATTTTATTATTATCATTTATGAAAATACATATACACGTAAAAAAAAATTAATAAAATAATAAATTTAAAACAAAACACATATGTATTATATTCTGACATGTTTATATAATAAAAATAGAAATTTATACATAACAAAAAAATTATATTTCGATTTAAAATACAGTGTGCAGCTGTAGCTAGTTGATGATAATTAATGAAAGGGATTGGAATAGAGTTTCTTGGTACCCATAATAGTGTTCGGGCGCCTTTCTTCACTTTTTTGTGTTTTCTGATGTATTGTTAATTACGGTCAAATTTATTTTTGTTTTTATTTTATTTTTATTTATACTTATTTTATGTTTATTTAAATATTAAAAAATATTTAATTTCTTTACCTATTCTATAAATTAAAAATTATATAAATACATAAAAATAAATCATAATAAAATGTAAGACACTAAAAAAGTATATTGAAATCATATTTTATTTTTATTTTTTAAATGAGGTTAATTAACATCCACGTATGTGAATGGGAGTCAAACATATGATTCTCACTCAATAATTAATTTTGGTACATTAAACTTATTATTAGAGTAAAAATATTTAAGTTCTTATATATTTATTGATTGAGAAAGTAAATTTTAATGTATGAAAGAAAACAATAAAGAGTATACACTAATTACAGAACAACTTGTTCTAAAATTTAAATAATAGATGTAATATAAAAAGTAAGCAACAAAATATAAATAGAAATTACATTAATTTTGTTTGTTTTTAAATTTTGGTATGTATTTTTATATTAAAAATTATATAAAAATAAAAAATAAAATATTAAAAAATAATAAATGAATATTTATTTTTAGAGTACGAAATAAACGCATCTGTTGACCATGATTAACAATATATTTAAAAATGGAAAAAGCATAAGGGCGCAGCTGAAAGGACCTTCTCGTGAGTTAACGGTTTTGATTTTGGCACGTGTCACGTCACGAAAAACTCACCGCCAAGATCCCGATCATTTCCAGTCACATAAATCTCGCGACCAAGATTTCGGGTATATGTATTTGTATGTGCCATCTTGCCTTGGCTCTCTCTCTCTTAGGGTTTTCATCGCCGCTCTCTCGTAGGAAGCACAAATCATGCCTCGTCGTAGTTCTGGTGGTAAGTTTTTTCGGTGCGCGTAGTCATCGATAATTTTGCCCATAGGGCATATATGGCACCCGAGAGAGTTCTGTGGGGTTTCATATTTGGCAACTGGCAATTAATGCCAAGGAAGACGCTTTGATAATTTGATGTTCTACTATTGGATCCGATATCAGTTGCTATCTGGTTCTCAATTTTTTGATTTTTTTGTTGATTCAGTCATTTTGTTAAATTTATCGGGTTTCCAATTTTTATTGGTTATCGTGACTAAACTTGGATACGGTTTGTGAAATGAGAGACTGTTGTATTGCTTCTGTGTCATTTATCGTCAGATTTCAATTGAATGTTTTTCTCGATGCCGAGAGTAATTCATCCCACTTCGTGGCGATTGGCGAGCTTATTTTCTTTACATTATTCGTTTATAAAGGATAAAAATTTGACTTCTTCAGGGTTTTGGTGTACGAGTGTTAAAAATTGAGCAAAAATATAAAATTAATATATTGTTAGATAATTTATGATGACATGAACTGAGCATGCGAGGGCTCTTTTCCAGTGATGCAAAACTTTTGTGGATATGAAAAAAAAATCAAGATTTTCTAACACTTACTGTGAATTTGTCTTCCTTGTGTCATGCACAACTACTGAAGAGACCAGTAGTCATGTCCTAAAAAAGAATCACTATCTTTTTACTTGATTAATTGATTTTTCCTGCAGGAAGATCTGCCCGGCCTACACCCCGTCCCGCAGCACGTACCCCACCACCTCGACCGGGTACACTACTATATGACCACTTTATGGTCACACTAATAGAACTTCATGCAACCTCTTATTGTTACTTGTTTTGCTTATTATCAGTGCTTGTGGTCTGTGATTGCATTTCAATCTGAAGCTTATGAAAAAATTTCTTTCAAATTCGTTATTCTGCTGTATTATATGTGCAGTTCACCAAGCTCCTCCTCCAGCTCCTGCCCAAGGTAGCACTGGTGGATCCATGCTTGGAAATATTGGTTCAACTATAGCCCAAGGTAACTGGAAGGTAGTTCAGGTTTTACATTTGATTTGGATACTCTTTTGTGCTATGGAATTAATTCCTTCTCCATTCCTTTTCCCTTTTTAAAAATCTACAGGAATGGCATTTGGTGGTGGAAGTGCAGTTGCGCATAGAGCTGTTGATACTGTTATGGGTCCTCGCACAATCCAACATGAAACAGTTGTCTCTGAAACTGCTGTGGAGACAGCACCTGCTGCAACTAGCGTGGGTAGCTCCGATGCTTGCGCTGTCCACTCTAAGGCATTCCAGGATGTAAGTGGAACTACCTTTTACTTCTTTGATCCTCCCTTTGATTATATGTTTTTTAAGCTGGCTAGAGTTTTAGTTTTCTGGTTAAATTGGGTTATTAATGGAGATGCCACATTATGATAAAACTCTTGTTGATACTATGGTGCATAGTGATTTCTCAAAATATGTTAGACTTCATACAGTTAGTTCTTGTTTGATGTGAATGTTGATGGACTATTAAGATCTGTGAAATATTCCTGTTTTGCAGTGCTGGGAGGCATTATGTATGAGATGTAGAGCAAAGAGCTTTCGTTTTTGTATAGATAGTTAAAACGTGTAGTATTTTATATCTGTTTGCGTTGGAAGATTGTAACTGTAAGCCAAACAATGACTCTCTCGGCTTAACCTTTAGCCCAAGTTCTAATGAATCCCAGTACTTTTTATGTCTCTGGTCAATGGCCTTGTGGACATTGTTTAACACATTGGTCTCCTTATAAATTTCCACAGGAGAGTTCTCATATTAATGTGTTGACCTTTGTTTTTTTTTCTGCAGTGTCTGAATAACTATGGAAGCGACATAAGCAAGTGTCAGTTCTATGTGGATATGCTGGCGGAATGCAGGAGAAACTCTGGTTCTATGATGAGTTCTTAAGCCTGGCAATCTCCTTCACAAACTATGATTCAACAATTGTGTTGCTGTGGAGCTGTAGTTAAGGACTTTCATCGGTTGACACCATATCTGATCATTGATATGGTGTTTCTAGAAGTTTTATCAAATAATGTTCGAAAAGGCAAACTTGGTGCGTCATTTTACTTTATCTGATTAAAATGGAATAATAGATATGCATTTGCGTTTTGTTTTTGGGTTCGATTGGCTTTATGTCTATTATTCTCTTCCTACACTTCAACACCATCTAACAGCTTTATATGCACCTGTATTTGTTTCTTCTCCGTTTTTCTCATGGGATATTAAATTTATTTTCTAACGGGCAGTTACAAGTGTGATGTTCATAAGAACTAATCTAAAACAAATTAGCAGAGGTAGGTGATGTTCAAGCGTGGGCGTGCATTGGTAGAGTAGTATTCCCTAGCATACTTGAAGGCAATAGTGATTTCACAGTCTTGTTGCTAATAATGATACGGGCATATAACTTTGTCCTAGGATAAATGGGAATGATAGTTTCTAGGATTTTCATAATATAATAAATGAACGGAGTCATGCTTCCCAATAAAAATTGATCAAATCTTTCCTTGGGTTTTAGCTTTATGTGATCTCTATTTATGAGATGTTATATTATTGTTTGTTTACCCCCGACAATTTCTAACTATATTATGTGCATTTTTGTTGGATTAGTAATTTGAGTTTGGTTAAATTTTGAATTCAACGTTACGGCAATTTCCGTAAACGCAAGTGCCATCAGTTCATAGATGATGTGAAATCAGTTGATACTTGGAAGGTTCTGTAGTGGAGGCTTTCATACACGCAAGGTGGGCCTCGCCCAGACTTGTGAGTGAGAGGGAGCCCCTGCTCTGCGATTGTGCAAATATGGCTGTGGGAAATAAGCGATGTCCCTAAAATGTCGCGATTACAGATTGGCTCAAATTACTTCATTTAACTGTAAGTCATTCACGTGTACACAGTGATCTGCTTTAGGTATCATTTGACTGTTGTTCATTGATACAAAATGATCGGTCTAGGTATATTTAAGACCTCAGTCTGTAGCACATGATGTATGTTCAAATTACTCTGGTTTCTTTCTTAAATTTTCCCAACAATAACAATGACAATGACCGATTTGTACTTCACAATAAAGAATTTTTTAATCGAACCTTTTGTATGGTTTTGGGTTGATGGGATTTCTATTTATATATCTGATCTTATCTGGGTCATTTGCTTGTTTCGCCCCTAACAATTTCGAGATAAGTTATGTTCAATTCACTCTCTTGGGATCAATAATTTTACTGGGACGAATTTTGGGTTCAACAGCACAATGTCAATGCAAGTGCCTTCCGGCGATGTTTGGGAGTGGGGTATTGTTGGGCGATAATGTTAGTTGGATTGTATAGGAATAAGTATTGATTTGATTATGAATTATTATAATTATAAAAAAATAATTAATTAGTTATACATATAAGAGTGAAAAATTTTGAATTTGAATTCAAAAGAATATTTTGTAAAGTAAGATGTATGGTTGTATAAAATTTATGTGAGAGGGAAGGTGAGAGGCGGCTAACAAAGTCTGTAATGCTATAAAATCCCTCAATAGGTGCACGTGTGAATGGGTTAAAAGATTTTATTTCGTGGTATCAATGATTCAACTATTTGTAAGATCACGACACTAAATGCATTTACTTCAGTCAGATAATTAAGGCACAGTAATGGAGCCCAAGTCTTATGATATCTTGCAAAATATTTTAAGACTTCACAGCCTACACTCAATATTCTCAATGTGGAGTCTTAAGTCTACCTTCCCTCTTTCTTCCATTTTCCCCCTTATATTGAAATACGACACCAAAGGCTGCAAAGCAAAGTGAATAGGTAGACCAGCATGCATTAGCATTCATTTTGTTTTTGGTTTCATCACATGTTCTTTATGTAAAACTAATAAAATTTACAATTATGTATGTAAATTTATTTATAAATTGTGTAGTTATTTTATTTTGAATAGTACAAATAAAAATATTTAAAAATAAAGAAAGTTCAAAAGAATTCGAAAAGATAAATAAATTGATAGAGAATACAAATAAAAATGCTAAGTTAAAAAGAATGTGAAAAAAAGAATATAAAAATAAAAAGGGAATTTATTTAATTTGTTTTTGTGTAATTAAAGATCTTATTATTTCTATAATTTATGCTATATTATTAAGAGTTTGGATTTTTTGATTGTATAATGTAAAATTATGTATTTGCACCTTTTGATTTCATAATATAAAATTTCAAATTTATTTTTATTTTAAACCTCTATATTTCCCTTTCCTCGATCTTTATTTTTACTTTTTTTTTTCCCAACATTTTTGACTTTCAATTTCTTTTCATTTTTTATTTTCTTACATGAAATATTTTGATATATTTAATTTTAAATATTATCATTTTTATTATTTAAAATGTAATAATCCAATGTGCCAAATTTGCATAGTCTAGTATAAATATTTAAGTACTTGAAAATTGAAAATAGCTAAGACAACAAGATAAGCAGGAGATATTGGGATCATAGTCATGCAGATAGGGTTCTTATCAGATCTACTATATTCTATGATTTATTGGTGTTGTCATGCAAAATTTTTTACTAAACCCTTGTCCAAATAAATCAGTCCCACAACTTAGGGTTACACTCACGTACGGTCCCAATGTGCCTATGAGGTAGCTCTTATGGATTATTAGTTACTGTGTATCATCTTATCAGAAAAACAGCTCTACCTGCGTTGAGAAGTAGAAGTCGAAATTAAAAAACAAAACAAGGTTTGAACGTGCCCCACGAATGCAATGCAATACAGGCTAATGTCTACTTCTTTTGTATTTCCTTGCTATTAAATAAATTAGAATTTATTTAAATAACGAGTAACATAGATGTTAAACAAGTTATTTAATGTTTAATAATTTTTACAGTATCACAAATCATTTATATGTATTAGTAAAACTTGTCTACTCTATATGTCTTATCAAAAATTATATAATATCGTTAATTATAATAAAATATAAAATTATTATATTTTTTAGTAGGGCAATAATAAATTAGATTACTTAATTATATATTTCTTCAAAGGATTGAAAGAAAAAAAAAATAGAGGTAATAGAAAAGATGAAAAAGGAAGAAACTAAAAATTAATAAAAATGAAGGGGAAAGAATTTAAAATAGTAGTAATGGAAAGGAAAAAGAAAAAATATAAAGTTATTTTAGTTCATCAATATTTAAGATTAAAAGTAGTTATTAAATAATATAAATAGTTTATTAAGAGGGCTATCTTAGGAAGGATATTGAAATGACTAAAATTAGTTATTAGAAGATGTGAAGTCATATTATATTACACACACACTCACACACACTATATTATTACGTTAATAAGTCATTTGGGTTGTACAATGTCAAATTATATAATTATTCATATTTTGATTTTTTTTATCACTTTCTTTCTCTCTTCTCTTTTAACAGATTATTTTTATTAATATTTTCTTTCAAAAATTTTCCTTTTCTAATTCTCTTAGTTTTTATTTTATTATTTTAAATATTTTTATACTTTTAATTTAAATAATTTCATTTTTATTATTTAAAACACAACTACTTTATAATTTATTATGAACTTTGCACACACACAGAGTGTGCAACTTTTACCATTATATATATATATATATATATTGTATCTATACAATATTATTAAATGTTTGAATCCAATTTGCTTACCCAAAGTAAGATTACACGTTTATCCCTTTTATTTGCACAAGGTGCCGTATTTACCTTCATTTAAAATTTTTTTTTCTATCCTTCGTATCTTTCTTGTCGTTTAATTTAACTTTATTTGTGGTATCCTTTCAAAATTTTCACTCTCAAAATTTTATATTTCTTTATTTTTATTTTATGCATTTTTTCCCATCATGTTGTTAAATTTAAATAATATTATTTTTATTATTTAATACAGTAATTTTGTAATTTATAAGTATTTAGACACAAATAGAATGGTTAATTTTATTAGTATATTTTAAATCACTGTCCTGTCCTGTGGAAACATGTAAAACTACTCTTTATGTTATGGCAAAAAGTATTAATGTGAATGTGTGTGCACGCGCGCGCGTTTAGTCACATATTTCAGTCACACACGTTCACCGACGATTTGAATTCAATTCCTCATTTCTAGAATATTGGGCCCAAAGCCACTAATATGTAGGCACGTCGATCGGAAAACTGGTTCACTGAATACCCATGTAACAAAAAATCTTTTCTTACCAAATTAAAGATGAATAGAGTTGGGAACTTAATTGACAACTATACCCCAATTTCAGAGTCAAATCTAGACCCAGCCATTGGCCCACCAAAAGTAAGCGTAGACTGCCCAACTACATATACTACTATCACAACCGCAAGAGAGAATCATACAAGAATAGGTATCCTGGAAGAACAGTGAAAGGCCGTTCTCACGGACAGATAGTGGTCAGGGCACACACAGTGTCCGATTTCGTTTTGTGGGGGGCCAGCTTGGGGATTCGCGCTTTATCTTCCACGGTGGAATCCCAGTCATGTTTTCAAACTTTGCCCCCTCTCATCAAATCCAGAGTATTCTAAGCGTTGCAGCGTGATGGTGCCGACGGGGATGTCTTCCCCGGCTTTTGTATTCTACAGGTTGGGCGGATCAGGTACTGATAGGGCATGGTCCATGCAGAACTGCACAATTGAGGAACCCTGTGCTCCTGGTCAACCTATGCAGTTCACTAACGGCATTGGCTTCCGAGGGAAATTCTACGCACTGAGCTTGCAGGGCAGTCTTGCTGTGATCAAGGACACTGGTTCTTGTTTTAGAATCACAGCAGTTGGTGCAAACAGGGCTGTGCCCTCTGGAGCGTGGAGGCTATTCAGGGAATATTTAGTAGAATCAAATGGGGACATACTGCTCGTTTTTCCAGTACCAAGAAAGTCCATTGATCTTGTGGACGATGTTGAGGTTTTCAGGCTTCAAACCCCAAAGCTTTTGTGGGTGAAAGTGGAGAGTCTTGGGGATAGGGCATTGTTTCTCGAGGATAAATGCTGTATGTGGGTGACTGCAAGCAAAGTGGGTTGCAAGAAGAACTGTGTTTACTTTACTCATTATAGGGTTGACAAGTGGTGGATTTTTGACCTGGGAAAGTGGGCACATTTCGCCAGCTTTGGACCTAATAATGATGGAATTCAAGAAACTTTGATGTAGGATGAACCGATTTTGTAAGTGGAATGATTGAGATGTGGAATCAAGTTCTTGTTCATTGGAAATGTCTCTTGTAAAAATTGTACTAATTCAATGTTCATGTAATCCTTGTTTTGTTACACAATCACGTACTGGCTAATTGTTGTTTGATTTTTTTGGGTGTGGTGTTTCTTGTCTTTCCTTTTGTTTTGTTTGTATTTTGCTTCGTTTGACTTCACGAATCCATGGCATTGTAGGGTTGTATAATTTTCAGATCAATACTTGGTCTGAGCAAGAAATGTAAGCTATGCATGCTTTTCATCTAATTAAAAAAAATACATTCTTTAATTGTTATATTTTTAATTTATTTCCATTTTGCAGAATTTTTAATGTATATATACACACCCATTAAAACACAATAAAAAAAAAAATAAAAACAAGCATAGCGGTAAGAATTTAGAGAACACTTGCCTATGTTAAGAATTTCATTTCCACAATTTCGTGAATTACTAAAATAGAAAATTTTATTTCCCCAAAATTGTAATCTAATTTTCTCCTGAACTACGAAGTAACCATATTAACAACATTGAAGCCCACTATACCATCGGCCGCGTAGTAAGTTAATTAGGCTATTTCTAGAGAATTGTTTAGGTGAACAGTAAATGTGTTTGACATTGTTGACTTATAAAAATTGATTCATTTATGTGGTTTCCTATAAAAATTCACAAGAAAATACTCATATTGCTCCTACTATTATTATTATTATTTTTCTTGAGATAGCGTTCTCTACTATAAGAATATGAGTTAATTAAGTTGCTCAACTTGATTCGATTGAAAGTGAATTGAGTAGCTTGGCTTGCCTTCATGCGATGAGCTTGAGCATGATCTATAAATTTGAAGTTTGAAGCTCGTCGAGCTAGTTGAGCTTGACTATATGTAAATATATTTTTTTGTCATAATTAGTAGGAGTGTGCATTCAATTTTAGTGAATTGAGCTAAACTGAATTTTTAATATGTCAAAATTGTGTATTGAATATCTAACGAAATTTTTGGTTTGGTTTGGTAATTTATTGAATTTTTTTTGGTATTTGGATACACCGAATTTTAATTTAAAAAATTTAAAATATAATAAAAATGAATAATTTTTTATTTAAAATTATAAATTTTAATTATATAGCTTATAAATAAAAATTAAATATTTTATTTTTTAGTTTAGATTTTTTGAATAAAAAATATATCTATTATAATAAAATATTTTTTTTTGAAAATTATAAGATAATAGTATAAAATTTTTAAAAATTAAATATAAAAATCAGAATATCAAATCACAGATATAAAAATTTTTAAGAAAAAATAAGTAAAAATATGATAAATATTAAAAATTAAAAATAAAATTTGGTAAATGGTTTGGTATGGTATACTGAACCTAAATATTAAAATCAAACTAGAAATCAAATTTTTAAAAATTATTATCCTAAATATCAAATCAAAATTTCGATTTCAATTCAATTAATCAATTTATCGAGCCGTGAATACCTCAAATAATTAACATCAACCGTTGTACTTAACTTGATGTTGTGGTATCACTTTAAGAATGAAAGGGGTGTTGAGGTCATGATTTTCATTGCCAGGCAGAGGGAATCTTTAATTTTTCATTCTTTATACTATCCTTAGGATAAAAACTTAAAAACGTTTTTTGAAAAAAATGTTTGGTTTAATAGTTAAAATGTTTGAAGGCTTGGTAAGTGTCACGGGTTTGACTTCTATTACCCCTACTTTATTCCCCTCAAACTATTAACATTTTTATCCAACTAACATATCACCTCATTTTTACTAACACATCAAAGTAATAATATTTTATTCAACCAATATATTATTTTATTTTTACAAATATACTATATCAATAATATTTTATTCAATCAATATACTACTTCATTCTTACAAACACCACATACTAATAAAATTTTATTCAACTAATATATCATTTCATTCATACAAACACATCATATTAATAATATTTTATTTAACCTAGGTATCATATCATTTTTATAAATACACATAATAACCAATTGCATCAAATAAACCTCCTGCACTTTCTTTCAAAGCCATCATCATTATGATTTTTTTCACAAAATTAATCCAATAACACCAAATCTTTTCCTATTTATTTCCAAAAATTAAATCTCACCAATATCACAAAATCAAATATTAGAAGTGAATATCCTATCTGATCGCTATTTTAGAACTAGTACGTTTCATACTATGAGTGTTAATAAATCAACTATTTGATTGACATTTGATTAGATTAGAAAATATTTTTAAGGCTTATCAAGTTCAAACTTGAGGTTTGTATGTTTTCAATCTTGTTGCTTGACTAAGTCTGAGTTTAAATTCAACCCCAACGAATTTTGCCAAATTTGAATAGTAATGGAGTTCAAATATATATTAATTATATCTAGCTAATTAATAAAAAGTAAAATATAAAAAAAATTAAGAAAATTCAATGAAGGATGTTACTTGTCACATTCCACCTTCTCGTCACACGCCATAAGATGTAGCAATTAGGGGTAGCAATTTTGGGCATGATTTGAGAATATGACTTGAGTTTAATTAATATTAAATTAATGGATTTATATTGAACATTCCTAGGTTCGGTCAAGGTTGGTTCAACCTTGATTTACTTGAAACATAACATGGTTCTCGTTTGGGTCGATAAGCTGTTCGGAATGCCTTTACTTCAAAACAGCCTGCCAACTTGTGTTTTGATCAACTTGCCATATTTAAACTACACTTTTTGATCCAACATGAAAAAAAAAAAAAAGACTTGAACCTAACACAAAATAAATCAATTAGGGTTGATCTATTGTGCATTAATTTGAGTCAATTTTTTGTTAAAATTCATGGAGCCAACAAAAAAAAAAAGGTCGACTTTGAGTTAGCAACTTGTCTAAAATACTTAGTTTCAATTTGAACCGGACTAGATTGGATTGCGTCCCGTAAAGGCATCAATAAGATCCATTTAAATCACTCCTATGAGTAATGCTCACTCAATATGGATGCTCATGTAATAGATAATTATAGCTCACCAAATTAAAGATCTATAGAGTTAGTAACTTAATTAAGAAGCATACCCCAATTTTTGGATCAAATCAAGACTCTAGCATTGGCATACCAAAAGTAAGCATTTACCGCCCAACTATGCATCGTTGAAAAAATTTAGTCAAGGAAAAAGCAGTCAAATCCTTCATTTTGATTTAATATTTTATTTTGCATTAAAGTTTATTTATGCCCTTCATGTTTTAAATATTTTTAGAGACTATTTTGTACGTACATATGACCAACTATTAAATAAAGCAGCAATTGTGATAGATGCCCAAGAAAAGGTGGTCTCAATAATCAAGCTATAATATTATTATTTCTTCATCCCTTCACCTCACGTGATAATATCTAAAGTCAATGAAGACAGGAACAGTACCTCAACTAGGAATATAATAAGGTCGCTAAAGCTTGGAGGCCACGGCTGCAGTAATTCGTTCAAGGGCCATTAAGTTTGAGAATTCAAACATCTCAAACTTCCCCAATTCAGCCTCCAAAAATGCCTCCGAAAGCTGCCAAAAAGAGAAACTAGCAGCTTTCAGGTCGTAAACAAGACACCCCTAATCCAACCTCATGGCCTAATCTTCCCCATCAGCTCACCGCCGAGCTAGCAAGACAGCCTGATCTAATGCAAAACATTACTTCCTTTGGCTGTGTGATAAAGTCATGGAGATCCTCTCCCAGCTGGCAGCGCGGCCCCGACGAGATCAGGTCCCAAATGCCCACGACTCGTAAAAATCAGCGGAAAAGACTGCAGAAGGTATACTGAATCGAATGGGGACGTACTGCTGGTTTTTCTTATATCAAGAAAGTCCATTGATCTTGTGGAGGATGTAACCCCAAACCTTTTGTGGGTGAAAGTGGAGAGCCTAGGGGATAGGGCATTTTTTTTTGAGGATGAATGCTGTGTGTGGGGGAGTGCAAGCAAAGTGGGCTGCAAGAAGAACTGTTTTTACTCATCATAGAGTTGATGGGTGGTAGAGTTTTGACCTGGAAAGAGGGCACATTTCACCAGCTTTTGGACCTTATAATTATGATGGAATTCAAGAACCTGTGGCGTGGGGTGAACCAATTTTGGAAGCGAAATGATTGAGCTTTGGTATTTTGTTCTTATCCATTCAAATTTGGAAGTGTCTCTTGTAGAATTTAGAGTATACATTCATGTGATTCCCCGTTTTGTTAATCAATTATATCTTGGGTGACTAGTTGTTGACTTTTTGGGTGTAGTGTCCCCCCCCCCATTTTTTTTTTGTCTTTGCCTTTGTTTTTTGCCCTTTGCAGACTAACGAATCCAAAGTGAAGTATTTTCTGAATAATCAAAACAGAAAATTTAATCTTTATTTAATTTCGGAATCAAAACCCCCATGAAATTCTTTATCCTTTATTTTAACATTTCTCCTATTTACATATAATTATTGTATTATTTTGTATTATCTAATGCTCACGTGAACACATGTTCAAAGTATTGGTGAAAAAATGGGAACAGAGGTGGAAAATGGTGCAATAAATTTGATCTAATTTCCAAATCAAAATAATATTTTTAGTTCTTTTTTTCTTATTTTTATACTATCATTATATTTTCGTTCTAATTTTTCTCTCCAAAAAAAAAGGCATCTTGAAGCCCGCGAGGGTAACGTAGGTTGTGTAGTTGGGGTTATGTTTTGAACCCACCATTTAAACTTAATATTTACTCTTAAACTTTACATTATTAAATATATTATTCAATATATTTTTTTTAAATTCAAATTTAAATTTTCTCTTTCTTATATACATACATATATACATAACTAATAATTTTTTAATTATTATAACTATTTACAATAAAAGTAATACTTATATAATTACATGTATATTCATATTTATATTTATATTTTTTAAAATTAATCATTATTTTTATATATTATCATATCTTCTAACTATTATTGTATATTTTAATAATATATTCAAATAAATTAAAATTTTTATCAAATCAAAATTTTACAACCCAACTTACAATTCATCCAAACATCTATCGTTCCAACAAAATCCCCACTCCCAAACATATCCTATAGTTGACTATGTTTGCTCGAACCCCAATAATGCTGACTTTGGTAGTTTAGCCTAGTGTGAACTGTCTCAGTAGGTTGGTCTTATGTTATGCAGCAAGGCGTTATCCATTGGGCGGGGCAAAATTTTTTAACAAAGCCATTTTGTTTTTTTTTTAACATTTTAAATTTGTTCTCCAGTAATTGATATATTATAGCTAATAAAATATAATAAAACATTTTAAAATATTGTTGCTTGTAAGAATGAAAAAGCTTTTGAAAATAATTAAAGAAAAAAATTGTTCATATTATATATATAACGAAGTGAAGTTGAAATTATGAAAATTTTAAAAAGTAATTCATATAAAATGTGGGTGGTTAAATTTCAACAAAAAAATATTCAAAAAATGTTTTAAATCAAATTTAAAATTAATTTCTAATAATTATTTATTAATTATATCTGACTAAATGAAGATTAAAATATGAAAAATGAAGAAAATGTTATAAGGACATCACTTGTCACAATCTACCCCATTCAGTACATACCACGTGAATAATTATGAATAGTATAAAACGATAAGTTAGTTCATGTATTCTATGTATTTATATATCATATTATGTAATAAATAGTTTGTGTTATAATATGTAACACAGTAATTACTTTTAATGTATAAATATATATATAAATGTGAGTGCATGTATACACAGGTTGTAAATAAATGTAACTGCAATTTTTTAATATTTGTATATATACATACGATAAAGGGTAAAAAATATATATTTTAAAAAAGTGTAGTATATTTAGAATTCTTTTTTTGGTGAGTGTGTTTTGAAGGGAGTTAGGGTTAAAAATATTAAACAAACAAATCCAGTTTCTAGGAAGATTTTCCTTAACAATTACAATGAAAAAAAATACAATGAATTAAAAACTCAATTTAGTTGACGGGATTAGTGGTACAATGGAAGTGTAACAAGGATAGATAGCAGTGGAATTGAATCTAATTTGGAATTTTAAAGACGCCAACCTTGATACAATTTCCCAATCAAACACATAAAAAATTAAATTAAATTTGACGTAAACGGGCATTTTCAGGGTATCGAAACTTGTTTATCGTGCCACGAAACCACATGGAAATTAATCTAAAATAACTTGATTTGAGAAAGAAATTAATAAAAAAAATTTTAAAAATATTCAGAAAAGCTCTCATACATTGGAAGAACATTCTTAAATTCTGATTCTAATAACGGCCCACAACTGATATTTATAGGTAATATTCTGAAACTTCAAGAGAAAGTTGTCCATAAACAAGGGATGCATGGATTTGGATTTTCGAGTAGAAAGGAGCTGTGGTGCTTCCCCTGACCGCGACCGACGAGTGATTCGAAGGTTGAATTCGCATTGCTGTGGGCCACTTAAGCCTAGTGCTTTGAATTGCATGTGGCTCAATGACTAAATTAAAATACAATACAATAAAATAAGGCACAATAAAATGAAATAAAAATTGGATTATTTCCAGATTACGTCATTAATTTTATTTCTCCACTAATTTTGATTTTACGGGAATGATGAACAATATCATTGTAGGCAAACATTAATTAACAAGAACTTATAATAATCAATTATCAATTAAAAATTATCATTGAAGTAGACAAAAATATTAAGTGGCCCCCGAACCACGGCTTTAAAGTCAGAAAACTTCAACTTTACAAAAAGGACGTGAACACAAAAGTATCTTTAATTAATAAATTTACTCTAATATAATTAATTAAAAAAACTGAACATACTCATATATTTATTATTGTGTCATTTCTTCTTTTCAATACTATATACTTATATAATTATAAAAGTAAAACCTTTCGGTTGCAGATAGTAGTAGAATTACACAAAACTATCCTTACTTTTCTTTCTTTTTTTTATTTTTTTTAATTTTTTTTTTATCATTTTCTTTTAACTTACATTTTTTTTTCCTCTCTCAAGTTTCCTTTCGTTTCAAATTCTTTTTTTAATATTCTTTATATTTTTTATTTGAATATTCTTTATTATTTAAAAAATAATAAGTTTATAATTTATATATAAATTTACACACCAGAAAATGTACTACTTTGAAAAATTTCAATATATGTTGTTTTCATTAGGTGGATTAATATCTACACCTTAATTTAAGTACTGTAACAGATTAGCACCTTAGCAGCATCCCAACAATTAAGAGATAATTTAATGACAAAGACAACTAGCTGAAGTAGTCATCATGGTCCCCATATTTTCGTTAATTATTCATAAAGCTCTACAGAATTCTAAAATAAGTAACACTACTTAATAATAAAAATTCAGTGAAAATAAAATTAACTTACTAAAAGAATTGTTTAATGATAGCCAATAATAATGATTATAAGTGCAGAGTAGAGGGTCGCAAGTCGCCAGTTGGGAGCAATTGAAAAACAACACATGGGAGCGTAACATATTTTAAACAAACAAAACCAGTTCCTTGAAAAATTCTCCTAAACAATTATAAATGCGAAAAATCCTATGAATTATTAAAATTTCAAATTAGTTTTAATTCTCAATCAATGTTGATTTTATCTTGAGAATGATGAAATATATCATTGTCGTTAAATGTTAATATTAATTAGCAACACCTTAATAATTTCTCCATTAAAAACTTACAATAATCAATTACCAATAAGAAACTATCACAGAAATAGACAACAATATTAATTGGGACTTTTAGCTTGGCTTTAAATTCATAAAATTCCAACTATACGAATGGGGACAGACCAAAAAAATGTTTCCAGCTATCTCAAAAATTATGCCGTCTCGATTAGGGCAATTTATATCTATATCTTAATTTATATTTTTTGACAGGTTAGCACCATTATTTTTACCCAACCATTAAGATATAAATTAATGGCAAAAGACAACTAGATTAACCTGTATCGTCGTTGTCTCCAAAATTTTATTTATTAACCATAAAGCTGCACGGATCTCTATAATAAGTAACCCCTAATTAAAACTTTGAAAATTTAATGCACAAAAAAAAAAAAAAAAAAAGAAGGACGCCGTGATGGTCATTTGTTCATTTAAACCTACTAAATATATTATTTAGTGATAACCAATAATAATGATCATAAGTGGGCAAAGGGTCGCAAGTTGCTAGTTGGGTGCAAGTGATAAACAATAGGGAATATCAAAGTAAGCCCTAATAAGAAACAGCAGTGCTCAGACGTCACGCAGGCTTACCTGTTTTTGTACTAGGATAACCCTAATTTTTTTTCCCTATTTTATGTCGTGCAATCGAGGAAGAAGATTTATTGGAATCTTTGGCGATTTGAGCATCGATGCCAAGGGTTGTCTGTGCTTGTGCGGGTCAGTATTGTCAATTGTCATGGTTAAAGGTGTCACTGGACAAAAGAGGAAGACAGAACCACCAAAGCCTGCAGCCCCTAGCTGTTTATTTACGAAAAATATATGTACTATGTTTATATCTGTACTATATACTTTTTAATAACAAATGATGGGAGTGTAGGGAATCTCAAGTTGTTTTCTATGATTTTATCTGACAGAAACTGCAAACTTAGTACTTAAGTTAAATTACAGCTTGCAACTGCTCTACAAATTGTTTAAATAGTTTTTCCATCTTTATTAAGGTCAAATGATTTTGGTGCTTCCAACGTTCATTGCTTAATTCACACAAATTATAATAACGATATTCATGATGTCATTGCTTATCTGATCTCACGTGAAGTTCGAGTGTAAATGGTTTCACCTATTCAAATTGCATATTAATTATGGAATATTATCTTATATGAAAAATTATAACAAGTAAGAAGGTCGTCATTGAACATGAACTAATTACCTGACAATATTGATATATCTTGTTCATTTTGAAGTCGTAATAAAATTGTCCATTGGTGTTTGTGTGCGTGTGTATGCAAATGTGGTTTGTAATTTTCACAAGAAACTGACAAAAAAATCAAGAAAAGGGCAGAAACTTTTATTTTCGTATCAAGACTTTTTCAACTCAAACATGGTATCGAGTCAAAATTACCTTAAGATATAAAATATGGCCTCCAAGATTGATTAATTTGACTTCCCATCAATTTTAATCAATTTGCTTCTATCATACTATTTTAAATTTCCACCTTAGGGTTTGCTGTATACACATCTCACAGTGTGCAAGCCAATCTAACTTTCTTGATTGCCAAATATTTTGTTGCTAAGTTTGTATAACATACTTTCCTTGTAATTAATGATAATGATTACCATTTTCAACTTTATATACTTTCTAAGCCCAGATTGGTGGAAGAAGACTACGGAATTTCCATTCTCCAACTGCCACTGATCTATACTTAATTTAGAAATAACATCAAAATTCTAAAATCCATTCGTTGGCATTGACAAATGATAAACTCCACCAATCACAAAACCTTTCATTTTTTTTTCCATTGTACTAGGAAGACACCAAATTAATTTTCTTGAATTAAAAATTTAAAAATATTCTTTATCGCCAACAATCCTTTTGTCTCTACATTTATATTTTATGTTTTTGTTTCGTGTCAGAGTTGGTACTGAGCTGTTTAAAACTCCCACTAGTTCGTCGTGACATCATATTGGTTCATAGCTTTTTGGTGAACAATTATTTAAATCAAAGCCCTAGACCATACAAAATTAATTCTTAATTATGTTGAATTTTCACCAAACCACCTAACCATTTTTGATATTCTAAATCAAACAGCTCCATGTTTTCTAAACTGGTTTCAGCCGTGTTTGAAAACCGCTTCTATATATATATCTGCTATATATCCATATTAAAGTTCTCCAAAATCATTTCTTTCATTATTCCTCATTTGAATCAAGCTCAAATTAGTAAGCACTCTTGGAGTCTCCTTCCTATTTCTTTCTTGTGTTCTTTTTTCCCTCTGTAGATTGCTAAAAATAAATGTTTCCCTTTTGACGCTATTATTCCATCGAACACTTTATGGCGAAAGCAAACTATTGATTTTCGTCGGAAAATTTGTTATCAGTGATACTTCTTCTGATATGTCTTGATTGTTAATTACAACCTTTTGAGCTAGGACACATAGGATTTAGCAAACTGATGATAGAAACATGAGCCCTATTCTTTATTTGGCAGATCAGAAGACAAGATGGGAAGGGGGAAGATTGCGATCAGTAGAATCGACAATCCTACCAGCAGGCAAGTTACTTTCTCAAAGAGAAGAGGTGGATTGCTTAAGAAGGCAAAGGAGCTATCAATCCTTTGTGATGCTGAAGTTGGATTGATTATCTTCTCCAGCACCGGGAAGCTCTATGATTTTGCAAGCACCAGGTTCAATTTTCTGCTTATATATTATGTTTAAATTCCTCTGTGTGTTTGTGTGTTTGTGTTGATTCATCTTTGATTCTTATATATTAACTTTTTGGAAATTATAAATAGCCTGGATTACTATATATGCATGTTCAATGACAATACCTAACCTTTTTGTCTTGATTCGATTTTTCTATTTAACTATGGTTTTGTGTTATCCGCATGCGTTTTTACCCCTAAATGAAATTCAACCATATTTTCATCATCATGTTCCTTACACATGTGCATCATGCAAGTGTGTGTGTGTGTGGGTTCCTTCATTTTAGTTTTCCATATTTCCTGGGAAGAGAGACTGTTTTTACCCCGGAATTCAACCGTGAAGACTATTGATTCTATAGATTAATTTGATTAGAATATCATAATTATAATAAGTGAACAAGGCAAGTTAACATGTTTTTTATGGTTTCCATTGAGGAGCCAACAATCCAAGGAGAGTGAGTACATTTGTGCATGCAGTCCATACACTTGATAGGGCGGAACACTGGAAGAAATGAAATATAAACATTAATTACACTGTATGCTTTATGGCAATTAATATATATATATATATATATATATATTTCCCTCACTATGGTCATACATAGTTTCTTGCAATGTTTTTCCACCGTTTGAGTAGATTTTTTAGTTTTTTTCCCAATCTGTGAATTTGTCAGGATCGGAATAGTACTACTATTTCACATCAGAAGGTAATTATAAGCTAAAGATGTGTGGAAATAGTCAACAAGCCGAGTTCGACAATTCTTTAAATTTGATTTAATTCAATCTTGTAGATGTCTAATTTAAGATAGTTTGAGTCCATTCGTGAGATTCAATTTGAAAAAAATTTTAAAGCTCAATAAAATGCAAAATTATTTTCAATTGTAATCAATGAGTTAAGCAACTTGATTTATTAATACCCCTTTTGTAAAGTTAAGTTCAAGTCAAGTAGTGAGATAAAGTCTGAATTTTTTTTCAAAATTCAAGTTTAACCTCAACAAAATGCAAAAATAAATAAATAAATAATAATAAAAAAAATAAATAATAATAAAAAAAATCGACCCTAATCGAACTTAAGTTGGGTATCTTGGTTTATTAACACTCCTCCTTACTTCCATTTCTTAGGTCAAAGTTGGATTCCCAAATGTATTTTAGGCTTGATTCTACCAGATCTTTGTCCTCCAGCAACCACCATGTTTGCTCATTGTAAACTAGGAGAATTGAGAGAGCAATGCAATGCACCCAATTCTAGCTTTTCTTACCTCACAGACTTTGTTGTTCTACAACAATATAATTTCCTCTCAAATAGCACATATTTTTTACTAATGCAACCATACACATCAAGCATTTGTATTGTGATCATGAGCACATCGTTATTATGGCAAAAATTGTTGACTCGTTGATGAACATTCGTATGATTTTAATTCCGTATCATTACATATGACACTGAAGATAATCTATTAATTGTAATTTCTTTATCTCTGATAATCAGCATGAAATCTGTGATTGAAAGATACAACAAAATGAAAGATGAGAATTGCAATCTGATGAACCCAGCCTCAGAGATCAAGGTACGTGGACTTACATATACATACAAGAAGTCAAACCCTTAGTTTCTCTTCTGCACTATTTCCCTATATACTGTGTTCTACAACCGCTAATCAACATGAGTACATGAGACCTTATGATGAAACTAGTGTTACTAGCTTTCAGGCGAAAATCTGTTGTTCCAACTGTTTGATCTTGTCCATCCTATACAGGGCACCCCAATGGTTTAGACCTCAATTTCTCATAAATAAAGTCTTTAGATTCAAATCCTCATGATTGTGGGGGTGTGTGAGTAGCGCGCGAGTAGGTTAAAGCAAAATAAATAAATACAACCTCGTATGATCTTGTTTTTGAATTCTTGAGCTTCAATCTACATAAGAAGACTTCGAACGAAAGCTATATATTACGGGCTTTTCCATTTTATTTAGTAGGATTAAGGTTTTAAAGAATTGTTGTGAAGGATACTTTAATCTTAGAATAATTTAATATTACATTTACTAATATAGATTAAAATGTCGGATAACTTAATAAGAATGATATCAAAGGCCAACATATTTGGAATATTTCATAGTACTATATTTTATTACAAACTTCTATCATTTGATTAGTTTCGATAAATTAATTTATCAAACTTGAGGCTTACAAGTGACAAGCCCTATAGACATTTAGCCATTTAGGTGAGGTATGTGCAGATAAAAACCATATGCTGGTCTTGCCCTGTGGCATAATTGCCATAATCTGGCCTAATATCCTCGTGATAGTTAGCACATGAGATCATCTTCCCTAAGCATCATTCGTTGATCACACAGAAGTGGATCCAGTTGGCATGTTCTTGGAGATTTCTTTAGCCAAATGACATCTGTGGAGTGAAACATTAGCCATGCAAGTTATAATACAGTTAACATATCGTATGACAAGTGTAGCAAATTATTCGAGCAAAACCAAATTCAGGATATAAACATTTTGAGTCTGGTCTGTTTATACTGAATTGATGGCTTATTATTTGCTAATGGTGGCTGTCACCTTACAGTCCATTGGAAGGGTGACAGTCGGGTCGTCGTGTCAAGCTTGACGGATCACACTCAAGTATTCTATACAAACTATCAAATGGAATTGGACATGTTTATTTTCTTGGGTCATTTTTTTACTGAACTCAATCTATATAAATTTCATAGGTCATCTAAATCTAAACCGCTTATTTCACCATTTCTTTTCGGCCGAAAATGAAGCTAAAAAACAAGCTTTATGTTATTGACTTTAATTTAGACAACTAAATACTTAGTCCCACAATCCATTTGTTAAATTGTTTTAAAATAATTCATTAATAAAAAATATTTATTAAATTATTTAAATTCAACCCATAGGTAATTTGTAATCAACTTCTTTTTTTTTTTTTTTTTTTTTTTTTTAATTTCGAGTTCATCGAGTTTGATGTAATTTTAACCCCTATACCAGTGGAAGTTCAACACAAATATGTTAATTTCGTATTAAATTCTAGTGTTTTGGAATCGTGTGGAAAGTTACGACCCTCCTTTTGATGTCTAAGTTGTGGAACCAAGTTGGATTTAATAAGAAGATTGATTATTTATTTGGAAGTATTAGTAAAAATCAGATACAGTGAGAAGTAGACCTTCCATGCAAGTGTTGTACCCATAAAAATGCTCAGCCCTTTTAGTGCTTTTTATCAACATTGATTCGGTAGAATCTTTTTCCTTTTTATTTTCTACTTTAAACTTATATCTATGCTATGTTATATATAAGATTTTTAAGACATACAATGAGAAATTACATAATATCATTTATTTAAATTCTTTTGTTTTTCCCTTCCTTCACTTTTAACTTATTATTTGTATTTGTATTTTTTCTTAGATTTTCTATTTTTCAAATTCTTTTAATTATTATCTAGAAAAAATTTTAAGTCTTATCATTCAAAATATCATAACTTCATAATTTATATACAAAATTATACACATAGAGTATATAAAGAAATTATATAAATACAGAGTGTGCGACTTTTACTAATGTATGTATGTATGTATGTATGTATAAATCTATATTACAAAGAATATACCAAGATTTAAGGTAGAAGTAATTTTAAAATAATTTTTTAAACACAGAGACAAAGATTATCCCAAGATGTGTGGTGAAAGTAATTTTAAAATTTTCAGGGGTTAGCATTTAATGCATATCACATTAATGATTCCTGAATTCTTAAATTTAGTTGCAATTTTGTCTCTGAAAAGCCACGGCAATGTTTGCTTTATTTTAGTGTTGTTTATGACGTATATATATATATATATTTAAAATTATGTAAAAATAAAAGAGATTACAAAATACAATTAAAAGTATAATTATTATAGTGTATGTTTCGTAAATTTTTTAAAACAAACAGCCCCTATAATCGTAATTTAGGGGTAAAACATAGTAACAAATTTTGAAACAGGTAATGTAAAATTTTTTATTTAGTTCAAGAAAACAAAAATAATAAAAGATTAAAATTAGTCTTGGTACAGAAAAGTATAGCAGTACCGTTTAGTCTAACATATCTACTGAAAACTTGGGGATGAAAAATTGGGCACAATTTGTTTTCGAAGACTTAAAGTTTGCTCGGATAAGCAGTTGAGAACAAAGAATATTATTCAATAAATTTTGTAATTTTTCCTATTTTGTGTTATTATTTGAATTTTGTAAACTAATTATATAAAAGAGAAAGCAGTTTCAAAAATTTTGAATTTGAGAGAGTAATATTTTTGAGACAAGTTAATAACCTAAAAGTTAATAAAAGTTAGCAAACGTTCTTCAATTAAAATTTTGCATTTTAAAAATTTGAAAATATGAGATCCAGAGTTCAAATATTTTACTATCTGTTGAGTGCATGAGCTAATAAAAAACAAAAACTTGAAAATTGTCTTCCAATCTTATTAGTATGTTTTATCAATTTTCCCACAAACAAAATTTGTACCCAAACCATTAATATTTTTAACTTTTGAATTGAATAACTATTGATCTTTTGAATTAGAAAATTTATGGATGGAAATTTTTTCATCTTTTTGTTTTTTGGCTTTCAATATACATATATTTTTATCCTATTGAAATACACGCTATAAAAATACTATGAAAAACGGCTTCTTTTTTTCCTCGTTCTCCCCAACTCTCTCACTATTATGAAATTTTACACTTAAAACATGCAATATTTTGTAATTACCAAATTATATCAAAATTAAAATTTTAATATATACTGAATACTAAATCAAAAATTTAAAATTTAACATTCGATCCATCACTTATTAAAAATTTAATTTTTTATTTGATATTGATATTTAAATTCGATATATTGTATCGAATTAAATACCAATTTTTTTATTTTTAAAATTTTTAATATACTTTTTTACTTTTTTAAATATATTTTTAAAATTTTAATAAATTTTTAAAATTATTAGTGATAAATAATAAATTAGTGATACAAAAATTTAGTTTATAACTTTTTTAAATTTTTTTTAGCTAAAATTCAATTTTCTCAAAAACTATATCAAAATCAACCCAAAAAAATTCAATACATACCGAATCGAAATAAATTTAATTCCATATATGACACGTGATTTTGATCAATTTGGTTAAGTTCGATTTTACAGATTGAACAGCCAAGATCAAATTCTATCAAAATAGAATCAAAGAGTACATTTTAAGTTCAAATGGTGAAGTATCAAAAAGCCGGATAACAACCGAGTATAAAAATAAATACAATTAATATATGGCTTCTTACAATGAATTCAGCTTAGCTTAGCTTAGCTTAGGTCATCAAGATCTTCAGGTTGAAGGATGGCTTCAACAATAGCCAAAATTGAGAAGCCTGTGTCCATACACCAGATCAGCAGCAGTAGCATCTGAGGTCGAAAAGCTATCTAACACAATCTACTTCGTACAACTTATATTTTGAGAGTCGCATACCGTTGGTGGCAATATGTTTGGCAAAATCAAAAATCTTGCAAACTATGCAAGAATGGTTTGATTCAACCAGAGTTGCACTGTCTGCAACTGGCCAAGCTATATTAGCTAATGCCTTCTATTTCCTCTATTTGAAGGACGGAGATGTTGTCCTTGTGACACGAGCTGTATGGCAACTGCAAATTTCAAATAGTTCATTTGCCTTACAAAGGAAATAGGACTTGGAAAGCAAAAGTTCAGAAATTCATTTCGGAGAAACAAAGCTATCATTTAGGCATGACAATTAAAGTCCATGGACTATTATCCAACACGAACCATATAACTACTAACCCAAGAGAAATTCTATCACCAAAAGAAGTCAGGCTTACGGGAACCTTTCCAATACAAAGTTGACTGGTTCACATTCCACTGCTGCAATCAGGTTTGGACCTACAAGGAACATATAATGTATCTCATATCACCCCATATAAACATGAAGATCTCCACATGAATAAGTGTTTCATCATATCAAAAGATAAGACCAAGGAAACATCAATTTTATCGAGTCATTTAGATATTTGTGGTGTTATTCAGCAGAGCCCATGCACTTGAACTGAGATTGGGAATGAAAAATTTTGGACTGAAGGAGGTAGAACTGGATGAAAATTTCATCACTCCCGCGTATCATGTCAATTTGCCTCATAAAATATTGCTTGATTCAACTATTTTATTCTTCAAAGCCCAAGCTAAACACTTGCCCCTACAGCTTACTGCTAACATATGGTAGTAACTAATAATATGCACTTTGGTAGGCTATATAGGAGCAAAGAAATGGGTCCCCGTAACTTGCAGACCATAACATGTTCTGGTGTTTAACAATACTAAGCAGGCAACAAACACGCACTCTAATCTCAACTTGAATTCCTGCAGGGATATATTATAAATAATTATTATTGATTCCAAGTGACTCAAAAGAAATTTTATTTATTCGAAGAGAACTTTTCCAAGTATGGGAGTCTTTTGCCCAAGATCCAAAAAACATTTCCTATCATCAGCACAACGCACCAACTTCCACTGACCATAAGACATGAGAGATAAGAAAATATGACTAAAATAAACAATCATAACGAAGGAGATGTCAGATACATTTATATAGATGTAACAACTGAGTGCCTCTTTGGAATAACATGTGCATTTGGAAAAAATTGTTTTGAGCATCTTCTTTGTGTGAGTTTTATGCATAGTACAAACAAAGTAAATTATGCGCGTTTTGTCTATTTTTGAGGGGGAAAAAGGTTAATTTAGATGTCAAATCATATCCAATTACAAGAATTTTGCATAAAAAATATATATTATATTTATCCAATGAATGGATGATCTGAATTTATGCAGAGTTGATAAATAATTTTATGGTATAAATATATGTATGCAATTATGGATTTACATATAGGAAATAGTTTGATTTTGAACTTTAAGTAATGATTGAATTTTAAATATTAGTAGCGTGTAAAAAAAATGAAATTTTTTTTTACAGTGTTAATATGTTTGATTTGTGTTTTGGTTTGTGTATGTTTGGATAAAAATAGTGTTCCAAACAAAGCCAATACAGTTACAACTTTCTAGGACATTCTCCCAGCCGATGGGAATCAAAGTTGATATGATGCCAAAGATGCACATACATATATAGCATGTACCAGGGTTAAACTCCCAAATCTCCACAATAGGGTAAAAATAGGACCATTGATCACAATGAATCCTTAAAAAGAAAGAACTACCTTCTAAATTTCAGGATATGTAAGGCAAAACCAAAACCTATATAATGCAGTCAACTCCAAAGGAATGCCTAGCTCTTAAGAATCATAAATGCTTAAGCAGTGCTTAGTTATAAGTGGTGCTGGCAATCAAAATGAAATTCTTTACTATAATTACAAGATCACCATCATGCACCAGTTCGTCAATGTTCATTTTGCCTAGAGGTTTAGATTAAATATTTGTTAAGTGCATTGATTCAGTGAGATTTTATACGATCATATGTGATTGCCTATATAAATAGGCGGTCCTTGTACTATCAAATTAAAAGCGATACAATATATCATTTAACCCTTTGGGTATTTGTTTCTATATGTACGTCCAATGACCAAACTATGTTATATTCTTATACTTCACTCTCTCATCACCTATAATTCAACATGCATCAAAGCAGGTAGTTCAAGCTTGTATTTTACTTCTGACAACTCCCTGTATCTTACAATAGGAGCCTGACTGTCACAAGGCGACGAGTGCATGAATATTGCTGTATGACAACTACTAGAATGCCATGTTATATTTATTTGCATCTTTGAAGTCTAAATAGCCTAAGTTGAACAACACTCCATGAAGATCCTCATGTCCACCAACTTTCATATTTCAACAGGTGAATCTATGAACATGTCAATATTTGACTATTTAGGAAAAAAAAATTTAACTACAATACAACTATTTAAGTTTTAGCATTAGTTAGTAACTTTTAAGTCCTCTAATGTGTTTATGCAATTATCATAAGATTCAAGCATATGGAGCTAAGAGAGCCCTGAAAGCTCATGGTCCAGGGACGGCATGGACATAAAAGCTTGGGAAAGGGAATCTACATACTACTAAACTAGATTAAATCTCACACATAATTAAATGGAATGAGATATAGTAAAGCTAGTAAAATTTATTTATAAACTATAAAGTTGTATTTAATTAATAAAAATAAACTTATTTAAAATTAAAGAGTATAGTCAGATAAAAAGAGAAAAAATGATAAAAAAATGAAAGAATTTAACATAAGGAGAGTTGTGGAAATTCATTTTGTGCAACCAAAAATCCTTATCTCAATAATAATATAGTGTATTTAAAATAACAAGATGGATAAAAATACCTTGTTGGGTCATCAAACATACAATTAAATGCATCAGAATTAAATTCATAAATTTGAGAAAGTCCCATTTAGGATCTATTTGGCCTCTACCAACAAGAGACTCTCAAAGTTCTTAGAAGAGGCAAATATCACACAGGTGCTCAATGGTACAGAACACAATGTAAACAGAGAGCTGTCTTGGAGAAAAGCTATGTCAGAAACTAGTAATTCTCTTGACCTCTAAGCTATAAGACTGTCATAAACAGCGTGTAGGTTAAACTCTAGGTGCATTTAGCATGGTAAAACTAGAAGAAAAGGTTCATACTAAGCAATAAGGAGTCAGTTCTAGATGCCTCTAGGCAGGTTTCATAAACAAAATTCAGTAATACTTACTGAGAGAATAAAAAAATAACCTATATGCCAAAATTGGAAAAAGATAAAACCAGTCAGGCTACAGAAATATTTGCAACACAAATATAGTAATATTGCAAGACTAGGCATTGACATGGTGGTGCATCGTTAGATGCATAATACATGCTTGAGAAATTTCACAACTGACTAACAATTGTACGTTATCAGGGTTATTGGCTATGCTTCCTATTTTTGATTGATACGATGAGAGATCAAACTTAACTGACAAACAAATTTCCTGACTTTCCCTTCATCAGCTGATGTCTAAGCATATTTTTCTTGAACAAGTTTCATTCTACAGGAAACAAAATCCAGATCCAATTTAAAAGAACAATTCCTTGTTATAGCTGATCAAGGCAATAAGCATGTTTAAGAATTAGGAATGCTGTTCCAGTGCCCCATAACAGCATGAAAAGCAACCATCTAGAAGCATTTTCTCCTAAATGATTGGAAGGGGTAATGTGAAGCATCAGGAGCCCCAAATGACGGTAGCTTTTCTGAAGGACTGAGTACAGACTAAGCATATAAGATCTCAACACTGTAACATAGTAACATCCAGACTGCCTGGACAACAATTAAATTGACTGAGGTTTCATATTCATTGAATTGAATAGGCAGCCCTTTACTGTGTCATGAAGACAGTATCAATGTCAGCATTTCAAAACTTCCAATTAATTCATTGTAAGTACCTGAATTCAGTAGATGTCAGATGGACAGAGTTTGGGGACATTCAAATACTATCCAACAGCAACCTACTTTTCTAAGTGAAATCATGTCCTGTCCGTCTCTTCCCAAAATCAGATCCTAGTCCAGAGGGTAAGATGCATCCAGAAATGTAACTCCCATCTATGAGTTTGGGGCTAATTTGGTTGCACATTATGAATTTACAATATTACTCTTAACTAAAGAGGCCATATATACTCAAGTATTTTACTAATATACTATCATTTTTTTCTATACCGTATTCTTATTGAATAAAACTTTTTCATTATAAAATGTAAAATACACAATTGCCCTCATTTTAAATTATTTTATTTCTCTATCATTTTCTTCCTCCCTTTGTTTTTATCTTTATAGGTGCTCACTCTCAAACTTTCTCTCTTTTCCAATTCTTTTTGATTATCCTTTATTTTCTTATTTTAAATATTATTATACTTTTAATTTTAGATAATAGTATATCTATTATTTAAAAATAAAATAATTTTATAATTTGCTAGTGTATTAGAATATCTATGGCTTTAAGTTGAATACAAATCATTCAGAAGTAAATAACCAGAATGTTTTTACCTGAGAAGTCAGCACTCATTGTTTTTCCACACATCCAAAAATCAATGACTTGTCATCGAAACAAACCCACAGACGGTAGGCTAAAAGCTCTGATGGTATAATAGAAATGCAAGATACAGCTATGCAAGAAGAAATTCTATTGCGATGGTTAATAAGTAGATTTAAAACTTAGATCCAGCAACAGTAACCATTGACAGCCTAATCTTACCAAACCCAAAGAAGAGTTGCATGCATCTGATCTGGCTTCCAACTAATGCAATGTTCTTTATAATGGGTTGAATTCTCTATAGCTATTTAATTATAAACCTAGAATTTGATCAGTACTTGAGATTTGGCTTCTTAATCCTATTTGTTTATTTGTTGCTAGCTCTGGCAAAGGGAAGCAGCAAGCTTGAAACAACAGCTACAGTACTTGCAAGCAAGTTACAAGTAAGTATACTCAATGCATAATTTTTAGCAAATGGATCCAAATTCATAAGTGAGCCATTAATTCATTCTTGGAGAGCTAAAAAAGAAGCACGAGCTACCAAAGTGATTCTAGGTAATTGACAAAGAGCGAAGATGAGTACCTAACCAGAAAGTGATACCTATGGAACATTTATGCCACCCCACTTGTAGCAGCTACCTGCAGATTGCTTCAAAGAGAGACAACTGACCCTCCTGTCATATTCAGCAACTTATTGATTATTGCCTTCCAGTGGCCATTGTCCAGCTGGTATTAGGTTCTCTCTGGTCAATTGACTAGCACGCCCTCCTATATAAAAGCAGCACTTCTTAAATCTAACCAAAGAGTGGTCATTCCACACAAGAAACACTACCTAATTCAAACTGGAAGAAAGTGCAAGCTCATTTTTGTTAATGCTGATCCCATGCATCTTTTGTATCATGTAGCTCCCCTATGAGATTGAACCTAGATGTTGTACATGAAATAAAACAATGCAAGACATCAATTAGCAAAAGAAAAAACTTCTTGAAATTGAGTAGCATATCCCGTTGCCAGCACATTTGATATATCTACATGGCATATTTCAATATAGACATATAAAATACAGGGCATCCTTCTTGCAGGAGTGTATCTAAATGATGGAAGATAGATGAACGTGAATATTTAGTGAATATGGTAGGTAGAATTAAAATAGGATTGCAATTCCTGTATAATGGCAATATCCATTATCCCACATCTCAAATTGTGATGAGAAAGGAGGGGATAAAATGTGGTAGACAGAACAAACCAAATGCCTTTCTCTTATAATTGCAGGCAGCTTTTGGGAGAAGAACTTTCTGGATTGAGCATCAAAGACCTCCAAAATCTCGAAAATCAACTTGAAATGAGTTTGAAAAGTGTAAGAATGAGAAAGGCAAGCACCAGTTCTATCTAGTGTAATTATTAGTTATCCAGCATGAACTGCTTTTCGCATCAAGTACAAAAGGTTAATTAAATCAGTTATTACTTTTTGTAACAGGAAAACACCCTGAATGACGAAATCAAAGAGTTAAATCGCCAGGTTATTTTTTTAAAGCAGTTGTGTATTCTAATATTTGCTTTGCATTTATATGAAGAATTATGAACAACCTGATTGATCTTATTTCAGGGAAGCCTCATTCATCAAGAAAATATAAAACTACACAAGAATCTGAACCTTGTTCAAAAGGAGAATGCAGAATTGCGAAAAAAGGTAATGGCAAACTAGATTCAGAACTCAAAAAAAAAATAAAAAATAGAATTTACCACAAAAATGTGTAGGCCAGATAGGTGAATATTCTTCCAGTAACACTTATCTCAAATTCTGATCCAGGTTCATGGTTTGGGGAGCGAAAGTGAAGCAAACAGGGCTTCCCACATTACACATGGTGCCAACAAGGAACATGATACACATGTAGTCACAAGTCTTGGGCTAAGCCAGCCAAAAGATCAAAAAAATGTCACACCAGAAAATGTGACAAAGCTGAGGTAGCTTAATGTCAACTGATAACTATTTGATAGATAATATACAATTCAAAAGGCTTTTAGTCATATTTTCATTTTTCTCTTGTCAATTAACCATGAAATTCATTGTTGCTACAGGCTTCAACTGTCGTAGACTGGATCTTTGGTGGCACCAAAAATTCAACAGTTTTCCCTCAACTTTTCCAACATTTCAAAGAATGGTTCCAAAAGACAGGATCTTCTGCGGTAGAGTCACAAGATGAATGTGCATACAGTATCAGATCCATCCTGTTTGATGAAATCATATTGAAAGATTTAAGATTTTATAGATGTTCCATGTTCACATAATAATAAATGTGGAAGGGGAAATTTGAATTGTGTAAAGTTTACTCTAGCTTAATGTTGTAACAATTATTGTCTGCAATTTGAATCCAACTAGTCCAGTTAGAGAAAATTACAGGTTGACTTGAGACATGCCAACAGTCAATTTTTCCAGTTGAAGTAGTTAATGAAATTGCCCTTTTTCACAGGAGAAAAATGAAAATGGAAAAGTAGTAGTACCTCAATATATCTGTGAGCTCATAATGTTTTTGCACTTGATAGTAGTGTAAACTGAAGGCCCTGCACTAAACTGTTACAATGTCTCTCTGTATTACACTGTGGATCCAATCAAAATTAATGACCAGACTCCAGGTCCCAGGAGATGACGAGACCCAATGTGAGATATTTTCTCATTACATGTCAGCATCAGTTACAATGCTTGTATCAAGTTAGCTTGTTACTAAAAAGCATACACCTATATTACAATAGAGCACATCACCAACTACAAACGAACAAACAAAATTAGATGCACCTTCATAGGTAAACTGGCAGCCTACACAGATACTACAGTGTTCTAGACAGTTGCCTAAATACCACAGGCTCCAATGACAGAGATCAATTCAATTGTTTTACACAAAATGGATGTGGGTATCTAAATAAAAATTGTGGAATCCAGACACAGAAAGAACTCAGCAAAGGGGCTTACAAAATCCAAAAGCAGTAGATTATGAGTATAAACTCCACGACTATAAAGTCGAATTAAAACTAAAAATAGATATGCAGGTATGCCCAAGAACTGGAGACATTTGAGCTTGTTGGAAAAAACAAATGGCTTGATCACAGCACCAGAATGACAACTAGAGTTTATAGGTGATTACTTCAAAGAATTGAAGCTTAACAATTAAGAAAGTCAGTGTTTACCTTTGCTTGTTTCAAGTTCAAATAAAAGGTCTGACAAATAAAGCAATGGACAAAGAACCAACCTCTAACTTTGTTCTAATGTCCTTGTTATTACAAATCATGCTTGGAAATGACTCAAGCTAACTTGGGCAAATGACAGATGTTGGCCTTACTGTAGCCCTATGCCGAACGAAAAATCACCCGTTTCTGCTAGGTCTAAGACTTTATTCATACTTATAAATATTTATAATTATTTTGTATTTATTTTTAGTTGTGTTTTCTCGACTTCTTAGTATTTTCTGTTATCACTTGGCTTTTTTTTGCCAAACCTATTACAGGGGGCTAAGGTATTAATGAAGTTTTGAGTAGTCATCATATTGTCACCGTGTAGCTTGCGATTGTTTTTGCGATTGTTAGAGTGGCCCCCCTCTTTAACCGTCGCCCAATGTAAATCAAGCTTTTAATCAATGCAAGCAAATTGTGTACATAGCTACTGCTTTCTTTATATTCTGTCAGAATTGTTAGAATTGTGCCCTAAAGCAATGCACAATTAGTCAGTGTGCGAGTTCAGGCAGACGTAGTCAGTTGGGGAATAACTATTAGTTGCACGGTGTCCCTTTATCCCTATCCTCAAAAGGAACCCCATGATAGTTAGTATCAGAACCTCGATTTTGATTGGGGCCGACACGTAGGATCATAGATGTTACTGCATCAGTGAATGTGCCGGGGGACAATGAGGTACAAGCCCCTCCGCGCCAGAATCTCACAACTAAGCAATGATTGAAAACCCTAAAGGAGCAGGGTTCTTGGATGGATTATGTAGCAACGACCATGGAGGAGAAGGTCGAGAATCTGAGGACGAATTTGCGGACTGCCAAGCCCAACTAATAGAGAACCTGCTAGCAAAGAGAGCTCTAAAAACCGCAAAAAGAATAGACAAATGTATGTGGATGTGAAAATTAACAGTAAGTCAATTCGAACCATGATCAACACCAGTGTCACTCATAATTACTTGGTCACAATAGAGGTGGAGAGATTTAGATTAGCATTAGAGAAGACGGTCGGATGGGTTAAAGCCACTAATTCTGCAGCCCAACTTGTTGCTGAGGTAGCCAAAGGGGTAAAGATAAAGGCTGAGCCATTCGAGGGAAAAATTGACCTTTTTGTTGTTCAAATGAATGACTTCAAGCTTATCCTTTGGCTTGATTTCCTGAAAGAAACAAAGGCGATGGTCTTGCCGTGTGGGGAAGCACTGACAATGGTAGAAAACAAACCCAACATTGTTCTTAGGTTTACTGGAATATTTTGGACCGAACTTTTCAAACTCATTGGGTCCAAGTTAAGTATGAACTCGAATTACCACCTACAATCTGATGGCTAAACAGAACGCTTCAATTTCATGTTGGAAGAGTACATTCAACACATTATGAGTGGTAATCAAAAGAATTGGGTAAAGCTATTAGACGCTGCTTAACAATGTTTTAATGCTCAAAAAAATTCCACTACCAATCGGAGTCCTTGTGAGATCGTCACTAGGCAGTAACCGTTATTCTCACACACTTTAAACTCCCCGTAGAGTGCAAAATCTCCCCTTGCATAGAGTTTCACTGAAAAGTGGAAGCATAACTTGACGATCGCAAGAAACTACCTAAAGAAAGCCCAAAAGAGAATTAAAAAACAGGCTGACTAGAGACGGCGCTTTGTTGAATTCAACATAGGAGACCTTATGTTGGTAAAAGTAGCGGACCCATTGCTCACAAAGTGTATTCAAGGGAGGGACCCTCGATTTTTGCAAAAATACACTGGGCCGTGCTAAATGGCAAACAGGATCATGAACGTGGCCTATAAAATTGAGCTGACCATTGGTGGAAGACATACAGTGTTTTCCACGTGAGCCAGCTGAAACCTTTCATAACAGACCCAAAGGATAACGACTGTATTAGAGAGACCCGACCACATCGTCCATATAGGAAGGTGCCGAAGAGAATAGCCGAAACAATCTTGGATCACCTAGTTATTAAGACTGCGAAGCGGGAGATCAATGAACACTTGGTAAAGTGGGAAGGCTGCTCGGAGGATGAGAACACCTGAGAATGAGTAACAGTCCTCAAGGCGCTAAAACGCCTAGTAGAAGCATTCCTGACTTCAAGGGCGTCAAACGTATTGCCATCTCAAGTGGGGGAAAGCGTGAAGGGCAGCCTACCTAACAGGCCCTCTTGACACAATGCTGGCCCTACTGCAGCCCCTACTGCAGCCCTATGCCGAATGAGACATTGCCTGTTGCTACTAAGTCTAAGGCTTTGTACATACTTGTAAATATTTATAATTATTTTGCATTTATTTTTAGTTGTGCTTCCTCAACTTTTAATATCTTCTGCGGTCATTTGACTTTTTTTTGCTAAGCCTATTATAGGAGGCCAAGGTGTTAATGAAGCTTGTAGCCTGCGATTGTTAGAGTGACCCCCCTCTCTAGCCATCGCCTAATGTAAATTGAGCTTTTAATCAATGCAAGCAAATTTCTCTTGCAAATCGTGTATATAGCTACTGCTTTCTTTACATTCTATCGAAATTGTCGGGATTATGCCTTGAAGTAGTGCACAATCAATCAATGTGCGAGTTCAGAAGAACGTAGTCAGTTGCGGACGATCACTAGCCGCACGGTGCCCCTTTGTCCTTATCCTCGGAAGGAACCCCATGACACATAGCCTACAAGTAACCCACTCTAGCATTTAATGTTAAGGAGCCCATAGAGAACTTATTAGTTCAAAAGTATGACCTACAAAATTAAGCTTTCTATAAAGAAAAAAATTTTTGTTTATTCATGTTTAGGAATCTCCTTTGGGGGCAAATCTTTTTTTTTTCCCCTATCAAGGCTGCAAGTGCAACAACCATAATGGTATTGTTGAAGTTTGAACCTCAACATCAACAATTTTTCTTGTTCCATATCACATAAAAACAACCTTAATCTAGTTAACTCTCATAACATATTATCAAAATTGGAACACTTAGTGAGTAAAGGGGATAAATAAATTAACATCAAGTTTTTGTCATGGATCCGCATGCTTCACTTTAGTCCTTAACAAATTTATTTCAGAGGAATAATTATGCTTAAACACATCAGGTAACTTCTTGGGCTACTAATTGCAATAGTATAGGTATTTTCAAGATTCTCAGAAACAAAATACCATCAAAATCTTTTGCTTCAACCACTCCCTTCGCATGAATATAGTGCAGTGCAATACTTGCTATCATTGCATCACTCTATTCATCAACACAACATATTATTAGCACATAACTGAACATGATAGTCACCTGGGTTATGAGTTTACAATAAGGAGTACCTAATTCTGTCGCTTTAACAACAATGCCAGCATAAGACTCACCAATCATTTTTTGGTGAGATCTGCCTCATTCAGAGAATAAACATACAGATACTCAATTTTTTCATATTTACGTCCACAAAAAAAAAAGATTGCACCTATTTTTGCTAATAGGTGTTAAGAGTGGTTACTAATGGCACACAGTGCACCATAGTGCAGAGACATGACAAATGGCACATGGGGTGGCACATCGTATCAAATCATGAGCAAATTACATAATTAGCAAAATAATCATACTACTAATAATTGGCAACAAAAATTAAAAAAAAAAGGGTTAAAATAGAAGCATTTCAACCATAGATTACAATATATATCCGGCACTTTTGCTCAAGTGTCATAAACTAACAATAATCTCAATATTTATCAAGCCTTTAATCTTATTGTTTAAAACATGGTTCATAAAATTATATCAATAACATAGTAAAATAATTAACTCTCTAAATAATTTTGAAATCAAGTAATTTAAATAGGAAAAAAGAAGGGGAAAAGTGATCAAAAAAGGAAAAAAACATAGAAAAAGTAAAAGATAAAAGAGACTAGCATGTGAAAAGCAAAAGGTAAAACGAAGAGAAGGATAAAAACAAAGAAAGAAAAGCGAATTATCTGAGAATTAGAGTTGATGACCACCCTAGAAAGGAGGAAATAATTGTGCTACAAAGAGGACTGATAATTTACCATGAAGACCAAGGTTTTCTTCAATTTTCTTTTTTCAGTCAATAAATATAAACATAAAAGGGCACTCTTTTATGGTCCTCAACCCATGTCTCAAACCGTAGAGCGCAATGGCCGGCAACCCAGGCTCACTCGTTACATGAACATGGATTTTTAACAAATATAAGAATCAAGTAATACATGTCAAAATGCTAGTAACTAAGTGTTAAAATACAAAAGTAGATGAATAAAGATATGAAATATAGAATTATAACACAGTTAAGCCATTAGACCTACATTCACGGCCATATGCCCAAGTGCTAAATCATGTATTATTTCTCTTAATTTGATAGTACAATGACCACATATTTGTATTAGTATTTTTGATTGCTTGTTTGTTGTGTAATTAGGAGAATATTTTGTAGAAAAAGCAAAACAAATAAAATCTATTGTTATATTAATTAAGGTAGTTCAAGTATATTGTTTGACTAGAAATTTAGATCAAACTTGAGGAAAATTGATAATTAGTATCTTATAAAAACAATTTTAATAATAATATAAAATCATTTTCAATCTGGTGCGCCAGGGCGCCATTTTCCCCGGCGCTCTGGCGTGCATCTGCTGTGCTAGATTGAAGGCGTGTTTTGTTTTAAACTAAAACACGATTTTATGCTTTAAGGAAAAAAAAAAATGAAACCTGGACGAGGGCGAGTCTCTGTGCGACCTGCTGCGAGCCTCCATGTGACGTGACTTGCTGCGACTTCCGACCCGACTTTCTCTACAATGACACAATGGTCACCGGTGCGATTTTGGGTGTTTCGATTGGGCATTTCAATTTTGGGTAGTGCGATTCTGGGCGTTGCAATTCTAGGTGCAATTTTGAGCGTTTTGATTTTGGGCATTTCGATTTTTGTTGGTGCAATTCTGGGCGACGAAAGGTTCACAAATGCAACTTGTCTTTTTTTCATGTGTTGTGTTTTCGTGTGTATGCTATGTGTTGTGTGTGTGCTGTGTTGTCTTTTTTTTTTTGCGTGTATTGTGTATGTTGTGCGTTAAGTATGCCATGTGTATCTGTGTGTATGCTGTGCGTTGTCTTTTTTTTTGTGTACTATGTACGTCGTGTGTTGAGTATGCCATGTGTATATGTGGGTAGTGTGTATTTGTGTGTATTGTGGAGTGTGTATTGCTGTGTATTGTTATAGTATTAGTGTGTTGTGTGTATTGTTCTTATAATAATTAATTGTTGAATTATTGAATAAAGATTAAGGTACTGTATCAAGATGTCGACTTCTAATGTCGAATTCAAATAGAACATACATAGCTTGAAATTATGCCATATTAGTCGTTCTAAAAAACGCAAACGATGTCAAATGTGTTTTTTGTGATAAAATTTCTAAAGAGGGGATCACACGACACAAGTAGCACCATGTTTGAGGCTTTCGAAATACAAAGGTGTACCCAAAATGTCTTGAGCATGTGAAGGAAGAGATTATAAATTTAACGGAAAAGAAAAAAGAGCTAAAAAAATCAAATTGATGCAATTCCTCATTTTGATTTGGTGGCTGAGAAATTTGAGAGAGATGATGAATACAACAAAGTCTCAAGTTTTAGCAAGCGTCCATCTACTGATTCATCAATTCCAACAACTAAAAAAATGTAGTAGATAAGTCCCATTGACATGTTTTTTATGCGTGATATTAATGAGGTACTGAAACATAGCAGCGGTAAGGGAAAAACTTTAAAGTTTGATGAAGCTAGAAAAATAAAGAGAGAACATATAGTGCAATGGTTTGCATGGTGGGCATATGACAACATGCTACCTTTTAATGTTGTCAATTCTGATACGTTTAGGTCCTGGCACAAAACCACCAACTTATCATGAGTTGAGGGTGACTTGTTCGAAGGAGTTGGACCACATGAGTTGCCTTTTGAAAACCCATGTTGAGGCGGTAGTAAAATATAACTACTCATTGATGACAAATGGTTTGACTGATAAAAAGAATAGGACATTGATTAATTTTTTGGTGAATTGCCCAAAAGGGAGCAAATTTATTGAATTAATCGATACTTCAGAGTATTCTCACACTGGTAAGAAAATGTGCGAATTGTTATCAAAATACATTGAACAAATTAGTGAGAAAAATGTAGTGCAAGTAGTTGCTGATAATGCGAGTGCAAATGTTGTTGCTGGTAAGTAAGATTTTAATACATTTAATTTTGTTATTTATTTTAATTACATTAGTAATTATTTATAAAATATCAATAGAAAAGACTTTTCGAGACTAAATATAAGCATTTGTTCTGGACTCCTTGTGCCGCTCATTGCATAGATCTTATTTTTGAAGATATTTTCAAAGTTTTTATTTTGAAAAAGACGTATGAGCGAGCAATGATAATAAATGGATATATATATATATATAATAGGTCCAGTCTCCTGAACATGATGAAAGAGTTCATTAAATAAAAAGAGATGGTCCGAGATGGGAAGACTAGATTTGACACTGCTTTATTTTTTACTTTAAAACGCTTTCAAATAGAGAAGGCAAATTTGAAAAATATGTTTACTTCAAAGTAGTGGACTGAGCCCAAATATTTAAAAGAAACACAAGGTAAGTTGATAACGAGTGTGATATTGATGCCTTCATTTTAGAATACTATTGTCTATACAGTTAAAATTAGTGGGTCATTATTAGCTGTGTTGTGATTGGTGGATGGTATGGCTAAACGTCTAATGGGATATATATATGAGGCTATGGATAGAGCGAAGGAAGCAATAATGATCTCATTTAACAACAATGAAGAAAAGTATAAGAATATATTTAAGATTATTAATAGGAGATGGGAGATGCAGCTTCATCGGCCTTTACATACAACAGGCTATTTTTTGAATCCAGAATTCCTTTATGAAAACCCCAATGTTGAAAATGATCCAGAGATTACAAATGGCCTACACAAATGCATAGAAAAGTTATTTCCAAATGATGTACAAGATAATATTTATCAAGAACTTTCTTTGTATAGAAATGCTAAAGGCCGATTTGGATTTACATTGGCTATTAGACAAAGAAAATTGAGATCACCAAATATTTATTATATAAATTTAAATATATTTATTGTTTCATAAAACGATAAATAACTATTATATCTTAATATTTGTTTTATGAAGCTGAATGATGGAAAGATTTTGAAAACACTCCAAATTTACAAACCTTCGCAATTAGAGTTCTTAGTCTTACTTACAGTGCATCGGTTGGAAAAGAATTAGAGTGTGTTAGAAAATGTAAGTACATAATTTACATATATTTATAAATATTATTATTTCATTAATACAAAATTTTAATTTAAAGTTTTATTTTTACAGCTTTACTCAAAGAAGAGGAATAGATTAACTCAAAACACATGAATGATTTAATTTATATCAAATATAATTGGACTTTGAAACCTCATTTTGAGAAACATCATAAACTTGATTCTATCAATTTGGAGAATATTGATGAATCAAATGAATGGTTGCTTGAAAGATTGGATTCAAATGAGAAGGACACCCTTGTGCATGAAGACGATGACTTAACTTGGGATGATGTTGTTAGAGCTTCTAGGGTTGAAGAAGAAGCATATGATTTTCGATCTACGACAACAACAAGGGCAGGATCAAGTTTAAGAGACATTAGATCTAAATATATACCATGTCAATTAATGGATGATGAAGATGATGAAGACGCTTATGAGGAGCATGAGCCTAAGTTTAAATCTGATAATGGGAATGAAGATGAAAATGATGTGGAGAGTGATTGTGATTTTTTTGATATTTATGATTAACATTTGTGATATTCACATAGTTTATGATGTTTATTTGGTTATATTTTGAACTTGAAATGCTAGTTGTCAAATTTTATTAAGATAATTTTATAATTGACACTTGAAACAAATTGTTTATACCTCTATCAATGCTATTTGTTTTTTTTAATCAAAGTTGATTTTTTTATGGTTATTGGATATTTCAAAGATATATATTAAAAGCATAAATATTTTTAATTAATTTGATTTATTATGCGCCATACTTTAGAATGGCGAGCGCCATGCGCCACGCTGTGCACCGCGTAGTGCGCCATGACTCCAGTAGAAGTTAGCGCCACGCAGCGCCATTCACCTTTCAAAACTATGAAGTAGTCATAAGATGACTAACGTTATTAAGCAAATGGTAAAAGTAAACTAGAAGTTGTTATAAAGCAACAAACATCATCATGCAAGCTCATCATTTCCTCATTGATGACAAAAGTCTGTGAACAAATCAAACTAGTCCTCAGTTACCAAAAAGAGAAGTAGTTAGCAAAACTAACAAACTTAAAACATTATCAGATGTTAACGAAAGGTTATCCACAATCAATCATGATTACCACCAGTCCTTAAAATTGTATGTAGATACATGAGGAACGAAAAGGGCCATGTTAAATTAATAGGCAACATGGATAATAGTTTTATGGTTAAAACAAAAGCAAGACCATCACGCTCTAACACCATGTTAAATTATAAAAATAGGTGAAGAGAGATAATGAAACACAAAAATATAATGTCGTTTGATCATTAGGACTACATCCACAAACAAATGTTCAAAGGATTAAATCATATATTGTTTTTCTCTTAACTTGATAGCACCATAGCAACCTACTCTCATAGGTGAGAGCATGTCATAAATTAGGCGATATCACAAAAGTATACCAAATTTATGTGCCTAACTAATGTTTAATAGAGACATCTTATGGTACCCAAAAAAATTAGTGCATGAAGAATATGTATTTTTATTACGATAATCTTGTAATTATGGTCAGGGATGAATCTTTGATTCGCAACACTAAAATTCAAGTAAAAGCAAAATAATCAAATGATAATATAGGTCAGATAAATCATATTTCGCTTTACTCCTAATACTAAGAAAAACCAACAATTCACACACTAAGCAGGATATTCTAAAATATTAACCCCCTACTAATCTTACAAAGTTCAAATGCATGTTCCATGCTCGTAGCAAAATATTAAAATTTGATATAGCTTTCACAATGAAAATATAAAAAATAAAACAAGATTGGGTCATTGGGGGGCAAATGCAAAAGGATGGGTACATTCAACTTAATGGCTTCTAGGGCATGAAAAGAATACTTAGAGCTCCTGAAGCACTCTAAAGGCCTCTTTAACAATTTACATTTCTAGATATTATGATAAAAAACAATGCGATATGAACAATACTTTTCAAACAACTTGACAAGCTGTTAACAACTTCCAATCTTGGAGATGTAAAACCAGCTTGGCATTGATATAATGACATTCATGTCTACCACCATATATTACGGCTTATACCACAATACTAATTCAATAGGCAGCCACTCACATCAATAGAAGTGCAGTTCAAATCAAGAAATGAGTTAGTCAACCCATACAATACATACTACAGAAGAATATAATAATATAAAAAAGACCAATATCCAGATATCAAATGACAAAGAGATAACATAATCACAAAAAATAAGTTCAAAGTAATGGAAAAGAATGCAAAACTGTGATAAATTGATAATATATTCATGTGTCAAACTTTCCGGCGAAGCATCTATCAATCATACCAAGGATTTCAATAAAGTTCAGATTCAAAGTTCTCCACCTGATATGGTGCGAACAGGAAGGCATGACTCCAAGAATTTTAATTCCTTTATTAATCTTGACAGATGGATCTATCAACGAGCAAGCAGATTAAAATCCTAAAAACATATTCCACGTATCCAATAATTGATTTATCAACAACAAGAGAAGGCATACTAAGGGCTTTCTAAGAAACTAGTTACAGAAAAACTGTTCTAGCCGTCTTTTACCAAGAGCTATCACAGAGCTTATCTAATGCATTTACGTAAGCCATAAAGCAAATTACCATGGTTCCAACTCTCCCAACACACCAATACAATAGTAAAATCAAGAACAAATTGATAACCATTAAGACAAGATCATTCACAAGGAAGAAAACTGCAAAAAAGAACACAAACCAAGTTAAGCCCATCAAATGGTAAAAGAAACAGGTGATGGTAATTAAGCAGCCAACCAAAATACCAGGAAAAACAAACAAAACACCTTCACCTTTCAAGTAGGGGGCAAAAACGGAAGAAGAACTTAAAAGTAAACAAGAATTAGCCACTTTTTCAAGATTACTTAGCCTATGCACACAAAAGCACTAGATTGAGTGTCTGTAAATATTCTACAATCCACGGTGCCCGGTAGACGGTTTCCGATGCACAATCGCACCATCCCGATGAAAAGAAGGAGCTTCGACAACACAATAATGCAAATTGCACTGTGCAATGGTTTCTTCTCGCGTTCTTTATGAATAAGGTTCCTGTGGCCCGTTGGACTTGGACACCTGTCGACAGTAATGAAGGGTAGCAACGATGAAGAGAGAGAAGAAAATATCTGGGAAGAAGATGAATTTTCGTACAGACCATTTTTTTATTAATTAATTAATAATGTAATGAGAAGGCCCCACCCTTGAGGGACGATGGCCTATTATTTTTTATTCTAAAACAAACACTTTTTTTGTACTTTTTATGTATATTTTACCGTCTTTAATATAATTTTAGTTTTTTCTATTTTTCACTATCATCCATCCATACTTCCTTTTATCTTTTTCTATTTAGTATTTTTGTATTTTTTTATTTAGAATGATTTTATTTTTGTCATTAAAAAATAGTTTGCATAAGTTGTTTGATTGATATTGAATTACTATAATTGAAATACGCAAAACAATATAGAATATATTTTACTTATATAAATTTATTAATTAAAATTAAATAGAAGATGATAACGGCTTTTAATTTCAAAATAAAATTACTAAATTGTCTTTACTCATTCTTTTACCTTTTTTATATTTTCCAGTATTTTTTAATGTAATTTTGTTCCTTTCATTCATTTTTTTTCCTCTATCATGATTCTTATTTCTTTTTCTTTTTTAGCTTTTGTATAATTATTATTTTAAATTATTTTTTTGTATTATTAGAAATAATTTTCATAATTTATTCAAATTATAATCAATTAAAAATAATTAAATTAAACTAACCAATATAGAAATATATTTTATTTAAATATTTTTTTTCATTGTACGTATCGTATGGTGCTGAAAATTCGGTCATTATTGTTATTATTATTATCGTTGATGTGAAGTAATTTAAAATTTAAAAAAAAAAAAGAAAAAAAAGAAAGGGGACCGGAATAAACAAATCAGCAATTAATCTTACTTTGCAGCTTCCTCATTTTAAATCACTTTCTTTGGCCTTTGAGTCTTGTCAATGAAGAAGAAAGAAATATAAAAAAGGAGAGTACTACGTGGAGCCTTTATGGGAAATCCCGTTGATAGTCACCATTTCATTCTTAAAATATTGAGTTCAAATTTATTTTAAAATATGTGTTTGAGTGAGTGCATGCGTGGATTAAAAGACAAAAAAATAAATAAATAGAGCTTTTATGTGATCAATGGTAAAGGCTTGACTTCACACTTCACTTAGAGGTTCTTCCTCAAATTATTAGGTAAGTTGGCATAAGTTTTCTACACTTAAAATCAGATAATTTTTAATAGATAAGTTGTTCTATTTCTAAATGGGTAATCTTTTATTTTTTAAAAAAGATAATTTTTAATTTTTGCTATATTTTTTTAATTTTTTAATGTGTGTTTTTTTTATTTGGTGATACACGTCAAAATACGTATCAAAATATACAAATAAACCACATGAATCAAAAGCTAGGGACCCAATTTACGCCCTAGGGTTGCAAGATCGACTGGGCCGGCACGTAAAGGGGGGTTAGTCAGTGTAGCCCAAATGGCCCTACATAAACTCACAAGTGATTGCATGCAAGACACGCACTTGGCTTTTGACACGTATGGACAGTCACATCTTACTAGCTAAAACGTGAGGCCGACCCTCTATCATCAATTATTATCATTATCATTTAAAAAAATAATATAGATCTCGTAATCGAGTTTTTCTAAAAGACATTAAAAAATTAAGAGCCATGTAAAATTCCTTTTGTTTTATTTTAAAAGTACATACATGATAATTATTTTTTGTATTTTTCTTTTGTAATTTAATTTCTTCATGTAAAGATGCATTATGTAAAGACGACTACTGTGGACAATGATAGGATCAATGCTATTACTGTTACAAGATTTCTTTTGAGGATATGAATAAAGAAATACCGTAAGATAGTAGTCGTTTTGTAGTCGATTACGTTTACTTGAATTTGCTCGCGATTTGACTGTACGTTGAACTCACGTTCCTTTAATACTTTATAGACATAGTTCTGATAGAAATATAAAAAAAGCAACAACTATGTACACAAATTATAGAACAAAACTCATTTGCATTAATTCAATAGTTCAATTACAATAGACGACGACTAGATTGGGGAGAGGGGGGAAAATTCTAACAATCGCAAGTATATGACAATCATATGACATTTCACTGAATACCTTATCTCCTACAATGGATTTAGCAAAAAAAAAAAAAAAAAGCCTAATGACAATACTAGAGATTAAAAATTTGAGAAATCACATCTAAAAATAATTACAAAATTTTTACATGTGAAAGATGAAAATAAAAGTCATAAACTTAGCAATAAAGGATGATGACTCAATCAACTCCAAGTGTTGAGTGTAGGATAACACAAGACTACAGTAAGATTAGCATCGTGCTAGGAAGACTTGCTGAGTAGCAGCCCTTCATATTCTAGTGTAGGGTTCACATGTCAGTGGAGTCCACACCATGAGCTACGAAAGTAGTGTTATGAGACCGTCTAAATATTTCTCTTATGATTGTTGCTAAGAATTATGATTGTTTTCTAAAGGACACCTTAATAGTTTGAATGTCAATATTTCCTTATGTTCAAATCTAGTTAAAAAATAAGTGTATGAGTGGGTGCGTGTGTGTGAATCAAACAAATATATAAAAAAGAATTGAGATTGATCACTGGTAGTAATTATAATAACAGCCTTTTTCTATTTTAGGAGTTATTATGACATCTTTTAACTTATTGATCTTCGAAGAATTATGCGGAAGTGTAACTAATGATGCGTTAGATAATAGCAACGTAGATTTGACTCTTTTCTTATAACCCTTGATTACATGCTCAAGCCTTTGATAGAGGCACTTGTAGCATACTCGGACCATTGTAATAATCCCTCTTCATATTTACACAAATTTTGAAATTAATTTCCTTATCCTGTACACGCTTGAACTTATTTTCATACCAATTGTGTGCATTTCTATGTTTTGGAATCATGAGCATTATCTAATTCTTGTCATATTATTTTGATTTGAACTTAATTCAGTTATTGTCATATTAGCAATGAATTTGTTCATAAAACAATTCTAATATCCATTTGCACCCACATTAGTTCTGCTGGTAATTTTCGCAAGCCCAAAATGAGATTGAGTTCAGAAGAAAAAACAAAAGGGTTTACTCGGGTAAAGTAACTTGAGTTTATCAATACATGGTCATGGCAGAAGTGATAAGATGGATTGGGGCGGCATGGTGATGTGGGAACTTGCTCAATATATTCTGTTAACAATGAATTATCATTTAGAGGAATCTGAAAGTCTTGTGACTAGATTTGTTCCGAATCTTGTTGTTCACATAATTGATACACACGTGTGGATCACCTTCTAGATGTTGCGACACCAAGCTTGAGATGGAGCTACACAAAGGTTTTGTTCTTCTGAATATAACAAGTAAACTAGTCCGCCATTAATGCCAATCTTGGCATAATTGAATTTTTTTCTGTGGTCTTAGCGATTTTGTCTCATTTAGTCATTCATATTTCTTATGCTAGACTCTGTTATTTGCATATCTTGATGGTCGTTCGCGTGGCCTAGAACTCTGGTTGCATTTCTTTGAGACCCATGTTGGTCATTCTCTAGTTTTTTAAGCTTTATTTATTCACCAAAATTAGTAGGGTCAAATGAAGTTGGCAAGTTTATCTAATTTTCAATCCTACCGTGTCCGAAGAGGTTCCAATTCACTATTGTTTCATGTGGAGTTTTAATTGTGTAGGTTTGTCTAATTTAAGTATTTTTTAGGTAGTCTTGACAGCTGCTAAAAATCAGGCTCGAGTGGGTATTAAAGAATTCCCATCAAGAGATGGCTTCAGACAACAAGCTCCTTGGTGAGTTTGAGCTCAAGGGTCATGCCTCATATTAGAACATATAAGATTCGATATCAATGTAAATGGCAAAGGACGAGATTGAGAAGATGGTTAAAGAGGCTGAGATCCAGATACGAAGAGAAGAAACCTTTGACTATTCTCATTAGACTTTGCAGTATACAGTATTTGAAAGGAGCTGAGCTTAACTGAGTGTAGGGACAAGTTCGCATAATTGAAAATTTTGAGTAAATATTTAGTAATAGCGTAATCTCTAAAAATAAGCCTATAAGTTCTAACCCTTCAAGTTTATTACAACATATTTTATAAAATATCTCATTTTATGTGGCGAAATAATAAAAATACTTTTAAACTGCAATATATATATATTAACGACACCATTATCATTTTTGCCATTATTACAATAACAAAAATCACAATTACCCCCCCCCCCCCTCATCATTTCATAAAAAAATTAGGCACTTTTTATTCAAACACTTTTGACAACATATTTGTGGAACAAAATTTAAAAACTCAAAAAGCATCTGTGGCTCATATACCTGAAGCACTTTAAAATGAAAATTAACCAACATTTTCTGATTTGATGCATTGTCAAGTCTTCTTAGGGACCACTAACCCTTCCTAAGGGATCACGAACAGTAGAATCGTCTTCTAAGGGACCACAAGGAAAATTAACAGAAGGAGAGAGGTGTCCTCTCTTAGTAGCTCAGTATAAAATATACAGAAGAATTGTTTGGGGACTTAGCATCGTTGCTCTTGCCACTCATTGTCCAATTCATGAATCAACCATCTTCATGGAGAACATAAAGGTGGACCAGAGACTGTGTGTGTCATAAAACCAGAACACCCCACGAGTTATGGCATTGCTCACTCTACAAATGTAATTATGAGGGAGACTACACATTGTCAAACAGAGGGATAAAAGCAGCATATGAGACCTTTTTGTGAGCCAGAAAGGAGGATTCTAATGAAGTGAGGGGAAATAAATGACGCTACTCTCACCCACCCTCTGGTCTTTCACTTCCATCCTCGTCGGATGGCCCATGCCTGTTATACTGGGACAACGTTATCAAACAATGCCAGCCAACAACAATTCAAACAATTTTGAGATAGGATTACAAGAAATTACACGGGGGTTAAACTGTACAGCGACCTCTCAACAGCTAAATATATGATTTACAACTTGCATTCCCTAAAATATTACCTTCAAGATTGACCAGCTCAACTTTATAAAATCTTCAGGACCACACAATCTGCATCAAGCAACAGATTCCTCGGTACAATGTAGAAAAAGCAGAGGAACCAATATGGATACCACTTGAAGATGAAGAATCGCTACTTGAGCTTCCAAAACAGCTGGAGCTACTACTGGCATTGCCACGATCATAATTATGACGATCTTGACCATTGCCACCTCCAAAGCCAACACCTTCATCCTTCTCAATCTCCACTGGTGGGAAGCTAGTTGCTAACATATCATCATCAATGTCCACATCTTCATCATCGTTATCTTCCAATTTCTTTACCAGTTCATCACTCTTATCACTCAATGCGCCCTTAGAAACATCAAGCCTTACAATAATTAATTAAACACCAATATCATATATAATTCATTCTTCGATAGAACGCTAAATGAAAGAGGAAATTAGAACAAGGAATCACATTACCATATCAGCCTCAGCAGTGGGAGTCGAGAGAGCAGCAACACTAGCAGTCGCATCCTTGTTCATCATCAATGCTTGCTGCTTAGTTTTGCTCACGAACTCCTTCCAATTGGTCACAAATTGATCAAGTTCTCAATGTGTGAAGAGACTCAATGTCGAGCTCAATTTCATCACCGTCCTGGGCCAACTGCTCATTCCTCTTCCTTATAATACGAACCAATTGAGGCATCTTTTCCTAGGCAAACTCTTCAAACCAGCTCCAAGCTTCTGCTTCTCCTCCATACTCATCTCTCTCTTCTTTGGATCCTTCGCTCTTGGCTTTGGCTACTTCGTTGTCCCCTCTCTCCCAACCTTCTAATCCTTAACGGATAAGGAGGATCTCTGGCAAGAGAAGGAATCTGCTCTTGCATTGGCCGAGGATTCAGGATTGGGGGGAGGATTTGAAGGCGCAGATGAACTTGAATGTTCTTGCACGGGACTCCCCAAGGCTTACTTTCTGCTTCCACGAACTCCCCTATTATTCATGATTCTCTTGATACGGTATTTCGTCAAGCCTAAACTCCTGGAACTCCCCCTGCATCCATTGATCGAAACAACTATCAATCTTCTCCTGTATTGACCTGAAAAGTTCCTCAAACCGCAACATCTGCTCTGCCATCCCATGCTCCAATCATGCTTTGGGTTATACAGCATTGCATTAGTAAAAGCTAACCTCACATCCATTGCAAATTTAGCAAGAGTGGAATACAAATTCTTTGCAAGATTCACTTTTACCTTTCCAGATCCATAGGGCGCTTCACAATTTGATGATAACCGTGAAGGCTCAAAGCAACCGCATCTACAGTTGCCTTGAAAACGTACCCATACTCATGCTTCATTAATTTTGTCGCGATCTGCCTGCATTCGTTCAATATTGACTAGAAATTCACGAGATCGGAATTTCCATTTAGAAGGCATTGCTCGGTCCATTTGGAACCGATCCAAACGCATAAGTGGGCTTTTTATTTCTAGATTTTTTATAAAAATTTTGTATGAGATCTGGGGTTTTCGATAATGCTGAATTGACCGGATTCAATACAATGCTTTAAATCTCGGATTTGTTCAAGTTCTGCAGATAATCGTTTATGCAGCTTAAGAATCTTGGATTTTGTGTACGAGAAGAGATTGAAGGGCAAATAACCACCATAATTGCCAGTGTTATGGTTGGTGGATATCTGGTTGAAGGAGTAGGCGTTGTCGGAGACTGTCATGTGACACCCAGTCGTCGTTCTAGTAGTGCCGGGAGGCGACACCGCTTCTTGAGTCGTGATGTGATTGCTTTTGCTTTTTCTCGGGGTTAGGGTTACATAATTTTCCCCATCCAGGCCCAGCTCAATTCATTTTGGCTCATTAGCATGGCAGACGCCATAAATTGTAGGGGTGGCGAGGCTCAGCTCCAGCGAAACTCCGGCAATAGTTTCCATCCAAAACACACGAATTAAATCGTCAGAAGCTTTCTTCCCTTCAGAAAACCGCAGATCGAATCGTCGCAATTCTAGTAACAGAATTAATTATTTTATTAGATAAATGGATAAAACTATTAATCTACTAAAAACGAGAAGAGGGGGGAACAATCGTGAAAGATAAATTAGGGTTGGAAGCTTGAGCGGAAGGGGTGAGGGCAAGGGTGCCACTTGAAGGCAATGAGATTCGCCCGGTGAAGAATCGGGTAAAACCTCCGTTCGTTTATCAGAGAATGATGATCGAAGGGGGTGGCCGAGGAGTTGACCGGGACATCTGTCATCGATGGTTTAGATCAGACTGTTTTATACTCGTGTCAAGACAATGACCGTCAAATTATAGGTTTGGGCGTTCAGTGAAAGTTCCTTGCCATCTGTGTTGAATTTATGATTTGGCAGGGCTGTGGGTCCCACGGTGGAAGTGACGTGGTTCTTGAAGACGCTAATCCAGAGAAAAGTGCATTTTTCGCGTGACTCGTCAGGTGGATCCCGCCAGCCAAGCCGATGCGCTGGAAGGCCTAAGAAGACGAAATCTGTTTGTTGTCAAATGATGAATTTGCCCTTCCAATAGTTTTTTATTCACTTACCCGTATCCTTTTCGTTTGGTTAGTGACAATAATGTTTTCGTGTGAGGCCATTTTTTTTTTTGGGTTCTTGAAAGTGCAATCATTAAATATTTTTTACAAACTTTTGTATTTTTATTAAAAAAATTTCTTTTAATTTTAAATTATTTTTATTATTTTTAATATTCATTTATTTTCTTCCATTTTTATTTTTTTTCCTTCTCTTATAAGTCATATAAAATTTATGTTTAAATTTATCCACAATTCAATTTTTTTAATTATTCATCTTTGTTTATTTATATTGTTGGAAGTACTTTCTGAAAATATAAAGGGAAAAACAGCTAATACTTATGGTTATTTAAACCTTTCTCTAAACTATAAAACAAAAAAATTTAATTAAAAAAACAAAGAAAAAGCGCAGGAAATGAACTTTACGTCACTTTTCATCTGGTCAATATTCGCCCAATTCAAAATCCAACAAAAATTTTATTTAAGTTTTTAATTTAAATTATTCTGTTATATATTTATACACTTAAATATTTAAAATATAATCTTTATTTATATTTACAATTAAATCATAATTTATATGCACACATTTACATTTATATATGTGTGTTTCTATATATATATATATACACATCCAGAGGGTTAATTACTATTATTTATATGTAAGATCATATTATTCAATTACAGTTACATAGATTCAAAAAATTGAACATTTTTATTTTGTCAAAATTTTATATTTAAGCTTAACTTTCATTCCAAAACAAAATCTTCATTATTTCATCCGCTGTCAAGACTTGAGACTAAACAAAGCCAATATATTTTCCTCTTGTCCAATTTTTTCAGTACAACAAAATTAATCAATCAATTTGTAAAATCATTATTTCTTCCATTTCAAAATTTCATGATTAATAACATATCAAAATTGATGACTATGTCAAATCCAAATCAATTTATGATATGATTCACTGTGTAATGTAGCAAATAAAAATCCTTGCCCCAATAGATATTAAACTTAATTGTGAATCACTAAATCATATGCAATAATGATATTATTTCATTTTATAGCATTACCATATCATAATGTAATGAATCATAATATACGTGCATTATTATTTAGGTATATTAGTATGGAAGTATCCTACAAAATATAATTAATCCAACAAAGATAAAGTGGTAAGAAATAAATTAAACAAAAAAACAAATAAATAAGTAGATAAAATAAGGGCAAGTTGGAGCATAAAAGCTTGAGGAAAAGGAAAAATAAAAATTTAATAATAAAAATATGTAATGTATTAAAGTTGAGATTATATATTGAAAATTAGAAATGATAGATAAAAATTTAGGAGAAAAAAGTTGAAAGTGAAAAAATAATATAAATAAATGTACTACGAACACTCACGCTAAGACGGAGGCATTAGCAGATTGCAAACTTCGTGTGCACAAATAAAAATATATGCACAGTTTAATATATATATATATATATATATATAATTGTAACTCGTACAAAAAATATAACTTTTGATGGTTTAATAACTGGAATAAAATTATTTAAAATTTAAAATTGTATGGGAAACTTTTAACGTAAAAACTTTGAAGAGACTACATATTTAAAGAAACAAAATAAATTAAATATATAGAAAAAATGAAAAATAAATACTAAAGGATATGGACGATTTAGTCCACTAATATTTGGCTACCAAAAGATAATCTTTTCCTCTTAGTATATATAGATACATAATATATAGTATAAATAGATAATATATTAGTGGAATCTAAAGAAGGGGCAACACCTAATTTACAATATTTAATTAAGGACAATAATGTGAAATTATTTTTTTCAACCAAAGTGGCCTCGAAGACTTATAGTCTTGATAGATAAACCACTTGAATCGCTAGACCTGTAAAAATCGATTCAATTTGCTTGAAACTCATTAATTTTAATCATGTTTAATCTTTGTGAAACATGTTTAAATTAGATTAGATAACAAATTTATAAACTCAAACCCCTTTCTCACATGACCCGTCCGTTATGATAGTGAATTGATTTATTTTTTAGCTTTTTTTTTTTTTTGCATAACTTCTATCTTTTGAACGCTATAAGACTTTAAAAACTTTAAATATGAACTTTTTTTCACTTTCAAATTATCTCCTATACTGGTCATTACTTAAAATCTATTCTAATTTTATTACATATTTTTAAATATTAGAGAATAATTCAAAAGTATTGAAGGAAAACCCTACATACATGAATTCAACTCAATAAAATAAAAAATATATATTAAAAAAATAAAGAGAACAATTATTACTAAGTATAAAATATGCGACTCAAAGTCATCACATTTTAAATTCATTATAAAAGTCAAGATAAAGAGATTTTGCATTTTATTTTGTTTCCTTCATTTTTTTATCTACTTTACATGCAACGTTATAAAAACAAAATTAGTTCATTTTATGAAATTTAACGTTTACTTTTTTTTACTATAATTCAAAACACTTTTCTAATTAAAAATTTTATGGTGAAATTGAGTTTAATTGGTCAAAGGCAATGGAGATATAAAAATTTATTATTTATATTTCATTAATATTAATTCTTTTATACAAGATAAGACATATTATTGTTCATATGTGTTTTTGCAACTTGCAAATCCGCTAAAAGTATTGAAAAGTTTTACAATCAATTGCAATTTAAATTTTTCATAAACCCGAAATCCACTCCAACACCTCATACTCACAAAACCATAGCTTGATCAAAAAATTGGGAGGCTCTTCTTCTTTTTGTAAAACGTAATTATGAACTGGAGTAGAGAAGCTATATATGGATTCAACGAAAGCTATATATATTCAGAGAAAATATCAGAAAAAAAAAAATTATTTCCTGAAAAATCTTCTCTGTCCTCTCACTTCTAGCAATCTTCTCTCTCCTTGGTCATATATCACTCACATTTTTTTATTTTTTTTTTGGGTTTTGTTCTTTCTTCTCTCCCCCTAACTAGATTGGCTTACAAATTGATTCAGAATCATATATGCTTTATACCTTGCATGAGTATTAAAATCATTATAGTTGATGGCTTTCCTACTCCATTTTCGTATTTTGATTCTCTTATCATTTATTTAAGAGATTTATACTGATAAAACGCTTATTCGATATCAATTGCTCATAAAATGTTCATAGTATTAATAACACAAATTTAGTCCAAATTAAATTCCCATGACACACTTATGGATACCAAATAAGAAATTCAAATAAATAACTTTGGAAAATATTATTTCAATAATGTCAGGTAGTTTTTGTCGCAATAGAGCTATACTTTATCGTTTCAATGCGTACCATTGGCACAATCTAAATTTTTATATTGATTTATATAAGATATTTCGATTTTGTTATTCCACTCAGGTGTCGTGGTGTAGTTGGTTATCACGTCAGTCTAACACACTGAAGGTCTCCGGTTCGAGTCCGGGCGACGCCATTGTTCTCTCACACATGTATTTTGTCTCTTCGGACATTTAACTCGATATTCACGGTCCAACACGAGTGGCGTTTCCTGGGACGAGCAAATGTAACGTCACTCCTCCAATAGAATATACACGCCGCGTAAGTGTTAACTTCTTATTGGTCTGTCAGGTCCACGTCATCACCTCCTCCCCCACACAATCTGAGTCCAGAAGTATTATAATGTTCTGTTTCCCCGATTCTTACTGGTCCCCAACGTTTGAGGAAACGAAGCGGACGGTTAAACATTCATAAATCCATTAATTGCTCAGCTCAATACTGGCAGCCAAAGGATCGACACTTGTGTTTTCGTTAGGAATTTTAACCTTTCGTATTTTCTGTTGATCTGATGGATTTGAGGTTACAATCGTTGAACATCATTGCATTCTTTTGTTTGGTATTGATTGGGATTCAAGCTCGAGAGTCGGCCGCATTGGTTACCACCCTAGAATTCAATCCTCCATTTCCAAAAGCTATTCGGTAAATTTTAAATTCTCAATTGCTTCATCGTTAGCAAATTTTGCTTCAATATGTTTTGCAATTTGGCCTTTTTTTGATTTTACATTTTTCCTTCAATTATGTTGTGGTGTAGTCCTTTCACTAAGAAAATTTTTTATTTATTTGTTAACTTATGTTTAATTACCGTGAATAAAATATCTTCACGTGTAAAGTTTTCTTGAATACGCGTCCTGAATGCTATAACATGGGTTTGTTTATCGATCTAGAAATGTAATCTGCCGTTTCTTGTTTCATGGTCACAACAGGATTTGAAGGAAGCGATTGTGAAGGGATTAGGGTTCGAAGCTGATGATTTTAGGCTTCGATTTGAATGATGCTTGGGTGGGAAAATCAATAGCATATGAGCTTGATGTGGAGATTGATAACGAAATTCTACCATTTAAACTGCTAGAGGATGTAAACCGTTGGGAATACGTTGATCTGCCTGTTTTCCAAATGGAGCATCCGATTAAGTCTGGTGAGGAAAATGGATTAGTGGCAAGGAACCAAGTGGATGATCTGCTCCCTGTTCTTGCACCTTTTCAATTGGCTGGTCCAATGGAGCTGTGGATTTAGGACGCCAAGGACATGGGGATTTCATTGCCTGTAAGTTCAAGTTGTGGTTTTTTGGTCTAACATCTTTATGTGGCATATATATCATTGTGTTGCGATTCTGTGAAATATGATCCTTCAGTCTTCCATGGACGGTAGTCATTAGTATTAAGATTGTGTCTGATCCATTTGTTTCTTGTCGACCAATTCCTATCTACGTACGGGGGAGAGATTGAGCACTGCCGGTTGATCTGAGAATTTAGTGCAGTTTACACTTTTGTCTCATTTGATGATCTAGTTTCTGGATTGAAATGTCATGCAGCATGATGTGGATGTTGGTATGCTAATTTTAGCAGATGGCGCCGTTGTCACTGTTAAGGGAGCCAGATAAGTTAGCTTGCGGCATCCAGTGGAGCTTCCACTCCCACTGAACCAAACTAGTAGTGCTTTGCTTCGGGTCTTTTAACCCTGGCAGAGCTTCTCAAGAATGCTGCTTGCACCCAGGACGGCCCTCTTCTTTCTCTGGGCATTGTTGGCCCAACATCGCTGACTTCCCCTACCTCGTCGTCGCCCTCTTGTAACAATAGGCTCAAGCTTAAGCGCCTCGCGCCTGGTTTAGTGGAACTATCCTCTGCATCAAAAAGGAAATCCGTGGAAGCTGATACAGCACCTTCCATTGATCTCCAAGGAGAGGCCACTTCCCTTCTCACACCTGATCGATTCAGCACGCTATGGCTTATTATATCCATTGACGGTTCGAACTCCAACTTGTTTGGGTTTGAGGCATTGCTTTCCTCTGTGATGGGTCCCAAAGCAAATAAGAAGGGTTGTTTAAAGCTTTTGAAGGCGGATGTGTCAGCTCAGACTTTTGTAAAGATAAGTTTTGGTTTTGCGAAGAGAAGGGGAGGTGATGGTCTTGATATTGAGGCTTTTCCAGAATGGAGGACAAAGCCACAGACTTTGAGGATGCATTTCGTGGTGTTGGCCAAGGTGGATGGAAACAAGGTTGTGCCGGAGAGGGTAGTACAGATTGATCCCGTAGTCGCAGAGGACACGGAGGCACTAAACATACTGACAGGTAACACAACAATGTCAAAGGTTCCCATAGTTCACCTGCCTCCTAGTCCATTTTCACTGTAAAGCCGCGATGGAAGGATGTATTCATGTTGTCGATAATTCTAATGTAAACATAATTTTTCTTCTTTTCAAGGAATGAGATGGAATATTGAATGGACTTGTGTAATGAAATTTTTAGAGCCAAATTATTTGCCCTTAACAGCAAGTTATGAGTTAACGTAGTTTTTACTTGGATGAAATCTCAATACGAAATTGGTTGGATTTTTACTGGTTCCACCAGAACACCCAATTCTGTTCTGTATTGTTTCAGATTGTGAAATCTTGATATTGAAACTTGTACAAGAGCTCCAAGAACCTCTAATGAAGCATCATAAGGGGTCTTGTATGGTTTACTGTATTGTCAAATGCAATTGAATTTTCAATAAAGGTTGTAACCATTGATGAAAGCTTCTCCATAGTCTTGCGTTCTTTAACCGCTTGAAATCATCTGTCCCCTGTCCCAACCAATAAAAGTCTGCCACATCATCCAAATATTGTCAAAACCACACCGCATCAAGTTTGGGCGCAGGTTTTCTTTCCACCGCATTTGCTGTTTTGTCAAGGAATTCTTGGGCCTTGTTTGGATAGAATCAAATTATTTGTCATTATTTGAAAATCCATTAGTTTATTCTGTTTGTTATGTTTATTTAATTATTTTGAGAATATTAATAAGATTGTTCGTTATAACTATTAAAACAATACAAAATAATCAAATTGATTGGGTATTAGTTTTGATTTTATCCGGTAGCATTTGTCAATATATTGAACTAGCTTATTCTGCATGATGCTTTGCTTGAGAGGCAAATACAATGCATTAAACATCTTTTATTGCATGGAAGGGTTAACTAAAAACTAGTAATAATACCATACTCAATGTGGATGCAAAGAATTTCGTAACTTATAAAATTTTATTGAATATAACAAATTATAATAAAAAATAATTTTTTAAAAATTGAAAGTATATGATTAATTTTAAAAATAATATATGTGTATATAAGGGGTGTATAAAATATTAAAACTATGTATTGTGGTAATTTAATAGTGTACAAGTATATTAGTATAGATATAAATATAAAGGGAATGAATTAAAAGACATATTAAATATGAAAGAAAAAAAGAATAGAATTATATTAAAATGCAATAAAAATAAGAAAAAATTATAAAATACTATAATGAAGGTATTATAATAATTTAATAATGTGCAACGAAATTTAGACATTTGGCTTGAGTATAAATAGATACAGACGATGCATTGTTAAGATCTTTAATTCGGTCAAGAAAAAATAAAGAATATTTTAGAAAAAGCATTAAATGATCGAATAGGGTTTCTCCCATTTTAAAATATTATAGATATACATTTGTTATCTTTGTATGTAATCTTTTTTCTTTTTTTATCCCATCAAAATATACATTTTTAAGCATATTATTTATCAAAATAATTCTTTTCATGTATTTATCTCTATTATTAGTATATTATTTATAAATTCCTACGTTAACTTCTTTCCCTTGGCAATTTTGCTCTAATAATGACATCATTCACACACCCAAATATTCTACAATCTCCTTCAAAAGTACAATTATATTATTTATATAATACTGAATAATAGGTTCCAATTAACACCTTATATGTTATGTCCGTTCGTTTATTTTGATTAGTTTGTGATCTATTAAAACTTTAACAAAACAAAAAGATGCGAATACAAATTTTTTTATTTAAATTTGTTTTTCCTCAACCGCACGAATGCAAGAAAATTAAAAATCAACCATTAAATGTATTTATAATCAAATAAATATTTATTTATATGTAGATAAACACTCACTTTCTTGTGTATTTATATCATAACGTTCTTTTATTTTATATTATTACACACTTGAATTATTATATACACACACACACATACGACATAAGTACTCAAATTCAAACACATCCAAATTTTCATCAATGTTAAAATCTGACAACCATTTATGAGTTCCATATCTAATAATTTTTCATTATTTTCATTCCCCATACATAAGACAACAAACACGGATCTTCAAGGCTATATATTTGGATGCAAATCAGGAATGATTTTTTCTCCTATTAAAATACTCACTTTTAAAAATACCATCCACTAAAATAAATGTTTTTATCTAGTTATCTGCTCTACTTTCACCATATTCCTAATTTTTTATTTCATAATTTTTCCAATAGATATTTTATCCGAACAAGGCTCAAAGACTCCCGTGACCATGGAAAGGAAATCTGCGCCCGAACGGCTTAGACAGCGGCTTGTTCATTAAATTAGTTGAATAACGCGTGGCAGATTTTTATTAGTTGGGACAGGGGACTGGGCTCAAGCCTTCTTTAACATCCAAACGACACCAAATACAACCAACACTTCATTAATCCCAATTTTCTTGCTTCCCTTTCTTTTCAGGAAAACTTGCACAAGAATAACACTTTTTTTTTTTTTTTTTTTTTTTATCTGTGTTAAAATTTCAGAGAACTTGCTATAAGCCACAGTTAAGGATGACAGATGTTACCACACACAAGTTCTTTTTGACATGCTGTAGGCTTTCTCAGTTAGGAAATACGTCGAACACGAAAGTTACCGTTGCACTCCTTTCTCCACAAGTAACACAACTGTATGAAGATTTCTTGGGGCGCGTCAGATTCTGATTATGCCACAAAAGAACCGACTTGATGAGTTTCAAATACTTACCATCTTCTGTAAAAAGGAAAACTTTCCTTAACACAACGGGAACTGCCAAATTCATTAAACCAATCAGAAAAACCTTTCCATACTCACTGCAACTTTCCTTAAATTAATCTTGAGGCTAAGTTATAAATAGGTCTCAGTTAATTAACAAAACCCATGTCTTACAGTGAAAACCTCTCTCGGAAAAACTAAGGTAAAAAATCAAAGTGTGGTTGCACGAAGAATGGCACGACCAATGCCGATTGTTGTCCGAGAAGTTTATGAGTACAATGTCGTTTCTGAGTTCTATCTGATCCAGGAATCTCTTGCCGAGTTCCCGTTTGTCTCCATGGATACGGAGTTCCCGGGAACCGTATACGAAGCGGCCGGCGTCCCCAAACATGGCTACTCCTCCCTTCCGCCGTGGGTATCCTACGCAGTGATGAAGAAAAACGTCGACGCTCTGAACCTCATTCAGCTAGGGCTTACTCTGTCCGACGCTCACGGCAATCTGCCCCACTTCGGCACCGGATCCCAGTACGTGTGGCAATTCAATTTCCGGGACTTCGATCCCGACCGTGACCTCCAGGACCCGGAATCCATTGCGCTGCTCAACCGCCAGGGCATCGATTTCTTGAAGAACAAGCACATGGGAATCGACTCTAACCTCTTCGCCTTGGCGTTCATGGCTTCGGGTCTGCCGACGAGAGCGCTCCACGGCCACCTGATGTGGATCACTTTCCACGGGATGTACGATTTCGGGTTCCTGATCAAAATTCTGACGCGGAGTGCATTGCCGGAGGATCTGAACGGGTTCATGACGCTGGTGGGGTATTTCTTTGGCGCGGCGGTTTATGATCTGAAGATGTTGATCCGGTTCTTCGGTCTGCATGGCGGTCTGGACCGGGTGGCAAAAACCCTCGACGTGGACCGGGTCGCAGGGAAGAGCCATCAAGCCGGTTCGGACAGTTTGCTGACGATGCACGCTTTTGTGGAGTTGAAGAAGAAATTTATGAGTGAGAAGAAACACATGAATGGAACGATGAGGAAATTTAATCACAAGTTATATGGTTTAGCTTAGTTTTTGAAATGTTGAAAATACATGGATGCTGTATTTCTTGTGCTTCAATTTTCTTGAAAAATAATTGAAAAGTTTGATTTAGACCGAAATTCTCTTCATTTTTCTATGCACACGGTGACATGAAGTTTCATTTTAAGCAATTTTTTAATCTTTAGCAATGTTTTTAAAATCAAATTAGTGATCAAGTCAGCCCACTTATTAATTTACACGATCACTGGTCTAATTGGTTAAATTGATTAAAAAACCATTTAACTGAAATTAAATATGTTCTTACTCTATATTCCATGAAATAAGGTTTTAGTTCAACCCTTTTTTTTAATTAGAAGCAGAAATAGAGAAGAATTGACTGATGAGTGAAAAGGGGTGTTGCAGCAGGAAGAAGGGAAAATTGGAAAGCTGAAAGAAGGCCTAGTTGTCAAGTTTTAACTTTTAAGTGTTTTCTTCCTTTTTTTTTATTTTATTTTTTCAAAAAATTAATTTTAGTAGAATCAGTTGATCTGGGTTGGGCAGGTTAATAAAAATGCGAAAAGGATCAACAAAGTTTATGTGAATTGCTACAGTGGAGATTGAAGGAAGAGCAACTTCGGAAAAAAAAAACAAAAAAACTGACTTAATCACATTAACATACCTGGAGTCGAGCTGCTGATCAGACCAGTCGCCTGATAACAGTATCAAGTGTATCACCATTGATTGGCCAGGATCCTTCCATCTCCTTGAAAGGAGATAAGACAGGGATAATATGTGTTGGACCATAGCATCAGGCAACACCCCATTAATAAAATCAAACGCTTGACATTCGGTCCAAGAAACTGCAACGAGATAAAGGGGGAACAAAATACATGGAAAGCAACATATAATTGCAGTTCATCTAGCATTCCTGCAATCAGAGAACACGCAGAAGGTGCCTAAGTTCCCAAACAAAACTGATTAGCACAGCATCAGTACAATTTCCTTGTCTCACCCCACTGTTCTTACAGCCCTTGAAAGGAACATGGCTCCTTTCAGGAAAGGCCAAGCTGGTCGAACCGACTTCCCAGGAAGCTTCATTGATTGTCAGGCAAAGTTCTTCACAATTAAGCGATGAACAAATCAGGTTCATCTTCCAAACTTGGAGCTCACACTTATCGTCTTGTTATCATGTTAATCCTTTTGGGAACATGAAATTTCCAAGAAGCTTCATTGATAGCTAAGTGTCTGGCAACATTGTTTATCTTCCAACACTGGCCTAGTTTTTGATTTCTTTCCAAATCTAGTCTTGTCGACCTCAATTTCAACTCTCTTATTTTGTCTACTTCTTTGCTCCCGCCTCCTTTTATCTTCTCTTCATGTCATCCTCCTCCTCGAAAAAAATGAAATTTCAATCAACCCAACTTTCAAAGTTTCAATTGCACAATTTTAAATTAAATTGATTTGATTCAAATTTGAAACTATTATTACTTTATCCCTCCACTTGCATTGATTATAATATTTTATGATTTTTTGTAAAAACCTTTTCAATTTATCACACTATTCAATTCTTTTTTAATTTCTTCGTAATAAATCTACACCATATATTAATCTAGTTGTGTTCTCCCTTCTCTTTTTCTTTTTCTATCTGTGTCATTTTCCTCTTCAAAAAATAAATAAATAAACTTTCAATTAACCTAAACTTTCAATTACACAATTTTAATTAAATTCATTGGACTAATGTGATTCAATTCGAGTTTGAAAATATTAATTTATCCCTCAACTAACATTGATTGTAATATTTTGTGGCCGAATTAATACAAAAACCTTTTCAGTTGTCACCTTAGTCAATTCTTTTTTAATCTCTTCATCATACAACTGCAAGATCTATACCATATTTTAAGTATTTGTAATTTAAAGTAACAGTGGTGATTGCATAAAATTAAATTAACATAGTACCTTTTATTAGTTCTATATCTTCCCACAATATGTTTTCTTCTATTTAACTTTTCTATACTGTATGTGCTTTCTAAAATAATCGCCTTGGTTTTATAAATTTAAATTATCATAACATCCTTTATTATTTTTTATACTTTCCCTTTGACAATTTTCTTCTATTTAATTTTTTTCTTTTCATCTCCCTTTTCTTCATTTTACATTTTCCATTTATACTTTTAACTTTTCAAAATTTTTGTTTTTGTTACATTATAAGTAATTCGATTATAAGTTTATAAATAATTAATTATACCCATATGTCTCACTCCAGAGTTGACACTGTTCGTTTAAAAAGGTAATTGTTAATACAATTGCCATACATCAATAGAAAAAGTGGACAGACTGTGTCACATATAATGTTAGTTCAAATGGTGATATATTTTTAAGTGCTTTTACAATACTCTGTATCATGATGGTAAAAATTGGGAAAAGGCCTTTTTGTGCTTTATTTAATTTTTATATAGGTTTAATGGCTGAGGAATTTTTTTTCATTTCTCAGCATAAATGCTCTTTCCGCCTCATTCAATTTGTAATTGTTTATCATTATAATATGCGCTAATGTCAAAAGACACACTAAAACATAAACATAATTTTATAAATTGATAAATAAATAAATAAATAATGTTTTATGTCATAAATATATGAAATAAGTGATAAAGAAAATAGAATAAATTAAAATTGAATGACACTTAATGCTTGTGTTTATAAATAAAAAAATAATTTTTAAAATTTATGTTTTATTTCATTTATAAAACTTATAACATGATAAAGGAAAGAAGAATTTTGAAAAATTATAATAAATTAAAATTGAGATAAGTTTATAAAATGAATGAAAGATGAATTAAGCATAGTTAAAAGAGCGTATATAGGGAATTATAAATATTTTAGTAATTGTATGCATCAACTAGATTTACTTTCAATATATGTTACAAATAAAGGTTATGTTAATATTACGATACAATCTTCCAAACCTTAAAGGCTATGCTTGGGAGATGCGTTTTTGTAAATTATGATGTTTGATAAAAATTATATTAAAATGAATGGTATGTTTGAAATGCATGTTTTAATGAGATAAATATTATAATTTAATTGAATGTATGTATAAAATATATAGTAATAATTGAATAATATGATAGTTTATAAAGATAATAATTATATTAAAGGGAAACAATAAAAATAAATGTGAGTACATATATGATATATTGTATGATAAAATTCTTCGATAACAAGAAAATTTGGTGTGAGCTCAAATAATTTAGATCAAATTAAATATTGTGGGCTCTACTCTCTAACTTTAATCCTTTAATTCTTTTTTTAAGAATATTTGGTTTGAAACATGAATAATTTTTAAGAAAAGGGCTTGTGTGTGACTTTCTTTGAGGGTTGTTAGGTCCTCAACAACACTGATCTGTGGGCTTAATACTACGATCTTAAATCAAATGTTGGATTTAGAGATTTTGGTGAAGAATGCCTTTAATTTGATAGTGAATTTCTTTGAATTTTGACGAAGAACACGACGAACTTCTTGAATTTGGCGAAGAACACTTTGAAGGTTCTTAGAAATTTCAGAGAGAATTTGTAGAGTTTTAAGTATTCAGTTGCTTCACTTTTTGACTTCTTGCATTTTCTATGAGGTTTGACCAATATTTATAGTTGTAGGAGAAATAGAGTTGCTGCATCAGCCTATTGACGTAGCGCGATTTCATTGGCCATCAGACTTTGGACCTTATTCAACAATTTAATAGAATTTTCATTCTTTGAACTTCTAATAGGATTCTGCCATTTATAATCTTCATTCCTTGAACTTCTAACAAGATTTTACCACGTAAAATCTTCATTCTTTAGACTTCTAATAGGATTCTACCACTTAAAATCTTCACTTCTTGTACTTTTAATAGAATTTTGTCAATTGTTGTTATTTGATTGATCGATTAAAATATTAATTAATTAATTAATTAATTTAAGAATTGTATTTATTTAAATTCTTAAATAAATAAAAAATTAATTTAATTAATATTTTAATGTCATATTTTTCACGTGGCATTATTTAATTGGTAGGTAAATTTGTGTGTCTACATATATATATATATATATATATTATTGATTTGATTGTTAATATATATAATGATTGAAAAATAATTAATTAGACAGATGTATAAAAAAGTGAAAATTTGAATTTGAATTTGAACGAAGATATTGTTGAATGGTATGTTTGGTAGTGAAAAGTTAGAGAAAATGTTTTAGAATTAGAAGTTGGATCCAATCATAACCTTATCTTCTTGAAGTCTATAGAAAGCAGTAAAAGATAGCTTGAATTGATTCTATTTTTTGATTTTGCTACCAGAGTGTCGTTGGCACATTAACAAAATCACTTATATTTTCTATATTTTTGCCTCATTTTTTCACTTAACTTTTTTTCTCTTTTTAATTTTACAGTTTTGTTATGTGCAAGTTCTATTCTTTTTAACGTATTCTCATGCATTTTTTAAAAACTATAGGTTGTCTAATGGATTTTTTATATTTCTTATAATTTTTTGTAATAATTTTAATTTTCTCTGTGTTCAATGAATGTATAATTCTATTATCATGTTATTTACTTTTATTATGCACTAAGAAAATAATGTATGTAAATATTATGTGTGTTTCTTTGTATTTTAATTATTTTAATTTTTAATTCTATTAATATTTTGGTTTAATTAAGAGGGTCCGTGAATGTATTTCCACTTATCATAATTTTCTTGCACTAACATATTTTTGAACTTGGCATATTTTCATTTAGCTCTGTTTTTGTTTTCTATGTTTTTGCACCGCTTGGGTCCATTTGATAAAATCTGACATGCTCATTGTAGATACTAAATCACTATTGCTGTAAACTTTGTATTTAAAATAATAAAATTTGAGCTCATTCAATGTTATTTTCTCAATGCTTTTCCTTTATCTTGAATATTGTAATTTATAATATATAATAAATTGTGAAATATTCAAATATGATGGAACAATCAAACAAGTAAGATGTCAACTCCATTTGGCAGTTCTAAACACATCATCTAACACTCCTCCTCCCTCCACAAGTTACAAACACCAAGTTTCGTCCTCATAAATTCGAACGTGCTGATAGGCCAAATTACACTCCATCTTTCTGTACTTAGTGGGAAGAAAAACTTAAAGTTGAAATGCATAGTTTTGTCATGAAACATTGGACCGTGTAAAACACCAATAGCAACTTCGTTATCAACATAGATTTTTGTGCTTTCCTCTTCAAGTTGCCATAAAGTTTGATTCATTCAAAGCAGCTGTTGATGCAACAATTTCTTCTTCAACAGTGAAGTGAGCTGCAATATCTTGTTTTTTTGGGCTCCATGAGAAAACATCAGATCTAAGTGCAAAAACAGTGGTTGGAAATACCTTCCCAATCTTCTTCCTCATTGTCAATATTTACAATTATCATCGTATCATTTTCCTCATTTGAAATAAAAAAATAGCCAATATTAAATAACTTTAACGTAGTGTAGTAATTTGGCATGATGGGCATTTCAAATTTACGTAAATGCTAATTAATTTACGAAGATGTCTTTCATTTGTTTATTGGGTAGTTTCCTTCAAGAAAATGTTTTTATGGAATTACCACCCAACAGACAACCATACAATTCCAATAAACAAAGTTGGAGCTAGAAAATTTTCCCTATACAGTGAGTAAGCAATCCAAATTTATTGAACTATCATATTCAGTTATAAAACTAGAATCAATCTTTACTGTATTTCTTTTAGTATTTTTCCTAATAACAATCATCAAAATGATGTCGAGGCCCCAACTTTCTAACAATTTTATTGAGACAATTCATTAGTTAAGTTTGTGACAGTTTGCTACTCTCCATTCAAATATTTCTCAGTATTACACTTCAAAAAAATACAATTTTTGTCCCTTGGACTTTAGTAATAATTTGGGAGGAGAAGAAATTTATGAGTGGGGGAGAAAAACATGAATGGAGAAAAAATCAGGAAACTTAAACACAAGTTATATGGTTTAGTTTAGGTTTTGGAATCTTGAAAATGCAGTGAGTGTTTGCATGTCTTGTACTTTAATTTTTCTTGAAAAATATAATTAAAAATTTTGACTTAACTCTCCTCCAAATTTTTTTTTTTTTACCCTTGTTGCCATTCCTAATTCCTATTAACGGTGACATTAATCTGAATCTTTAGCAATATTTTTAAAATTAGATTGATGATCAACTCGATCCATTTATTAGTTTATTCGATCACTAGTTTAACTGATTCAACTAATTAAAAAATTGTTTAATCCAAACCATGTTTTATGTATATGTATATATTAATATATGTTCATAATTTTTTTGCATGAACTAATTAAATAAAAAATTACAGTAAGTTTTAAATTAAATAAACCATTTCAATCAGACAAAACTATCTATCAAGAAGGAAAACATCAAGCGAGCTATAATCCAAATTAATTAAAAAATGCAATTATTTATTTATTTTTGGTTACGATAAAAATATTCTTCAAATAAATAAAAATATATTTACACTGCATAAATTATTTGAAAATAAATTTCAAAAATTTATGGATTATTGAAAATATATATTCAATATACTTAAAAAATTTTATATGTTTTTCACTATATTTTTTGACTATATTATTATTACCTTTTACACTACTTTTGGAAATAATGATATTTCTTTTGTGGAAAATTTTTAATAATATCATCAAATGTAGTTTATTTTTTAAATTATAATTTTTAATGTATTATGTCAATTATTTCAAAGATTTTTTATATTTCAATTTTGAAGTATTATTTTTCTAAATATCATATTTCAGTTTTTTATATTGTATTTTAAATTACTTGAAATATATTTTTACATTTCGATATAGATATTTAAGTTTAGTTTTTTTTCAAAATATGAAATTGATAAATTTATCATTTAGATTATTTTATATAATATTTTTATGAATTTAGATTTTTTATTTTTTATTTAGTGCCACATGGTATTTTTCCTAATTCCCTACCATGTTGGCGAAAACACTCGGAAAATCTAAAATCCACAATTTTCAGTTCGCATGTGACAGCCATATTCACTTTGTGCCAAAATCTCCCAATTTGTGATCACTTTATTCCCAGTGCGTTATTTTTTTTAATTGATATTTTGGATTGTCATTTTTGAATATTAGTGTCTTGAAAATGCCACCCCATGTTAAAACGAATTTCCCAATATGCCCCCGGATAAGTATATATAGTTCTTATTTGAATTTAACACAATAGAAGAAAATTAAGTTCAAAGACATCACCAAAGGCTACGTTTGACCTTTTTCCATCTTATTAAATTCAAACAATAAAATATCTTACGGTACGAAATCTTCTCTCAAATTTAAATTCAAATTTCCCTCAATTACTTAAATAACTAATTAATAATTTTTCAATCGTTACGCATATTCTCAATTAAATCAGTACCTATACATATATATATATACTTATTTTTACATTTCATATCCTAAAAAATAATTATTATCCACATATATTATCACATCATTCAATTATTATCATATTATATATATATATATATATATTTAAATAAATCATTCTTTTTATCACATCAAAATCTTCCTTCCAAGCATACTACTAATTCCCAAACAATTCATCAAACATCATTTTCCATCAAAACCCCCCTCCCAAACACAGCCTAAAAAATCTCAAACAAAGCATGTTTGGAAGCCATGACATAAATAATACCCCGCCCACAATATCATGATGACAGAGTTAATGGGGCACATCTCCGTAAGACAACCAAAAGCTCATGCTTTGTGTGGTTTTAACTACTTGCTCCTTCTAATCCATCTTTTTTCCTTTAATTCATAAATCAAACCCTCTATTTCCATTATTGGAGTAGCCCCATGAGGGCTTGATCAGAGATATGATCAATAGACTGATGAAAATCCACTAGCACCAGTTAGGCAAAAAGGGATATTATTATGATCACCAAAGTGATAAAGATGATGATGATCACTTAGTTCTTTTGGCACTAAGAAAGTAAAGTGGCCTTCCATAGTGTACATAGAGGAGAAGTGACAGGACTCTGCACTCATCATTGATATTTCATCATATAAAAGCAAGAGCACACACTCTTATCAGTGTTAAAAAATTCATTTATTAAAATCATAAAATTTTAACAGTAATTCAGGATAAGTAATACACAAATATTAAACTAAATTTATTCAAACTTCACAATAAATACAAACAATTCACATCATGATTTTTGGTTTAAATAAAAATACAAAAATTACACTAAAATTAACTTAATATTTTTATTATATAATATTTGTGTTAATAAGTGTGACAACCATAAATAATCTTAATATTTTGATAACTAAAAACAAATTAGCATGATATTTAAAAAAGTAAAAGTCATTACCTATCAATTCGAACTTGAAAATAAAATATGACGGAGTTAGTTAATTAATTAAAACAATAAGAATACAATTAGTAAAATATTAAAAGATAAAGGCGGGGTAGATCAATTGTGAAAGCTATTTTAGGTAAATCGTTAAATGACTAATTGAGAGAGCTTACCAATAATATAATCATATGGATATTCATCCAAAGTCCGAACCATCACTTTTACCAACTCTAATACGGCTCTTACTTAAGGGATCACTTTTAATTAGAATAACCTCTAACCTTATTCCAATTATTAAAACCCCCTTTATTATTATTGCCTTCTGTTTTGGATAGTCGTATAGATCTTAGATGATGAGGGGCAAAATAAGAATTGTGACATGAACTAAATGGTGGAGGATTGAACCCCTTGTAAGAAGAAACGATTTCATCGCGTAATCAAGAAACATGACAAGACGCTTGTTATTGATTGGTCTTTGTTGCGTGCAAACCCTTTTGTTCGACGAAATGACATTCGTTTTCTTTGGTATTAATTTTTAAATGATTAACGCAATTATTGGGATTACATTCCTTCTGGTTTAGGGGTATATTTCTAGATTAAGACATCTATGGATCCTTTGTTCAATTTTTGAATGAGTTGGTAGGTGAGTTTACATTCTCAATCCCGTCTTGTCGGATTGTGGACGCAGTCTTCTGGACAGTGGAAATTAGTTACCTAATTGAAATTCAGCCATGCGGCCGCTAATTTATCACGAAGAAGTTTTCTTAATGCACTGAGCCGCAGTATTGTTTCTTAAAATTATATCTTGGCCATCTTCTAATATCTAACACATTTTTTGCTCCCTGCTGATGCAGTATCTAACACGGATCCACTGATTCACTAATACACACACAGATAGATGCAGAGAGAGAGAGAGAGAGAGAGAGAGAGAGAGAGACATATTTAATTTCGGAGACAGACCTAGGGTACGTTTGATTTTGTTATTAGGGTGGGTAAGAAAAATTTGGTGATTTGAGTTGGAGGAAAATTTGAGTTCGGTTTGTAAGATTTGAGTGCGTAGAAAAAATATTTATATATATATATATATTTAATATGTAATAATAATAATTAAATGATGTGATAGTATATAAATTTATAAAATAATAAAAAATAAATACAAGTAAAAAAATTATAAAGATAAGCGTTGATTTGATTGTGATTAGATGTAGTGATTGAAAAATTATTAGTTAATTATAAAATATATGATAGAGAAAATTTTGAATTTGAATAAAATTTAAATGGAAAGATGTTTAGTTTATAAGATTTTTAAGTAAAAATAAATACTTTTAGATAAGTAAACCAAAACGGAGCCGTAATATTTGCCAAACAGATTATTAAGGTGGGCCGGTAGTTCACATTGGACAGTACTTGGTGGGACCCGAGATCTTCAACACCGTCGATGACCACTATCGACGGCGCTGATGTCCCGGAGCTGGGCTCCTGGGAGCGGCCAGCCAAGTGCTACTGACTATCCATGCTGAATAGTACCATGTTTTGTTGTAATGTCATGTTTCATTTTGTACCATATAAATATTTTCTTGAACATATACTTGGCAGATAAAATATGAATCATTATTTTAAGTATTTAATGAAACCTAAGGCAAAATATTAATTTCTTATGAGGAATTTTATTGGTGATGGTGTGAAATACGGTACACCTTTACATCACTCACTAATTAAGAAACATTACTTGGAACATTGAAACAACTGGACAGTAGAATATAGTTGGTGATCATGTCAATACTAGATAGAAAGCAAGCAAGATACGATGACTAAAATATTGAGTTACAACCCTTTGTTTTGCCCACCAAAAAAGTAAAGCAATGTTTCCCAGAGCTAGTGGGGTTAATAGGGGATTGAAATTTGAAAACAAATTGCAAAAATGGTGGCAGGAAGATTGTGACTGCGGAAGAAGAGCATCTTCTAGGACATATGATCAAGGATGGATATTTGCTGACGGCCATTAAGTCATTGTCATTGTTTTTCTTTCACCCTCCTCATAATGTTTTATTCCCCCACAATGGCTGTTTGTTTTTCATGCTTGTGTATAATTTGAAGAGCCAAGCAATTTTCTTTCTGCAAGAAGATTCCGATTATGGAGCCTACAATTGGATGGTAGGGCCAAAGGAGAATACTTGGCACAAAATTGTGAACTATGGGGACACCATGGAGCTGATGGGTTGCACTGGTGGGACTGCACCATTGTTCCTGCAAAAGCTTCTTGAGCATATCAGTCTTCAAGTCGAACCTTCAGACATATCCACACCATTTATCATGTGAGTCTTAATAGAAAATATTTAGAGCGAATTACATCTTCATTTTTTGAGATTTGATCAAATAATACTCGTCTTCTTCTACTTTACAAAACTACGAAAATGCTCTTATTTGTACTTGTAAAATTACCTTCAAGGGTATTTTCGTTTATAATTTTGATCAAACTTTTAATTCATTTGATTGAACCATAGTTTTTGTACTTTGACTAAAATTTTTATCGAGACCTTAGAAGGAGTTCTTGTCGTACCATCTTGAATTCATGTGAGGTTGTTTGATAGTTTCATAAAGTAGAGGATGTTGAATGTTATTTGATTAAACTTTAAGAGTTGTGGATATAATTCACCATAATATTGTTACTATGAATTATCACACTAAATATTTTTTTAACACGAATATCATACATACATTATGGCATTGACCACTACATTTAGTTTTCATTATAGTAAAATCTAACATGGACCTCAATCAACTCAAGTAGATTTTTGGGCTGAAATTTATTAATTAGCTACAATTGAAATTGATGTTTCAAGAAGCCTTTTTTTATTTTCAAAGACCCTACTCATTGAGTTTAGGAAATTCTAAATGTACTTCTCCTTCCATTAATTGGCTGACATTAGTTCAATAGGAAATACTTACACACACACATACATACATACATATAAATATGTGTGTGTGTGTGTGTGTGTGTGTTAAAATATCCTAATGCAAACTGCAAAGCCTTCATTGGATTTAACTGGATAGGCACAACCTTTACTCAATGATCTCAAATATATGAATTTGTGTGAGGTAAATCTACTGAAATAATCAACCCTCTTCAGCTATGGTTTATCTAGAATGAGTGGCTAATAAATCTGAACTATACAAATAATTGAAACTTCCTTCCTTAATTAATTACCATTCTGTCCTGTCAAAAGATGTTTGTTTTGTAATTATATATCCATTAAAAATATACGCTTAATTATTAATTTTTTAAATCTTTTTATATCTAATATTTTTATATAATTATCAAGACAACACACTGCTAAAATTTAAATGAAAACGAAAGCAATCCCAAAATCAATCACAATCATCAAACTTTCATAATTAAGAGGACATGAAAAAACTACTTAATGACTTAACACAATAATTTGGACGCCCCAATTAATGAGGGCATCCCCACATAGAGGTGGACCCTTCTCCTGAGATCAAGGGCCCACAAACTATCACCCTTTAGCCACCCTGCCACGTGGATGGCATGAGAGGCTGATGATATAAGCATGAAGTGTGATGAATGATGATTCTCCACATTGTCAAACTAGCAAACTATTCACATACACAAGAAATAAAGAAATAACACTACACATGTATGGGTACAACGTAGGTACATACATACATTATTATACCTCGTCAAGCAAAAGTTCCCTCTAATGCCCACAACAGATCCATCCATCCCCTTACTCATAAAGGCATCCGACGCTTTCTTACCCGCGGCCTTGGAGTGGGGAGGTACCACCCCACCCAATATAAATACACACACACACACACACATTGTAATGTTAAATACCAAAAAAGGGAAAAACCCCAAAATACAATTCTTGCAATGGTGCTGGTGATCAAAGCACACACCACCTTCCATTTCACGTCAATCTCTCTCTCTCCCTCCCTCTTTCACTATAAAAATATCACAATCCCACCGTTCCTCACCACCACCATTAATGGTTCACTAGCCATCATTTATCTCCTTTATCTCAGAATCACATCCTCATTCCAGTTAAATCTTGTACATGAACTTGTGTTCAGTTCTTCTGGTTCAAGAATAATTGGTTTCAATCCTTCTTCTTTGGAACTTAAAGTTTCATGGATGACAGGAACTTCAACTTGCCACCAGGTTTTCGATTTTATCCCACCGATGAAGAGCTAGTGGTCCATTTTCTACATCGCAAGGCTAGGCTTCTACCTTTTCATCCAGATGTCATCCCGGATCTCGATCTGTATCCCTACGATCCTTGGGACTTAGATGGTAATCAAGCATCAATCTATCTCACACTTCCTGCTCAACAAAATTTAAATTTACTATACCTTCCAGAAAAATACAGGCGTATCTATGTGTATTCACTTTGAGGTTCTTATGTTAGGATTGGATATATATTGCCGCATGCAGGGAAAGCAATGGCTGAAGGAAAAAAATGGTACTTTTATAGCAGGATGACACAAAGCAGGATTACAGAGAGTGGATATTGGCAGTCTACAGGGGCTGAGGAGCCAATTTACAACAGTGGTGGCCAAAGAGTGGGCATGAAGAAGTACTCTGTCTTTTACATCGGTGAGCCTTCGGAAGGCGTCAAGACAAAATGGATAATGCAGGAATACAGGCTCTCGGATTCAAGTTCTACCAGTAGATCATCAAGAAGAAGAAATTCCAATGCAGTAAGTGCAAGATTTAAGCTTTTTGTTGAAATAATGTTGATTCTTATACATACACACGCACTCGTGCGCACGCATTTGTTCCATTTAGAATGAAATTTACTTGTTATTTTCTCTGTTTTTTTTTTTTTTGGGTTGTAGGATTATAGCAAATGGGTCGTTTGTAGAGTGTTTGAGTGCAACGACAACGACGACGACGATGGGGCCGAGCTTTCATGCTTGGATGAAGTTTTCCTGTCACTGGATGATCTAGATGAAATTAGCTTGCCAAACTAATTAGGTCCCGGGGGGGGGGGGGTGTGGAAGAAAAGCAAGGTTCAAGCATGTTCGCCAGCAAAGCTGAGTATTGTAGGATTTCCACAAAATTGTGCTTATTTGGATATATGTAACATTTATTATTTAAAGTTCTGTCATCAATTTCGTATTATTGATTTAATGGGGATTATAAGTCATGTATTTGGATAAAGTGACAGAGGCAACCAGTTCACATCTTCTGTCCCCTAAATCTCCTCTTTTCTTCGGTCTCATTTATATAACCAAGTCGTGCAATAACTGAAACAATCAACTTATATAACCTACTTTAAAAAAAATAAGTAATGACACTTAACACGATTTTATGTATATAGAGGATGAATAGACACAAACATGTGACATGGAATGCCTGTGCAGCAATTGCAAGGAATGACACGTGGAATGAGGATCTTGAAATCCATGCAAGAGGAGCCACAAGCATTGCACATAAAAGATAAGATCAATCACAATGGAGAAAAGCGGTTGCCCAGTGGCAGATTGTTGCTTCAAATCTCTACATGCACTTGATGAATAAATTGGGGTGCTGTAGGACCCAATAAGCAATGTGGCCTTAAAGGTTCAAGGGTTGGGTTGAGGGGACAATTTTGAGGTTACTTTGGTTGGTTGGTTGTTCACCTAGCTCTTGGCTGATTAGGCTTTTTGGTGCCTATGATTGGTATTTGGTTAGTTGTCTTGTGTCACAAAGCTAAGGAAACATTTTCTTTTATACTGGTGGCTGCTTAGGCAAGCATTCTGTCATTTGTGATGCAAGCAAACTCAAGATTCAATTTTTTTTAAGAACAAAGCAAATATAATGCTTCCATTATCAAGGAGCAGTCATAATGAACACAAACATTGAAATTTAAGACTAGAATGAAATTTTCAGTTATCACCAAACTACAAGGAAAAAATGCACAATGAGCGAATAAATGTGGAATGAAAGGGAAGATTGTGTGGAGAATGGAGCAGTGGTTGCAGTGAAACCAAACAATCTGGATGAGGCAAAATAATTATGCATATGACCAATTAAGCACATGCATTGTTGATAGGACCAGCCACATACCATGTTGAACTTCACTTACCTAAATCTCAAAAGAACTTCCAAAACAAGTTGCTTTCACCATTATAAAATTCTTGGGGCACCAGTTGTTGTCACAAGTTGGCTCTGCTCAAATTTTTATAATAATTTACTTCATTTGTATTGGGGCATCTTTCAAAATCTTCTCTATTCTTGTATTTATGTTGGTTGATAAAAAGAATGCAAGATACAAGTCAACGACAGGACCATCTTATGTACAAATGATGGAAGTCAATTTATCAAATATTTTGAACAATTGTTTAGAATTAAATTTAACATGGAAATTTCATAATTCTCACCTTCCAAAACTCTTCAACCTACCTGCTTGACATAACTTTCTAGCTAAGTATGCTTGTTGAAATTTTGATCAGATTTTATATCAACTACTGGCATGACGGATGTGCTCTGTGAAGTTCCTATGTTGAAATTGTTTGCACGTCATCTTGTTCACACTCCATCTTATTTAAATCAAGATCCTGTGACAATTAAATAATGATATCAGGCACAAAATATCAACAAAAGTATCTGAACCAGCATAAGGGTTTTTTAGCTTCTTGTATTATATATAGAGGGAATCAAAACAGTAGCAAACGAGACAGAATAAATAAATAAATGATGGGGCTCCCTGAGAACACAGATCAATTGAACTGGCCTACCATGAGAATTTGATAAAATTATTTAAATCAAGATCACAAAGTGAGTTACATAATTCGAATAGAATTCAAATAACATAAATTAAATAAACTCAACTTGACACTTAATTTGAATTGGATGTCACGTCATGCTTAACCAATTAACTTAAAGAAGGAAAAGAAAAATGTAATACGAATATGATAAAACTATTTCGTCGCTTAATTCTGTTGGAAGCACTGAGCATGGCAATCATCTCATCCATACAGATTGAAATTAGAGACAAGGCACATGCACTCAACTGTGAACAAAGGCAAGTCCCATGGAGAAGTTTTGAAGGGTTTGTTTAATGCTTTGAACTTTGCTTGGGAAATACCAAATCAAATAGAAAGCCATTATGATGGAACGAGACATGCCAATACTCAACTTGTGCGTAAAGTTTTTGAGTTTCATTGATTGAGACAACAAAGGGGAGCAAGATAGGAAGGTTTCGACATGAACCAAGCCAAAATGTTTCTATTTGCTACTCTCGGTTTAAAAGGCATTAAGCACATAGAAAACGACAAATAATATTGAACCATTATGGATCAATATATGTGGCTTTTGAGTAAAGCTCATTATCCCAATCTATGTTTCTTCAACATCAAATGTCAAAGTAGAAGCTCAAATTGAGTCAACACTTGTATTAAAAGGTGCATGAAGATAAGGGGGTGAAGAGGGGATGAAACTCACTGTACAGAAACTTGTTCTAAGTGGAGATGCCACTTGCAACACAAAGTGACAAACTCCAGCGTATTATTGGGTATTCTTCTATAACTTTACGTAACTTAAAGTAGCTCTAGACAAATATAGGCATAACATTTGTGTAAAAGCATGTCACTTATCTTAAGTATTTATAGCTGAAGTACCTTTTCTACTATATATCTGCAGATTATATGGACATTTCTGGCCAATAAGATTGATGCGGGCATTTGAACCAAAGATCCCTTCACCTTGGCGCCGGAATGATGATGACAGCCCGAATACAAACAACTGAGATGGCCTTGTTCTTCTTCATGAAGAAAATAAGAAAAATAGGTAATGAGGATAATTTGATTGCTTGGGACGAGCCCAAAAGTGAAGCAAAGCTTCAAATTGAGCTAAGGAAAGTGCTTCAAAGGGCTGGAATTATGATCAAGCCACCTCAGATTGATCCCATGGCATTCGGATTGTTGACTTGGAAGGAATTCTTGGCAATCGGGATTTAAGATCGGAATAGAGTCCGATCAATCTCAGCAGACCAGATCAACTTAAGAATCAAACGAAAGACACTGAAATTATGATTGCAGAAAACGCAATCGATCGCGACACCGGCAATCGTAAAAGCAACACCCATGATGATGTGATCGCACGCATGACAGAATGATCGGGCTAAGACGCCATCAATCCAACCTCCAGCTAAATCAATCGCGATGTGCTGGAAGATTGATTTTGGGCTGATCTTTTCAAATTTTTGCCCGTTTGATCCATTTTTTAAATGTATTTTTGTCATTTTTGACTTGTTTTACGGCTTTAACTTGTAATATCTTTAAAGAGCATTGTGTAAAGACTTAAGAAGTAATATCCTTCAAACAATGAAATGAATGAAGAAGTCCTCTCTTTTCTCCCACACTTGTTAGAGTGAAAGTATGTTGCACCCCATACTCCAATATCCAATATCAAATCGAGTCATTAGAGTATATTTTAATAGTTCGTGACCCCATACTCCAATATTCAATATCAAATCGAGTCATTAGAGTATATTTTAATAGTTCGTGACCATTTTCGCAACTTATGTGTCTAGTTTTTTTGATTAAATATTTTTTTGATTTGTTGTAAAAATTTGTTTCTCATAAAGTACATTCTTACTTGATTGAAATGTATTCAATCTCTTTCATTTATCCTTTGTTTCAACTTTGGTTATCCTTTGTTTTAATTTCAATTTATTTATCCAATTTTCAACTGTATTCTTGATTCTTGCTCCGCCGTGTTCACATCGAAGATGGCGTGACTTAAGGTTTGAAATCCCGAAAAGATGTCGTAAATATTGCACTAAACAATGTTTCACCAACACACGAGTAACTTTGCCCGCTATGTATTCACCCACATGCCAACAAGAGCTCTAAAATCGAATGCTAAATTTAAGTTTAAATCTTTCATGGTACATATAGTGAAATAAAAGCGACAAACACGAGATCTATTGAAAAGGAAATGTGGTTTCCAAGAGGAAATAAAACTCAGCAGTTCCCTGTTGTTCCAAATCGTAATTCTAAGTCTTGTGCGCATGCTAATGTATAATCAAGTTTGGCTGAACGGTAATTAGTTGCATCGAAATGGGCCAAGTATTTCTCCACATGGGCCCCACAAGGCGCTAATCCAAAATCTTATGGGCAAAAATCTTCAATTAGGAACCAAATGATCAACAGCGAAAAAGTAGCTTCCAACAATGATAGATGACGCAAATCCACAACGAGCCATCCGCAACCATATGCCAGTCGGCAGTAAATTCCTGTCAGCCGGGTGGATCCCAGTTAGCCTCTCAAATCTCTTCCCTGGTCTCTTCCACTTAAGAAGCTTCCTCTCCATTGATACATACTAAAGAAAACAATTCAAGTATTATTAAGATTGCGAAAGAGGGGAAACCAACTCGGGAAGCTTCAATCTACCCTTTTATTTGATTTTTCAAAGGAATTAATAAGCAGTAATCTATGCAGTTCACTTGCCTATTTTTCAGCATTTTCCAAGAATTATCCCAGTTGGTTGAGGGACCATTTAATTGATCAAATCACTTCTAAACAAGGGATATACTAAGCATCTAGATGCTCTGCAGATTTGAATCTTCTAAAAGACATCTTTGGGCACACAGAAGTGTTTGAACCAGAGGATGTGATGGATTGGAGGTTTTTAAATGAAAAACAAAAATAAAAAAAACTGCAAAGAAATAAACATGCAACATTGCAAGTGAAGAAAAACGAAGCACTAACATATAAATTGGTGATGAAAAGCAGCTAACAGGTTGCTACCATGAAAAGAGATAAAAATCATCCTTTTAGGTGCCAAATGATTTACTACACACAACCCAAAGCAGCAAATGCATCTGTGTGTAACCATAATCCTGCCTGGAGGATGGTTAATCATCCATGAGACAGCAACCCATCTAACATAAAACCTCGAGATATTGCCATTTACACTTCAATGGATATCCAAGCAATGATGAATAGCTTATTCATAAAATTTTTCAACAGTCATGTTGGCATTCATAAGATCCATGGATGCACATTGCTGAGATTCTGGAGAACCTATAAAATTTTTTAATATGGTAAAGCCCACAATTCATCCAATAAAATAGTTTGATGTAAAATTGCAGGTCTAAGCAAACAAAAAAGAACGGGCAAAGATGAAAACATTTCAGTGCTGTCAACCCCCCTGAACCCTTTCTCATATTACTTCATAGTTTCTGAAGCTTCCCCAACTCCAACCTCCACCCCAACCTCCAAGATGAATTCAAAACAATTGTGATTCTCAATGGAGGTTTAACTGACAACCTTTTTCTTTCATAGCTTCACTAGTCCATTGTACAATTCCAGTATCTTCCCACATACTCCACAAATTTACATTAAGGAAAAGCACATGTCGTTCATGAAATGACTGCAAACCAGTACGAAATAAAGCTCCTCACATTTAAACAAAAAAGCACACAAAGAAGCATTGAACAATTGGAGAACATTTTTATCCATGAAACGGAATTTACTTCTGAAATAGATCATCAATTGGTCAAGCACCATACCTTGGGCAGAACAGTGCATTGAGATCGGCTTCTTGTAGTGTCAAAACCATGAGAAGCTGCTGCAGCAAGTGAACCGGAAACACCAGCCGCAAGACTAACAGCTATTGGAGGCAATGGACCGATTTCCTTGTCGTGACTGAACAACTTCCATAGTAAGAAAACAAAGAAACGAAGGACAGCTTTCCCATAACTTTACAAACAAGAGATATATTCAAACCTGGGAATAGGGTCCATTCCCACAGCTTTCCAGTTTAGCATTACTTGGTGCAAAAATTGCCAGGTTGAGAAAAAAATGCCACCAAAAATGGAATCTCTGACCATACCCGATCTAAGAGCTCTCCATAGAGCAGGCCACCCTTCCAAAGAAATTATTTCTGATGGAATTCTAACATTACTGACAGCTGGTGGTCTCCCAGATCCAGTCATCGTCCATGGATATTCTTTCAAAGCATCCAACAAATTTGCATGTCTAGGTGTCAAGGTGGACAAAAGACCAACTGAGTTATTCATTGCTGTCATGTCTATGGAGCATCTTGGAAGTAGTCTTGACACCAGAGGAGGAACAACGCTCTTCTCAGCAATGGGTGGAGAGCGGAATGAGCGAGAAGCAGAAGCCACCTGGGAGCGAAGTTTAATAAGTTCGAATGGAGAGTTTACAAGACACTCCATCATGCCAGCAGCAAATCCTGCCAGTAGAGCCTCAGAGACGTACAAATAATCATCTTCACGCCCATCTGATGAAGAAGTACGCGCGTGAGCTCAACAACATCTCTAATATGCACCAACATATGGAAAGGAAAACAGTACAGAACCAAGAGGACTGGACCACTATCCCACAAGATAATAATGTATCTCTCCCCTTCATTAATTTGTAAAAGTATGTACTTTCTTACATGCAGAAGAACAAAAATGAACCTTCCTCTGCAGTAACTACCAATAAAAGACCAACACAGGAATTCCAGAAAGAGCAGCAGGCTTCCATCCTAGAACATCCATAATCGAATAGAACACAATGTTTCATTAAATGTGATACAAAACTTATTTTTCCATAGAGATCATTTAATCCCCCTTAAAATTCTTCATCTACAGAATGCTTCTATTAGTTCTAGTATCTTGATAGAAAAAACATCTCTATTTTGGAGTGGCTTTTCAATAATGAGAATGTAGAGGTATGACCAGCAATTAACCATAAAGCAGATTTCATAAAGAGATGCCAAAAACAAACAAAAGAAATGCACAGAAGTAAATTTACCTTTGTAGAATGCTGTCAATATCTCATAAACGCCAAAGCGGCCTCCCAGACTTAATGTTCTTCCCAAAGTCAACCATCCAACTCCATTATACAGACCTAAAATAAATTAAGACATCTGTTGATCTAACCATGGAAGACCGAAAAAATGTCAAAGCTTTACAGAACTGAAATGAAGGATTGCAAAATAAGATATTATGGGAATGCTATAAGCAACACTGTTGTAAGAGGAAGCAGAAAAGACCAGTTAAAAGTCTTCCAATTTTTAATGATTCAGTAATCAATGGAACAGTAAAACAAGCACCACTGGGTTGAGTGAGCAAGAAAATGAATCACAGGCTCAAGCAACCATTGAATCCAGGTAGAACCATAAAGATGAAAGCCACTTGCTTCATTTTAACATATTTTTACTCAGCTCAAGCGCTCTCATATGGGCCGGACATATTGCTAAATAGTCACCATATCTCTGTTTCAATCCCTGGAAGTGAGCAGGCTCTTAAGATTTTTACTAGCTTTTACCCACATAATGCCTTTTAACCATTTGAAATAACCCCTTACTGTTTGCGTCCAAAGAACAGACACATGGAGGATATCTCAACCCAAAACATCGAATCTCATTTCTTCGATAATTATAGATAATTATAAATAGGTATTCCAAAAGTAGAATTCTTCAAAATAGAAAATGACAATAATTTTACACTTCAACCAACCTGAATATCCTGATAAAGTCCAAACTCTGTAGAGCATATCAGCCACATTTAACTGTTTTCTAGAGCTGGAGCCTACCTGCAATCAAGCGCCCGCATAACTACCAATTACAGATAGACACTGAATAAAAATGGGGAATGACTGCGCAGGCAAGTCAAGCAAACAAGCACAAAAAATCCCATCTCATATTTGAAACCTGTATCAAGACTTTGAGAGTATCAAGCGGGTACGTTACAGCAGTGCCTAGCACGACGGACGCTCCAGCAGCCGCAGCATGGGCCGCGAACGTCTTGTTCTTCAACAATTCATCCATCCCAATAAATGGAATAACTCTTTGCTCCAAGTTGCAAATAGTAAAGCTATTAGACGCAATTTCAAAAAAAAACAAGAATAAGATACAACATCTTAAAAAGGCCACTCTTCCACACTTTACAAAACTCGAAAAACGATTCAGTATACTATTAAACTTGCGGCTTTGGCTGACGAGCAAATAGCGCAGCAAAGGAAGAAATCCTAATTAAGCATTGAGGCTAAAACAAAATAAGCACACACCAACAGTCAAGCGTCCGCCGGCGCTCCAGCTGCTCCCTCGGCCATCATTTCCCTTGTGTTTCAGATACTTCCCCTCTCGTCTCCTCTCGATATTCCTCTGCGGCTACACCAAATCAGCAAATGGACCTGTTTCGTTTATTCTGACTGAGGCTTCTATAACAGAGTTGTTGGGCCCAAGCCCTTTGTGTCGAGGGCTTGATTGGTGCACCTGAACAGCTATGTACCAAAGGCCCATTAGTCATTTTCTTCGTGGTATTCATTATGCGTACCGTCACGTCTACTCAATCCTAACCTATCGGGAATGAATTGCATTTTAACATTATTGAAACAATATTACTAATTTTCAAATTAACAAACTAGATATCAACAAATATCATATATTATTAAATAAATTAAATAAAAATATCACGTGCACAATTATGAATTCAAATAAATCACATAAATACATATAAAAATAAATATATACATATCTATTATCAATATTTATACCTAATTTTCTCTTATTTTCATTTGTTATATAACTGAAATATATGTTTAACACGTAAAACATTTATTCATGTAAATGCATACACACTACCGCTCAAAACAACAATATATAATTTAATATCATATAATTTGTATTCTATTTGATATGTTTATTCAATTTGAAAAAGAAAATACTTCAATTTTTATTATAAAACCATAGATTTCTAAACTTAAAATAAATATTGATTTTCTTTAATATTTTTATGTAAAATAAAAATTAAATTAAAAAATATCTAAAAGTATCTAATATAAACCAAACATTTCTGATGAATAAAATAAATCATTAATGTTTGTTTGTATACATGTTTGAAATTTAACTTGTTGTTATGAATTATTAATTCCTAATTCTTTTAAAAATATTATAATTGATATTCCATTTTTTATTTTTCTATTTTAATTAATATTTTACAAAATAGTATTTTCAAGAGTAAAGTAAAACATAGATCCAATTCAATATACTTTTATACAACAAAAAATTTAAACTAAACAAAATGATAAAAATTTTACAAAATTAAAAAGAGGGCTACTGACTAAAACCCTAAACGCTTTACCTAATCATAACTCTTGATAAATTCCAGAGAAAAGGAAGAGAGGGAAGCAACAATTACTGGAAAATCCTGGTCAAGATGAACAAGGAGAAGGGGTTAAAATTGGCCATGGGTGAAGGGATTGGGTAAGAATTGCTAGGGAGAGAGTGGAGAAGAAACTTCAGTATTCTTACATAGATCTCCGCAACAAGAAGCGCCATATGTAGTACTCCCAAAAAAAAGAAACACAAGGCCAGTGTTCATGCGGTTTACAACATTCGGAATTGCATGCACGCCTTCGTATTTTGTGTGGAAAAAGATCACATCGTGCATACATTCTTCTTTAGATAATCTCTCTCTCTCTCTGTTTTTTTTTTAATTGAATTGAATCCATGACACAGTCAGCTTCACGGTTTTGGACATTTTACTTGTTTATAATTCTTAAGCAAAAATAAATACATTAAATGACATGGCATATGTGATTTGTTGCACTAATCCAAAAGCTTCTTGATCAACACCCAAACAAATTACAGAAGCCATGGACGAGGCCCAGCTTACTGGGATACACTGACCAAGAATAAGGGACCAGTTCAATTATTTATTTGTTATTGTGTTTAAATTGTATTTTTATTTGGTTTTTTTTTTTTTTAATGCTTCCCGAGACCTCAAGCAAATTCTTCATCACATTCTTGCCAGTATTAATGTTGATAAACTTTTGGTAGGCTTCTGGAAAGTTGATGATTGCCTTGTTCTTGTCACATTTAAACATTAATAATCCTTTTTATATTATAGCAAAAGGAGCAGACGTTGTATTTGTCGAAATTTATTTATAAATTTTAAAATTATTGTATTTTAAATAATAAAATTTATTATAGTTAAAATTATATAGATTATTTAAAATAAGAAAAAAAGTAAAAGATTAGCATAATTTTAAAAGAAAGAAAATTTGAGGAAAAAAAAATAAAAATAAGAGGTTAAAAGATAAGATTAAAGGATAGAAAAATTAAAAAAAAATACAATTAAGAATAATTGTGTAATTTTATGATGTGCTTCCCACAAGTATAGATAAATAAATAGATATAAATTAAAAAGTACAGAGAATACTTATAATAAGAAAATGAAGAATGTATAGCATAAAAGGTAAGTGATGGTATATTAATAATTAACAACATACTTACAATCTAGAAGGGCATTATAGTTAAAAGATTAAACGACTATTATCACCCCCACACATAATATAATTGTATACATTACCTAGGGTAGCCATTGTCAATAAGCAATTAACTCCATCGATACATATGCTGCTTTAGGAACTTTAGTTTACTGAGTTAGCCTTATAGTTAAGCACACCACCTATCTTAAATAAGGTTTGGGTACCTAATATTTGAATTTAACTCATAGAAGTTAGAGAAGTAAGATTCAACTTATTGTTCTGGGCAGCCCAACATGACACAAAAGACATCTGCAAAAGCAAAGGAATATTTGAAGATGGACTGATGCTTAGGAAAGCACTAGATATGAATGGCTTTGGATTGTACCCCAAGAGGAAGAAACCCGATGTGAAGAAAAATGGAAATTAGCACTGATTTGAGGGAACTTCTTGATAATAATATAGTTAGTGATTGTATCCCCTCTGTTTGAAACTACCAAAACTTCACTTTTCTTCGAGTTTCATATGTTAACATAAAACTCACATGGTCATCCAGAATGATCAATTTGTCCTTCGGTAAAAACAGAAAAACAACTCTTCAAGATTTTCTGAAAATTGAGAACTGAAATGAACTGGTTTATCACCTTCTAATTTTCTCCATTAACTAAGGTTTTCTGTTAATCATGAGGCATTCGATGATTTTTTTTTAATTAATTAGTTTAACTTGCGATAATGAAATAACTTGGTTAAGTACAAGGCATAATCTTCACTCCTCATGAATACAAATAATGGACACAACATTTACAATTTGCACTATTAAGGCTTAAGTTCACGTCTTAAGCAAAGAAACAAGGACTGATATCTCCACCTAAAACTCTGATCTAGAATACAGACAACTATTGAACAGATTAACTTTTCAAATAGTAATCAGAATTGGATAAGTCATACAACGAAAAGCATACATTTTATTGGAACAAAAAAACAAATAATGCTCGTTTTCTACCTCTTGCTATTGTTAAAGTCTCCATCATGTAACTTCAGGAATACATGGTATTTTGAATGCATGGTACTTTGCACCCGCCAACCTTGTGAGATCTAATATCTGCAGAATGACAGAGAAATATGAAACAACCGTACTTTCAAAGTTTCATAAACACAAAATTGTTCAACAAACTTGTGACTCTACAAAAGCCATGCAAGTCGGGAGGACATCTCAATGGTTTCTTGTCCAACATTTCAAGTTTTAGGTGCTGGGTTCGAATGTCATTTGGAGCATGTATGAGTGTGTATGGGCGTGTAAGTTAAAATCAAATATGTAGAAAAAAAAGCCAATGCAATGATTCTAATTGCAACGTAGTTGTGCACAGGTAAAATTGAGCATAAATATTCTACCACCCTTTGAGACTTATAGTTAGATGCTTAGTGATTAAAGTTAGATTGGTGAATATGTAAACAAAATTAAATTAAAATTACCAAAAAATAAGAAGAGAAGCAAATCAGAGCGCCTACATTAATTCATGCCCCTGACCCAACCATTTTTTCCAGAATATATTAGTTGCAAAAATATCTCAAGACCCCTTTTACCCCTTTTTTAGAGCTTTACAGTATTATATAACAGGGAGAATGAAACAATAACCAGTTGCAGAGCCCAGAAAACCAAAGCCCAACACAGCAGAAGAAATGTGGGTGTAGAATCTGACAAGACATAAAATGAGAAACGACACAAGGTGGTTGAGGGTCAATTTAGTTGTTACAAACATTCTGTACAAAGATGTTATGACACATTATCTATGGTCCAGCAAACTCTTAAGACATGGAAATCAAGCAACCATAAGAAACTTCAGTTTAATAGAATTAATTTCCAAAGCAAAAGAAAAGTTTCCATGGATGACAGGAACTTAATGCCCACGATGCGCTAGACAAAGCAAGAAAATATTTCAAGTAAAGCTAAAGTAACTTTTCAATCAATAGGATAAATCGCTAAAGAAGCTTTGATGATCAATTAGATATTTTTCCTTCAACAACTAAATTCAAGTATCTTTTTTCGAAGTGAACCACTGATGAAGTGGGTGTTGTTAAGGTTGTGTCTGTGATGGGGAAAAAATTTAAAAGGCCTCACAATCTTAAGTTGGTGAGAAGTTAGTAATCCTTTCCACAGATCCTAATGGACTTATTTGCATGAAATAACATATACACATCTTGCAAGTTTATTCAGATATAAAACAGCCAGAATTTGACAAAATACGGTTCAGAAGCCAATAGAAGTATCAAGAATATAAGGTGAAGAGTGAAGACAAGTTTAGTCAACAGAACCGGCAGACTATGCATGCATAACTTCAGAAACATTCCCCTCACTGCAGCCTATAATTCAGATTTTCTTTCAGTTTAACAAAGTTTACAGGAAATTCTGAGAACAGTAATGAAGCAAGATAATTCAAAACCAACGATATGATTGGGCCCAATGATCGTATTTGTAGACTTGTGAGCACTCGAATCAATGCATTATCAACTCAGCAGTTGTTAACACAAGTTATAATATATACTAAACAAAATAAGAATAGATGATTTTCAAACTCAGACCTGATGTGCACAAGGTTAGATAGGAGCAACTGCAACTCTTTTCAGAAAATAATCGGTCATGTGCCATAAAAGATGATTACGGACTACAACCTTTGGACATTATTTATAAGGAATTGAACATGGTCAATAGAGATATCAGTTCCAAGAGCCAGATCAGCCTATTTCAACATTGAGATATGCCAATGAGGCCTACAAAGATACATGGACATGTTCAATTAATAGAAATATTTAAAAACAAAACCGTTCGTTACAATTATTTTGCACACGTTGAATTTGTAACAGATAAATTAAGCAATTTTTATTTCATAAGATACATATGGAAAACTAAATAATTACAAAAGATATTATTCCGCTAATCAGGATATTAATTTTTTGATGGATATTCCAAGTTCCTGGACAAATTGTGCTTGACTACCACAATGGACTGGTAGAGCCTGGTTGACAATAGACTTAACTCAGTTGTCTACTTTCCAATGAATACTTCTTGCAAAAATGGGAGCAGAATCAAGGTTTCATCAACTAACCAACAGCTTAATGATATGAAAAGGACAACAGTATCAAGTCTGATCATATTCCAGTTTCTCTCTTCTGCTTGAGAATAGCAGTTAAGAAAATAAATTCCCCACATTTCTCTCTCATCTCCTTGCTTTGTCCTTTCTCATTTCCTCTACATTTCGAGTGCCATCAAAGTGAACTTATTTGTGTGCTAACTAAAACCCAGGTTCTTGTCATAGAGAACCAAAAATATTTGCCGAAGCCCAACGATCCTCTCTCTAGCCTTGTTCAGTTACTCTCTGCTTTATAATCAAGTAGAATGAGAGCTTTGAAACAATTCAAACACTACAATTAAACCTTTGGAAATAAATTACTTGGCCTTTAAAAAAGAAAGGCATATGCAGGAGAGACAGTTTCCAATATTCAACCTAAAGAATAAACAAGGGCTAGAAAGAAATAACTAGAGTCGCGGTTTGTTTCCTACTCGTACTTTCTCCCTTTATTTCCCCTCGAGTTTCTGCTTATTGACAATGGCTACCCAAGGTAACTGCGCAAATGTCAGGAAATGGTCTTAAACTAATATTATCCCATAATTTCACCAATATAATGCTGAGAATTTCAGGAAAAATTCTATGAGAGACAAGTTTATATCAGTGAGTTTCTCCTGTAATATAACATGGAACTTCATTTAGTCAAGTGGTTCTCAATAAAAACTGGAGTTATACCCCAAATTTTCCAATTTTAACATACAGAACACAAGGAATCTAAATGGTTTTTCTTCTTGTTAGCAAGTATTGTGTCGAAAGTCTTCAAAAGACAATCAATCAACCAGTACTTGAAAGAAGTGAAAACCAACTTTACAGAAAAATCCCACACCCAAAGAAGGATTTTCACCAAAAGTAGAGTTAAAGAAAGCAATCACCATAATCTGAGTTGAGTTGCATAAACACTAGATATCATCAACTGAGGACACAGAAAAAGTCACACACATTTTTTACCTGTTTGATTCGGCGGATTAATGGTAAAGGAGTCAAACAAAACATCAGACAGAGTCCTAGATACAGAAAAGGAATCCGTAGTTAATCCAGGAGCAGAGGCCCCAGTTTCATTCAGAGGAGTCAGAATGCCATTTTGTTTCATATAATGAACTAGATTTGGAGCCTTTAATCCTCTTTGCATACTTAAAACCATAGTGATCAGAATCCCAGTTACTAGTTCCATTTGGCAAAATCAACTCTTCATCACACTTCTCAGGGCAGTCAGCCTCGGAATTAACCATGGCAGGTGCACAGGCCTGATTTTCACTCCCAAACATACCACAACTGTGGAAAGTTGAGTCCGATTGGGTGCCCATGCCAGTGGCTCTCTTATCCAGATGATAGCAGTCTTGATCTGCATCACAACTCCCACTTGGAAAAATCACTTTGGTGTCACCCTTCACTAGAAAACCAGTCCTAAGCCTTGCATCATCTGATTGGCAATGCTTAGATTTAAAGGCCACTGTATTGTTATCATAAGAGCTGCATTCTCCAGAAACTCTAACCTGGCCATTTCCAAGCTCTTGCCCATAGCTATCAACATCTGTACACAGGTTACTTTGATCAGCATTAACATAAAATGAAGCCTCTGATATATCAGCACCACCCCTCATTGGACCCCTCGTACTAGCATCATCTAAATGCAAGTTGAACTTTACCTCTGCCGGCTGGCTACACCTAGATTCAGAGACCACGGCATTCTCGTTGGTTAACTGCCATATCTTCCTCATCCTGTCCCGCTTATAAGGTAACAATCCTAGATTTAATCCGTCAACACCATTACACGGACCATTCTCCCTAGGCTGATCGATTCTTTCATTGCCTGCATCCTTAGTGCATGTCCCAAGCTTGTGAGCTTCACCGTGATTTTTTCCTAGGTCAGATCTCTTATCCAACGAGTTATTCTGATCCCTAATGTTCAAAACATCTAAAGAACTTGAATTCACCGAGCACTTACTCCTCGAAATTCTAGGTGAACTATTCATAGCTCTATGTAATTGAATCGCGACCTCTGCATCATCTACAACTTCAACTGCAGCACTATTCAAATTTTGAATCTTAACACTATCCTTATAGTTTGGAGCCTCCAAAGCTAACACAACATTTACCAAATCCACCGGATTCTTCACCAGCTTGGCCTTCTTTGAGGCCTGCTCCTTTGCATTTGCCACCATCTTGGCCTTCTTCCCCACCTTCCGTTTCACATCCTTCAACCCCTTCTCTGACAAATCTTTAGCCTCACCCTCATCTTTCAGTTCACCCTTATCCTCACTCCTCCCGCTAACCCTAAATGACTTCTTGAGCAATTCAGGAACCCAGCAGTCCACGCAAACCCTAAACCCCTCTGGCCGTACCCCTAAATAACTCCAAGGCGAGCAATTCCCGTAATCCAAAACACAATCTTCATGAATTTTGCGATCACACAAGCTGCATTGAAAAGGATCACTTGAATTTCCAGTTTCTTGGAAGCAATATGGGCACGTCTGTCCTGAATGAATGTCTTTAAGGCATTTCCTGCAGAGGAGGACGATGCGCCATATGCTGTCCATGAGTTGAAGACGATCCTTAGGGTCGGCGTGGTTGACTCGGCGGCCACAACGATGGCAATCGGATAAATTGGGCTGGTCTCGAGTCCTCCTTTCAGGCAGCGTGGCAATGGTGGATGAAGAGGTGGCGCAAGTCGGATGAGCAGCCGGCGGGCAGGATTTGGGTTTCGGATCGATAATAAGGAGCTTCTTAGAAGGGAAAGGAGAACGAGAAGAGGAGGGCGCCATGCTCAGAACCTTCCCAGAGGGCTTCGATTAATCATCAGTTCCGTGCACATCAGTTTTCGTTGGGAAATGGGGAAAATTCAACAGTTAGGGTTTATGAAATTTTAATTATAACAGTTGTGAGTTTTCTATCCTTCAACCGTACATATTTTAAATTAAACAGTTAACGGCAATTCTTTTCTCAATTATTCTCAAATTTAACACTAATTGAAATACGTAATTGATTTTTTTTTTTTTTTTTTGGCTATGTTTGGGAGAGGAGTTCATATTTGACATGATATTTGATAAGAATTATATTGGGATGAGTACAATGTTTGGAATTAATGTTTTGATAAGATAAATAAAATAATTTATTTGAATATGTATATAAAATATATAATAATGATTGGAGGATGTGATAGTTTCTAAAGATAATAATTATATTATATGATATAAATAAAAAAATTAAGTATATATAAGATATATTGATTTAATTATGAATAGATGTAATGATTGAAAAATAATAAATTAATTATATATAAGAAACAAAGAAAATATAAATTTGAATTTGAATGGAAACATTGTTGAAAGATATGTTTGATAATATGAAATTTGAGAGAATTTTATAGAGTTGAGAATTGGGTTCCAACCATAGCCTTTCATTGTATGTATACATATAAACTTAAGAGAATTAAGATTTAAGAAAAATATAAATTTTCATTATTAAGTATAGCCAACAGAAATCTAATATCTAATAATTCTCAGAATTTTGGCATTTTTAATAAGAAATATTTGATAATTGAATTATTCAATTAATTTATATAGTTTCCATTTTTGTGTTTCAATTTATTCAGGTTAGATTTTAATTAGGAAAATTCATCATACTAAATTAAAATTTAATTTGTAATTTAAAAATACACATTCAATTGTTACACTTTTTAAATTTTATCTTTCTTTATGTTACTTTTACAAAATAATGGAGATAAAACAAAAAGCACACACTAGAGTTTGAAAACAAACATAAATATGCTTTGTTTATTTTGCAATAATGGTGGATGTTTTTTAAATTGTATAAAAATAAAAAGAAAAGATACGTAAAAAAAAAAGATAATAATTGAATATGTATTTTTATAAGGTATATAATTACAAAACAAATACAATTATTGTGTCTCATGACAAACTTAAAGAAGATTGAAGTCTTAAGAATTTAAACAATGAAAATGATGATATAAATCTTTGAAAGAGTAAAAATAATTCAAAATTCGACGTAGAATTCTTTCACTAGCATTGAAAAAAGAAAATTTCGTATACTAGTTGTATAATGTATTTTACGTAAAGAAATTATAATACAAGAAGGAATTTTCAGCAATTAATTCTTTTGTTATATATTTACTATAAATAAGTTACAGCACTAGAAGGAAATTTGTAAAAAATTAATTATTTTAAGATATATTGCTTTGAATAAATTACGAAGAATAGATAATTCATAATATATTTGCCGCAGATAAATTATAATATAAAAAAGGAAATTGCACAAATTAATTAAATGATGTAACCTTCTATTTTTTAACATGAAAAAAAAATTCACATCTAATATAATATATAAATTTATAGAGGAAAGTACACCATTCTTAAAAATTAATTATTAGACTTGTGGATTTTAGGATCTTCTATTTTTATTTATATATATATAAATAACTAAAATATTTGAGATTTTATATTTGTCATAACAACGTTCACACCGTAACAATCTTTAAGATTTTAGATTTGTCATAACAGCCTTCGTGTTATAATGTTTCAACCCTTTTAAGCAGTATTTATACCCAAGTTTATTTAGGAGTTTGCATAATATCAAATTTCCTATATTTCTAGGCCTTTGATATTAAATACAAAATTTTCAATTTTGGGGGTATTTTACCTAAAATTGAGAGGTTTTTAACTTTATTTCCTCACCTCCAACCAAGGCAAGTCCCCTTTTTAATTATTTAATTATATGACAAAATTCTATTAACTTAAAATATCAATACTCCATTCTCATACATTCTTGCTCAACTCCAATATTTTCATAGAAAATATTTTTAAAATGGCAATTAAAAATTGAATTCATCAAAATTGTACAAAATTTCATTTAGAACGATGTACTACTAATACTCAAAATTTTAGGGTATTACAAATGTAGAAATTTATGCATGCTTGAATCATCATCAGAGGATAAATGGAATGAATGCCTTTTCACATAATTTCGTGGGATTGTCTTAGGAAAAAAAATTAATAAAGACTATTATTATTCAATTATTTACAATTATAATATATTTCTTCAACTCAAACAATATATATCTGTATTTACTAATGAATTATTGAAAAATAGGAATAATCATGCTTAAGGAAGAACATAACTATAAATGGGAAGACTATTAATACAAACTAAAATAACAATAAATAAATTAAATTGAAGAAACGTTGCAAGCGCTAGTTTTTATTGAAAAATTAAATAAAAAGATGAAGAAAATAAGGTAATATATATACATTAAAAAGATAAGTTGCTCGATAATTTCAAAGATTTGTTAAAAAGCCTTATAATCGATAATTTAGGAAGAAACAACAGATTTTTTGTGCAGCTTCTAATAAGGGATGAAAAAAAATGTTAATAGTGTTGTAACTATCAAGTCAATTTTCTTATATTTTATTGAATAAATAAATTGCTCTCAAGGTAACTAAATAGGCATGAATTATGTAACTAAAATTGAAATCAACAATACAACTAACTTTAAGACATAACATTATGAATGCAAAAATAAATTTATTAAATTGAAGAAACACTGTTGGCTAGTTAGTTTTTATAGAGAAATGAACTAAAAAATGAAGAGAGAGAGAGAGAGAGAGAGAGAGATTATATTTTTTAATGAGAGATAAAATATTTTTATTATTTTTTATTATAAAAATAAATGTATATATTTTTCTATTTAATTTGCACCGCACAGATTATGAAATTAAACGTATATTCAATTTTTTTATGTTTCTAATGTTAAGACAAAACTAAATCTAGAGTTTAACGAGTCTACAGAGTTGGCAGAATTAGCGTGGACTAGATTGATCAAACTCCATCTGTACGCTGAAAGAATGTTCCAGGTCATTCTAAAAAAATCCATCTTTTCTTTACAAATTACTATTTTTTTCTTTTCTACCAACAAAATTTAATTTAGAGGGTGTTCGGCTAAAGTTATTTAGAGTATGTTTAGTAAGTTCATAAAATATTAGGTCTTATTTTAAAAATAAATAATTAAATTATTTAGAAAAAAAAAAAGTGGATCATTGAATTTTGTAGTAATAATAACATTTCAATTAATTAGATCAAAAATAAAGGAAATAGTTACGATCTTAAAAATAGGCTAGAACTCCTAACTTGTACAAAAAGAGCCTCTAAATTCCTAACATCTTTTTTTTTTTTTTTTTGTTATTCTTATAAATTCTTTTCTAAAAATACTTTACCCAACAATGTTTGCCCTCTTATAAGATGTCGTAAAGTGCTGATAGACTTGACCAGGCACCATCTTATTCTATTACTTCTAGTCCCTTTTATCTCCTTTTCTTTGTTACAATGACTAACAAAATTATGTAATTTTCTAATATGCACGCACACGTATAGATGTACAATTTTTGCAATATTAATATTGAAGCCATTCACAACTAGCACGTTCTTTTCTTTGTTATTTTTTTCATTAAACTAAGGCTTAACAACCCCACAGTAAGAAAGTCCAATGAATTGTTGACAGAATCAACGTTAAACTTACTGATTTGTTATGAGAAGAGTTCAAATTCTCAAATTCTAAACAATTGGGCTAATCGACTCAGAATCATGCTTCTATCCACGAGGTTAAAATTCAATCTCTTTAACTTTCCCATGAACTCGGGTTGGTCAGGTAAATTGTTATGCATACATAGCATTATACATTATACGTACAATTCTAGTGTGTGTATTAATTTTGTTTGAAAATTTGGCTGCGTTTCTATTGATTTTGTTTGTTTTTAAATTTTGGTATATGTTTTTAAATGTTTTTATTTCAAAAATTATGTAAATTGAGCTTGTGTTTTTAGAGCCTATAATTTGAACACAAGCATAGCCATCACAATTATTCTATATTTTCATTCTCGTCAAAATCAGACTCTCTAAATATAATAATCATCGAAGTAATTATTTTTATTTTACTTTTACATTGTATCACAGATCTCACGGCAACTTTTATAAATATATATACAACAAAATAAAGCTGTGTTTTTAATGATCAGTTCAGAATCTGAGGTTGCAGATAATCCACGTCATCAGCATGATTTCTACACATGAAATTATTATTAAGACGTCGGACTGTTGGGATTGCCTAACGATACACCTGAAAGTTTCACAATAATTAGGCCAATTTGGCTATATGAATGGACGCAAATTCGGAATAATTTTTTTTCCATTAAAATTTAAACTATCAAATATACAATCTAACAAAACAACCAGGAGCAACTTTACTTAAAGCATCTTAAACTTCAATAAATTACGAGCTACTTCGTTAAAAACATATATGAATTCTTAGGAGACAATCCGTGTTAAAAATTTTGTATGGAATTTTTTAGTTTGTCCTTAATATTGAACATTACATGGCGAAGAAAAGAATAGAAAGCTTTCAAATGTAGCGTTTGTCTAAAATAATGATAAAGAAACGAGTTGGATAATAAGGATAAAGAAATGTAAAGAAAAATTATGAGAAGCAGTGCGTTGTCAAAATAGGGCGGGTCATTTCTAGAAAGTTTGACCAAAAGGGGTTTCTTGAGCCCCAATTTTCCTAGTATACATGTCTGTGGATACTACTAATTAGCAAAGGGATATATGACTTCTGGATTCAAAGGGGTTGGGCTGCTATTGTTTTGTTTATGTTTATGGGGTTTGGATTCAAAAGGGTCAGAACAATAGGGATGTTACTTTTGGTTTCAACAATATAAGCTGAATTTGAGACTCGAGAGTCAAGGTTGATCACTTTTTTCTTGTACATCAGTAATTTCTCGTCGCCAACTTGGTTAGTACTGCAAGCTAATTGCTTGCATGGCTATAATTTTTAGCGACGAAAAATAGTTTGGCATTGGGAAAATTGTTGTACTGCCAGTAGAAAGTTGATTTAGAACGGATTTTTCATAGTCCATTTTGGCACGGAATATCTGTGCGTCCCAACTCATTTTGGAAGGATCAGTTTTCTGTCTCTAATAATTTGGGATGGATAGGTATTAGTTTTGATTTTAATTTTTTTTTTCCCCAAGGATTTGGGACAGGTTTTAAGATGAAGTATCGGCTGGAGATTCCTTTTTTTTAAAAAAGGAAAAAAAATAGGACGAATTTTAAGGCAAAATTTTTCAGTCCATGTCCACGAGAAATTTCTGAAAATTTTGGGACGGGATTTTCTATCCGAAAAATCAATATTTTCTTTTAGTGTCCCATGGAAATACACACTTTAAAATATATTATCTACAAAAAAAAATGTTTTTTTAATCTCCTTATTTCTCTTATTTTTCTACTATTTTTAAATTGTACACCAACTTTAGTTAAAGATTGACACATTTATGGCCAAGTCGCAAACTACCACGGACTCTAGTGGACGTTCAATTCAAGAGGCACCATGCAAGAACTTACGTTGATTCATTACAGTAGCATTAAGCTTATGAAAGCCTAATGAAGATAGAAAAAACCTCGAAGAAGGTTGGATAACCAATTACCGATCATTGTAGGCTACGGATATCTAAAGGAGATGGAAAAAACCTTGAAGAAGGTTGTATAACCGGTGAAGACTTTTGGATAATTATCAGAGACTTTGTGATTGTTCTGACAAAATTGCAATCTATCTAGACAACAAGGCAATGGTAATCAGGATTCGGTCAATGTGATCATCATCAGGTTCCAAGGCGATATCAATAGCTATCAATAAGTCTGAGATTTGGAGTGCCTCAAAGTATAGCTAAGTGAGAGCTAAAGCACGTCAAAATTTTACTTGTCAGATTGGGTCAAACTCAATTCTCTTGAAAGATGAAAGTATTGTGATAAAAAGTTGGGTCTAATGGCAAAGTTCAAAATGCATGAGTTAAAGTTTTGAAATATCCAGCTAGTTGTAAACCTTGGTGATTAGAGTAGTAGATTTGTGATTGAAAATTGATCTTTGTGTTTGCTTTCTTTCAAGTGAGAGTTTTTATATTAAGAAAGGTCCTACAAATAAGAGAGTTGCTTAGAAATGTAATAATGCATTGGCGTTCATCTTATTACTTGGTGGACGTGAATTTGTGTTACAACTTTTGCAAGCATTCAATTTTAAACATTGTTGTGCAAAATTGAAAGCAATACCTTTTCACAAAATTTTAACTTTTGTCCCTTACACAATTTGTACGCAAAAAAAGTAGAAGTTTTTTTTTACTAATTATTATGAAATCAATTTTAAGTATAACTAGGTTTTGAAAAAAAAATTATTAATAAAATACTTTTTTCTTAGTGCAAAATCACACTCGTGCTTTCCCTTTCCCTCGTATTACTTCATTGTATTTTTTTTTTATAAAAATATGAAATTAACGAGTAGAAAGGCTATGTTTGTTACCCATCTTTCACATTTCTACATTTAAGCAAATTTCATACAATCAAATATCTTATACATCACAATCTTTTTTTAAATTTAAATTCAAATTTTCACTCTTTTACATACATAATTAACTAATTATTTTTCAATTATTATACATATTTATAATCAAATCAATACATATTACATACAAACTTACTCTCACATTTATATATATATTTATATCTTAAAAAATAATTATTATTCCTATATACCATCATATCATTCAATCATTATTATATCATATTATTCATTACATTAAAACACTCATTTTAAACATAATATTCATTCCAACACAATCTCATTTTTGTAATGGATTTCAATTATTAAATACGAATAATTGTATGAAACGGGTTTTTTATGATTAGTTCATTTTTGCTTGCAGAGAGGAGTATAATGTTTGCATTCAAGAGCAGATTTATTTACAAAAACACTTCGCCTCCATTGAGCTTAGGAAAGTAAATACAAAAGAAAATTCTTCAAAGTAATACAAAGGTACCCACACAAGAAAATCCTTTCAAAGTAATTCTGCAATAGGGTAATTGCGAATTGCTTGAGCCAGTAGTTCGCTCGTTATATTTTTGTACAGGCATTTTATTCAAATTCAACATTATCACTAATTAGGAAAAAAGTTTTAAAAAAGGGACTTTCAATGCCCTTTTATTTTTCTCCCTCTGTTATCATAATTTGATTTAGAGAGGCATCTAATTTTAAAATAAAATTTGATATTCAATTCGATACGATATATCAAATTTAAATATCAAAATCGAATCAAAAGTTAAAATTTTAAAAAATATCGTATCGAATAATAAATTCAAATTTTAATTCAATATTAAGTACATACAAAAATTTTAATTTTAATTTGATTTGATGGATTTACCGAACTGTAAACATTTACAAGAAAGAACAGGATTGAGGATCTGGACATGTCTTCGTAACTAGTTTGATAACTACGTGGGTTATCCATGAAGCTTTTGATAAAATTAATGTTGCTGTTAATGATCATCGTGAAATTGTTTGTGAAGATTGCCCTTTTGTCACTTGTACTTTCGTTAAAAGAAAACACGACAGAAAACTATAAAAAATATCATAAGGATAAATATATAATTTCACAGTGTATGATTAAACTAAACTTATTTTATTTAAATAGATATAGATAATTATTTTAAATTCCATCACCACCGAAATTCTTCTTCTAAATTCTAATACCACTAATTAGATTAAAGTTTCACCCCATTATTGCGAGGTATGTATTTGTTTCACATCTTGAAAGGGAAGACTATTATAAGCTACGGTGTCCGACCAAATGCGTGTGAAAAAATTGTTTACAAAATAAAAAATATTATTCATTATAATAAATCACACTAAAATTAAAATTATTTTAAAATTAAAAGTACATGAATACATTTTAAAAAATTTAAAAAAGGTTACAAAAGTGAATGAAAAGATATAGAAAATATGAGAGAAAAATATAAAATTGTATTAAAAATAATAATATAAAAATATAAATTATTAAAATAAAAACATTATACTAATGCAATCAAAGCCAGACTCTGTATTGAATGGTTATGATATACTATTTTAGTTGACTTAGTCAAGCATTTAAAATTACTAATATTTATTTAATAAAAATTTATTAATTGAATGTCATTTTTGTAAATTTATTTAATGAATGTCATCCTGAACCAAATTCAACTCTTTTTGTTTTTGTTTAGAAAACTTACTTGTTTTTTATTGAACATTCTAGATAGACATTATCAGATCCTCTTTTGTATTTTTAAGCAATAAGGCCCAAGAAAAATCACTCACTATAATAAACACTGCATTAATCGTGCAATTAAAAAGAAAGAGGCAGTGGATTGACTCACGGCACATATATAGACTGCCCAATTCCTCCCATAAATGCTGCATTCGACAATTATTAGTGGAACCTTCGGAAAAAACAATATATTAAGGTGAGAATTGACTTCAGAATAAAGATGTAATAGAAATTATCAGCAAAGGCTGCATAGGTGATCGTGATGGCCACAAAGCAACTCGTACGCACACACACACACAGACTTGAAAATCAGGTTATGATTTTACGAAAGTTGATTCTAAAATCAAAATGTTATTATTTAATTTACAATAAATTAAAAGAAAATTAAAATAAAATATATTTAAAACTTTAAATTAACTCATAATGATAAAATAAAAAATGTCAATAAATATCATATTTGAATCCTTCAACTTGGGAACGAAAACGTAAATAAGCATTTTAAACTACTTAAGTACCCCATTAGAAAGTTCCTTCTCTGTCGGTCTATTTTATTTTATTGTATCTGCTCGGCTGCATTTCTATTCAATTTTCTCATTTCTCTGACCAAATTTTATGAAGAAAACCTGGATTTTGGATCAACATGGAAATTATTAGAATAAACCTTACTTACCTTGTGGATCCTTGTAAGGTGGAAGATGGAAATTGCAATCTAGAAACTGAAAATAAATTCTGTTCCAACATAGAAAGCATCAACATAGTGTTTTTGGTGATTTTGATAGAGATTTGTGGCAAAATTTTAAGAATGATTATCACACCATCAAATTTATAAGATCCACTGGGTGGGAGAAAAGCAAAATTCACGTATACGTCGTCTATAAACAGAACAAGAAATTCAGGTATGCATCATCTAGAAGGACAGGAGAAGAACTGTGTAAATGCAAGGAGAGCACTTATCCAACTTCATCGGCCATGTTTGTTTCCAAATTCTATACTGTTTACCACCCTTTAAAAATCTTACTATCCAATCATCTTACTATTTAAATTTTATTCAAATTTAAATTCAAAAATTTTTCTTTCTTTATTTTTTATAATTAACCAAGGATATAGTAGATATGTGGGAATGAGTATTCTTAAATTTATTCTAAATCACTTTTACACAATTTACATGATAATAGTTTGAAAAAATGCTAATTCTCAATAATATCAAAATCACCATTTCCTTGAATTTACATATTATTAATTTATTAAGAATGAATTTATATATTTTTTTTATAATTTAATATTGTTGTATAATATATAACTAACAAAATACTCGCAAAGAGTTTCTCTTCATTATTGGCGGCAGCACTGGTGAAGTGTCCCTACCTGATGTAGCGAACGCACGCAATCAATTGGCGATTCCTTGCCGACGTAGATGAGCTGACGTTCGTGTGACGTAATCATGCACCGCTAAATGGCGACATTTGCTTTTCTTTCTTTCGAATGTCAAACACTTAGTGGGAAAGAAATATTCTATTTATCATCTTTATTTACAAAACACAGTAAATTATTTTTAATATGTTTTATATTACGTAAATTGGTGCAATATTGAGATGTATCAATATATAAAATGCAAAATATAACAGTGAAAATATTTCAAAAAAGGTCACAACCAACTATTGAACCAATTTTTTTTGTATCGGGGCTTTATACTGATAAATTAAATGTTGCAAATCTTTTAGGCTATGTTTGTCTCCCCCTTATAAATTACGCATCACTCAAACAATTTTTTTTTTAAATTCAAATTCAAAACAAACAAATTTTTTTAAAATTCAAATTCAAAACTTTTTATTTCTTATCTTTTATAACTAACTAATAATTTTTTAATTATTATATTTATTTACAATTAAATCAACATATATTCCTATAATTTTTCTAGTGATATTCATTTTTATTATTCTATGAACCTATATACTCTAACATTATTCAATTATTATTACATATTAAATATATAAAAATAATAATTTTTTCACACACTTAAATCTTACAAACCAAACATAATTTTCATCCACATCTTAATCTTTAACAAATCCTTAGCAACTTTCAATAAAAACAATATATATATATATATATATATACACATATATAAATTCTTAGCAAACAATCCATGTTAATGGCATTGTTTTCTTATAAAATCTTTTTGTTCGGAATTGTTTCGTTTCTCATTAATATTGTCCATTGTACAACGAAAAAAAAATAGTATTATTATCATTAGAATAATTAACTAAAAATAAGTGCAGTTGAAAGCATAAACATTACGAACAACCACTAATATTCCCACAATCATAATCTAAACTTGTCACTACTTGCCATACGATCTTGCAATCACGTTAGTTAATGTCTTAGCAATAATGGTATGTTTGTTTTTAAATTATAAACTTTAAAAATACACATTCAATTATTACACTTTTTAAATTTTATTTTTTTTTCTCTCTTATTTTTACAGTACTCTCAATATAAAAATACTTTTAAATTTGAAAACAACCTATTATACACAACTAGTGGTTACACTTCGTATATGGATTAATAAATAAATTTAAACAAGACAGAAAAGGAGTAAAACCACATATATAAAAGGATAATCGAGAAACGAGACGTACGTACTTTCCTATACGCAAATCAGTTGTCCCAAAAGTCCATGTTTGTCGCAGAAAAGATGGAAAGCTGGACATGGGAGAAATAACCTAATCCAATGACGGAAGCTTCTTTTAGAGTGACAAAGATGACTTGGTCACCAAAGTCGAGGGAATGAACCTGGACGTATCACCTCTGGGGAACCAAAGGCCATTCAACGGCATGTGCTTATAACATAATAATTAGAAACCAATAAAATAGCTTAATTTGGAAAATATCTAATTTTATTAAATATTAATTCCAAACAATAATACTCAAATTTTAAAATTACATAAAAATTTTAAAAGAAAGAAGATAGTTATTTAAGAGATAAAAAAATAATAAGATAAAAGAGGAAAATGAAAAATGATAGAAGAATAGAGGCATTCTAAGTAGTTTGTACAGAGACACTTGTATAAGTTACACATTTAATACATTAAAATTTGTATTAAAATAAAATAGAAAATAGGGGATAAAAGATTAAAAAGAATAAAAAGGGAGAAAAGGAAAATAATACTAGGGTTCTTTAGGAATTTAACATTACGACATTCAAATATCTATACTATATTATTATTATAATAAAGATTATTGTTTATATATAAAACGAATTTACACAACTATCTTTATATTAAATACTTTTATTCTTTCTATCATTTACTACTCTATTTTCATAATACTTAAAATTTATATGTTTGCTTAAATTTTATTATTTTTAAATTTTTTAATCTTTGATCTTTTTTATTATTTTAAGCATTTTTGCACAATGTTAAATCACATAATTTTATTATTTTAATTTTTAATTCTTAAATTTTTAAATTTTCTTTTAACCTTTTATTTTTTGGTTTTCTCTCAAATTTTCTCTTTTTTTCCAAATTCTCTTGATATTTATTTACTTATTATTTTAATTATTCTTTATACTCTAAATATTAAATAACCTTATTTTATTAATTAAAATACAATAATTTTATAATTCATGAATAAATCTACACACACATATAATGTGCAAATTTTACTAGTATAGATTAATTAATTCTAACTACCAACCTACGCCCCCTTAAGACTAGACTAATTTTCTCATAATATTATAATATATCTATATCACAATAATTCGAATAGGAGCACAGTTATGTTAATTTATTCGTGAATTCATATCTATAAATTGATTAAGTTCGGGTATTTCTTCTCTGTATGTGACATATTTTACACTACATCAGTATCCAATTTGATTGTAAAAAAATTTTCTCAGTTAGTCTATTTTATTTTATTGTGTCAGCTCGGCTGCATTTCTGTCCAATTTTCTCATTTTAACGAATTAGTGCAACAAATTCGTGTATCTGCTATATCTCTTCCATGCTATATGTTATTTTACTTGCAATTAATTTCATTAATTACTTTTAGTACAAAGTATAATTAAGATATACATTACTGTAAAATTTTTAGTGCTATAATTTTTGTGTTGTTATTATTTTAACACTACCCCACTTGGCTTATGTGATTTTGCAACAACCGTTTACAATACTTGTCGTACAGACTGCTAAAAAGATATTACGATAAGGAATTTCTATATAAATCGGAAGGACAAGAATTTGACAAGTTGAAGAGTTAGACTGAATATTAAAGGTGATTTGGACGTTGATCCTGTGCAGATTTTCTATTAGTTGAATTGTGGAAAAAACTGATCATAATTAAAAGATGATATTTGGTGGATTTTTGAAGATCTCTTCGACCAAATTTAGTGGACGAAAACGCGCAATTTGAATTAACGTGAAAGTTATAAGGCTAAATCTTAATTACTTGTGGATCTACTTGAAGATGGAAATTGCAAATTGCAATCTGACAATTATTGACAGATTTTAATAGAAATTTGTGGTAAAATTTTAGGACTGATTATCACATCATTAGAATCATAAGATAGGTCAAATATACAGTGTTATCCCTGAGAGGGAGAAAAGGAAATTCAAGTGTGCATGATCTAGAGAGAGAAGAAATCCATGTATGTATCATAGAGTGAGACAAGAAAAGAACTTTTTACATGTAAGCAGTTAATCGTTATCTAAGTTCCATCCACACACATTAAATTGTCAATTTTTCTTAATCACTGGGATGAGGAGATTGCATTAATGTTAGAATCCTGACAAAGAGGAAGCCTGGGCAGATGTAGAAGCAATAATCCAGCTGCAGTTAGGTTAGAAACGTATAGAAAAGTTGATGCTAAAAAGATTTTGAAAAATGTGAGTTATTTGCTAGGGGTTCTAACTTGTAAACACTTGAAAAATTGGTGGATTCCCTTTTTTTTTTTTTTTTTTTGGGTGAGGTCTCACAAACGTTGGAGATTTATCTTTAAATTACATATATAATTCTTGTCTACTTCTTTAATTTCTGTACTATTGTGTCATGCATGTTATGACACATATTATAATACAATATTTTTGTACTATATATAATGATTTACAAAAAAAATTGATACATCGTATGTAGTTCAATGAGTAAGCAAAATATATTTCGTATTATTGTAATTATCAAATTTAAGTTTTTTCCCCATTGTTTAAAGAAGCTATGTGCATGGTGTTACATTTAAAACCAATAATGCAATTAAAATTAAGGATGTATTATTTTCAAAATTTTATAATTGATACTTTAGGAACAAGCAATAGATTTTGCAACTTTTTAATAAGGGAGGAAAACATGTTTAAGAATATGGTAACTATCGATAAATTTGTTTTTAATATTTGATTTTGTTTCTCTATTTTTTACCTCAAAACACACTATAATATATTATTGCACTATTTATAATTTTTATCTCTTACTTTTACACAATTAAAAAAATACACACTTGAAAACAAAAGCAACCTTTACATAACTAATTAAGCATGAATCATGTAATTACACTTAACATCGATAATACGGCTTTTTCTTTTTTCTTTTTTTTTCTTTTTTTTTACTTTTGACAAAAGAGAGGGAATTTTATCCATGAGCGTCAACATGCAACACTCGAATTTTATCTTTCCACAATAGTCCCACGTTCAAGTATCAGAGATCTTGAGTAGGAAAAGTCCTGCATGCCATTTCCATTGCCCCCTTCTTCTATGGATAATGACAATGCCATCTCTATCACCACTAGAAATTCAACCTGCTCGTCACCACATACGTCATCAAGGTGCTTAGATTTCTACACTGCAAAGTGATACCAATGTATATTATGGCTGTCTATGGCATTTCTTCTTTGTGGCTGTTACGGTTAAGTCGACAGTTCCGAGAGTTGGTTCACACGATAGTAGTCTCTATGGCAATAAACACGATAATTATTCCGACAAACCAATCATTTCTTTGTTCGGGTTGCCTTCGAAAAGAGTATTTGGGAAAAATAATTTTTTTTATCTAAAAATTGTTTAATTAATTAGTAGTATCAGTTTAAAATTTTTAATGATTAAAAGATAAAAAGATATTTATTTTGAATTCACATAATAATTTAAATGTGTAAAAAGAATAAAAATATGTACTATCATGGACAGTAACAATTAAGGTTTTTTGGATGTTTTTCCTCTCGAATCTCACTCAAAGATTTAAAAAAAAAAAAAAAAGCTGAAAATCAGGGAGACACTAGGCACGTCACCCTCAAAGATTGCAACGGAATCGTGAGTCGGACCCTCCAAACCGACCTGTGATCGGTTGTGGTAAAGGGACAAAGAAGTCTGTAGCTTCTAGAAGTTTTTCCAAATTTTACTCTTTTTTTTTTAAGTTGGGTAGATGGTTGAAATATTCTTTTCACATCTAGCCTTGAGTAAGTGGGCATGGGAAGGCATGCAAAATAAGTATAGTTAAATATACACATGCATGGACCATTCATTTTTTTATAAAAAAGAACTAAATTTTATTAAGATAATAGTCTGCACAATTAGCTATAAACAATGTACCGTACGGTCTGGACTGATAACACCACATGTTTAGCCTAAACCCTAGAGGCTAGAGGTCTAAGCATCTTGACGACGTATGCGGTGACGTATGTCGTGCCGAGCTGGCTGAATTTGTACAGGTGTGGTGGTGGCATGTCATTATCAATGGAAGAACTTGGCGGTGGTGGTGGAAGGCGACTCTTTTCAGCTTTTATCCAAGGTGAACTCTGTGAAATAAGACTTTTCCTCTACAACTTTAGACACGCAAAAACATTAGTGTCCAACTACGAAAAAAAAAAAAATTAGTGTCCAACTAAATAATAGCACGTGAAAAATCAAATCTGTTATAAAAATATTAATTAAATAAATTTTATTTATATTTTAAGATTTAAATAAACATAATTTTTAAAATAAAAAAATAAATATTTAATATTTTAATTAGTCAATTAAATAATGTTAAGTGGTAAAATTCCGTCAGAATATTAGGAGATGAAAACTCTGCAAGATTAATTTGTTAGTTAAATTCTTGGATATGCTCTAAGTTGTGATGGTTAATAAAATTGCGTCATGTCAATAAGATGATGCAACCATTCTCTTTCTCTTTCAATTATAAATGGAGACCAAAACCCGTGGAAAGGACAAAAGAAGAGAGAGTTGAAGTAGTTAAAAACTTGATGTAGTGAAAACTCTATTCAAATTCTCTTTAAATTCTCAAGAACATTAAATGCATTTTTCATCAAATTCAAGGAGTTTATCATCAAGTTCAAGACTTTTTTTTACCAAATTTAAGGAATTGGTCATCAAATTCAAAGTGTTTTCATGAAGTCTCCAAATTTCAACATTCGATCCATGTCTGTGGTGTTAAGTTCAAAGATCAATATTATTAATTATCTAACAACTTTCAAGGAAGATTAAGCACAAACTTATTCTTTGAAAAGTGTTCAAATTTCAAGCAAGTCTAGAGGACTAAATTGCTGCATTGAACAAGGTCATCAAAGGGTTGGCCAAGCATGTCTAAGGACAAGACTCGCAAATCTCAAGGCTGATAAATAACATAGACAATGTTAAAACTAGTCGGGCAATGAAAAATGCGCCTGAAGTTCATGATAAGGTTGAAACATCTAACAGGCAAGCAATTGATGATTGGAAGAAGTCTACAATTAGAAAGCTCCAAATTTTCCCTAACAGCTTGATCCCCATTGATCAATTAAAAGATTTCATTGAAGGTAGCATTAAGAACAAACTTAATGGAGGGACCCACTCAATCTTGACATACACTAAGCCTTATTCGACAAGAATGGACAATTTGAAGAGGCTGGTAGACTATCAACCCTTTAAATTCCAACGGTTTGATGGAAAGGCAAACTCCAAGTAGCATGTGGCTCATATCATGAAGATGTGCAACAATGTTGAGACATATGGAGATCATCTAATTAAGCATTTCGTTCGTTTATTAAAAGGAAATGCGTTCGAATGGTGCACCGACCTTGAGCCAAAGACCATTAATAGCTGAGAGCAATTGGAACACAAGTTCCTTGACCGTTTCCACAATAAAAGGTTGATAGTTAACACGATCGAGTTCGTAGATACCTACTAATGAAAGGATAAGTCAGTCATTGATTATATCAACTCGTGGAAGAATTTAAGTTTGAACTATAAAGATGGATTCTCTGAAGTTTTAGACATTGAGATGTGCATATAAGGTATGCACTAGAGGTTGCGGTACATTCTTCAAGGGATTTGATCAAAAACTTTTGAAGAATTGGCCACGCAGGCTCACGACAAGGAGTTAAGCATAACTGCAAATAGTGTTGGTAGACCACTTGTTTCAGAGTTCTTCAAGCCAAAAGACAAGCAAGAAATAACAAAGGGGGACAGACCTCCTACCAAAACTCCAACAAAAGAATTTATGGCAATACGTGTCAAACTAGCCCCGCCAAAGGAAAGGAAAAGATCAGTGAGAAGAAAGAAGCCCTTTAAAAATCAAAAAGGCTAACCCTAAAGGAAATACAAGCTAAATCATACCCTTTTCTAAACTTAAATGTCTCAAGAATCTTCAACGACTTGTTAAAAGTCAAACTCATTGAATTATTAAAAATGAAGCAGCCTGTAGAAGCTAATAAGATTGATGATCCAAAATACTACAAGTACCACTGCTTGGTTGGATACCTCATCTATGACTATTTCATCTTTAAAGACAAAGTCATGGAGCTTGCTTGCTAAGGAAAAATCACATTATAGGATGATAGTATAAATGCTAACACTGTCACATTTAATAATCAAATAAATGGAGTTAACGAAACTAGCACCTCCCCTAATGAAGCTGATTGTCTCCACTAAAAAAGCTAAGTAACCGTCGAAGCTTTGCATGATTGCGATGGTCTTCACGAATAAAAATTTGATGCTAATGTCTTAACCCCATAATAAGTCATTGTTTGTCATTGACTATGTTCATAAGCAAAGATTTAATAGAATCCTAGTTGTTGGCGGCTCCACAGTTAACATTTTGTACTTGTGCATATTGAAAGAATTAGGAATCCCAATTGATGAGCCCTCAAATAGTTGCTAAATAATCTAGAGGTCCAATCAAAAGGGGTAAAAGGCTCTCGGAACCAAAAGAATGAAGCTATTCATCAGTGACATGAAATTGGCTGCCTTGTTCCATTTTATTGGTGCCAAGACATCATAGAACATACTCCTTGGCCATTCATGATTCCATGAGAATGAGATAGTTCCTTTTAGTTGATATCAATATTTTAAATATTACTGCAAAAGTGGTGTGAAAAAAGTGCTTGCCAATTGTAAACGTTTCACTAAAGCCAAGTCGCACTTTGTCGATGCAAAATAATAATGGCCATAACAAAGTCATGTACTGGCCATCTCCACATTTTCATTGCAACCAACTACTTTTCCAAATGGGCGGAGGCGATTTCTTTCACATGAAATTTTGCCCAATGTTGAAACATTCATATTTCTAGGATGTTTTTTTTGTAAAACTAGGATATATTTATCAGATTGAAGTGTATTTGTTGAATATTGTTGGATATTGTGCTTCCTAATTTGTGTTGGTCAGTGTTGGATATTGTGCTCTCCTATTATTGTTGAATATTTTTGGAGAATCTGAATTAAGTGTTTGGCATGTTGATTAAAGTTGTGAATTTGGCAAAATTTGTGGAATTCTAGCATATGAAATGTTTGCATGTAATGTGTTCGGTGAAATGCCCAAAATTGCATAGAATTGTAATGGCACGATTGTGTAATATCCTGTCAAATAACTCACATAATTACATGCTAGATGGCTATATGAAAATTGTGAGAATACATGAATAATTGGGGATTGTGTGTGAGTCATGTGCAATTGGTAACAATTGGAATTTATGTTCCACATAAGGTTAGAATTGCATTGAATATGAGGTATAGGGAGGTAACAAGGTTGAACTTTTATGAAACAAAATTTCCCATAACACTAACTAAATTGTGTCAAATTGCTATATAAAAGGAATTGGTAGTTGCTCCACACACTTCTTATTAATGTAGTAGAACTGATGGTTAAGTAATTTATTGCTTGGTACCTTGCATTTTGGGCATTCCTTGCACAATCCTCAATGAATTTCATCATTTATTATATCTGTGATTACATTCTGCAATTTATATTTGTGTAATGCTTCACCTGCCTAACCTGATGTAATTTCTAAAGTAATTAACCTTTCATTTTCAGAATTTCCAATTTGAGGATGACTCGTGAACATATTCAGATGGCCGATCTCAATGTGCAAGAAGCTAAAGAAAGTCGACCAACCTATATTTTACATTGCTATCATCATCACCACCCATTGACAACGACGAGACACAACCTTTATCCCAAACACCGTGTGATAGGTCGTCCACATCAACACATGATTCCATTGAACTGGTGGCTTCGCCAGGATAAAAAGACGAGCTTATTGTTGCAGCCCAGTCTAAGACTACAGTAGGTGAAGGAAGTCAAGCCCACTCGAGGGGCTCGAAACATGTGATGCCATATTCATTTCTGTAAGTATAAATTTGCTCTAGCACTAAAGTTCAATTATCACCTCTCATTTAATTAAAGATAAATTAATAATCATTGCCTACACGTGTATTTTACATTATTGCAGTCTGTAGAAAGAAATAACGGATTTTATAAAGTTCATTAAATTTGGATAGTGTAATGGCTCATAGATCCATTAGACTTAGATCCCATCAGATCAAAAATAAGAATGGTTTTGATTTTTCAAGGTTTGAAATTTCCAACTTTGTGCCATCGTATTGAATACCAATGAACGTGTTCATAATAGATCAAATTTGTTATTTAATGCATTGAGCCATCTTGTTATAATCCATATACATTGTAATGTAGATTTTATACCATAAGTATAATGTGATGAGACTTGTGCCCTTTTGGTTCGATTTGCCTGGGCAGAATGAATTCACATGAGATCCAAGAAAAAACACAGTTATACAACGAGTCTTTAAGAAAAAGATCGCAAAATTGATACTGAAACACTTGCACTAGACAAGATTTTTCAATACAAGAATTGATTAAATCTCATAAGAGAAGTAAGAGGAAATGAAGAGTAAGTGGGCAATAGAAACTTACGAAGTAGTTCACAAGAAAAATTAAGCTAATTGTGCAGATGATGGTGCATCTGCTTCCACAATTTATTAGGGGGGCTTAATTTCAGTGACGGCTCACTATGACCAAATGGTGAGAAATAAGTTAATACATGTTTTTGTTCACCCATTATTCAATTACATTAATTATATTTATATAATATCATTTACTTTAACTTATACTAAAATTTAATTCACAATACTGGTTGTCACATAGAAATGCCACCAACTCCTTTTGAACTGTACTCCAAAGCATGGAAGTATGTAGTTGGAGAATAGGCTAGCCCTGTAAGGCACATGGGGTAAGAAAAACTATTAAAACAATTTCATGTTGACTACAATTTGACATATCACATTAATGCTTCTTAAAAATTGTAGAAATGATAACAAAATTGCAACAAAACCAAAAATGTCGCTGAAGACCCGAAGGGATACAAGTTGCTAAAGGCTGGGGGAACTGCATCTAGCTCCATCAATAGTAATAGAATAGTCCTCAATGCACTTAGTGGATTAAAAAAGAATCGTTTGCTAGGGATGGGATCAGCGGCTAGGTCCTTCAAGCTATTATCTCGTGCCAGCAATAGCTCTACTTTCTCATCCAACACGGAGTTAAAAGAAATGTAAAAAACATTGGCATGTGCCTAGCAATAATTATGAGAGCGAGATACCGAAATAGATGACTAAAAGACTAGGTTGGCTCAAACAGAGGCAAATTTAGACAGATTTATGCGTCTTGATGGCAAGAAGTTGGGCATTAACTCTTTGGATAATGACGAAAACGAGGAAGATGATGAGGACATCGACACCTAGGTGTACCCATCCCGTGCCCTACTGTTTGACTTTCCACCCATATTTGCCCATTTTGCATTTTTTTGGCCTATTAAGGAGATTGAACAAATTGGTTATTTATATTTTGGGACTTGGATTTTGTATTAAAATATTGTATTTTAATATCTTAATTTGTATTTGTGCGTCCATTAGTAAGTTTCGCATATTGCATGTATGTATAAAATAGCTACAAGAATTCTAGGCATTTCAATATAAAGCTATCCCAAAACCATTTCAAAAATTACTATCTCAATTACAGCCATTCTAAAATCATTTTAAAAAAACTATCCTAAAACTATGTCCCAAATAAAAAAATCCTCTCAAAAAAACCACCCTAATGCCGTGCAAACAAAAATGTCCCAATACTCTGCCAAATAAACCGTCCCATATTCGTGCAAAAAAAAAAAAATTCATTCCAAAATTGTGCCAATTACTTCGTTCTAAAGTTATGTCAAAGAATTCGTACCAAAACCATTCTAAAAACTTCATCTCAAAGCCATCCCTAAATTGTCTCAACAAATCACTTATCAAAATTATCTTAAAATTGTTCAAAAAGCCCCCATCCCTCAATCACGTTAAAACCGCCTGAAATTATCTGCAATGCTATATCATTTGCGACGGCACAGATCATATCAAAAAGATGTCTCAATTCGACTTGAAATGGTCTTTTTTCTTGGAAAATTCCTTGTAAAAAGCTGTCTCAAATTCCGAGAAATTTGGTGGTGCTTGCCAATTCCACCGCATTTCCGGTTCCCTTAATTGTAAATCATGATCGACCATAATTAGTTCATTTAATACACTGGAATTTGAATTGAAGACGTCATTTATGAAGATTAAGGGTCCAGGCGTTGACCGCCCAAACACTCTTTCTGATACTTTATGGCATGTCGCATCTCCACAAACCAAATTGTGCGTGCGTCGGGGACATTAATTTTGGAGGCTTTGATTTCGCAGAAAATAATTATTCAAAGGGATTTAGCTTAAAGTTTTTAATTAGCCTAATTTGAACGAAAATTGAAAGGGGCAAAAAAGGACGTGCTTATCTATAAGTCATGCATTCTTAATATATATATATATTTATATATTTATATTTATATTTAAATGATTATATATCCACACAACACATGCTAGAGTGTGTGTGTGTGTGTGTGTGTGCATCCCTAGTTAATCTATTTTATCATTATTTTCTGTGCTTACATCCAATATTATACTAAGCGTATATACAGACCTCCATGGCAACTCCCCGCAAATGCATTAAGTTTTATAAATAAGGTATCCAATCTTCATAGCGTGGAACATGAAATATCTAGAAAGCAATAATGTCTACTATGATAGGATAAATGCGTTGAAAGTATGCACAGCTGGTCTTTCAACCATATTCAGTTATTACAGTCATAGACGCAAAAGGTTGCTCACTTGGATAATAGGCCCATGCATGGTGTACCCATCCTTCTAGATCATTGAAAATATTTATTTATATTTCAGAAAAGAAAAGCCTAATTTGAATTTATTTATTTAGCGTCAAAAAAGTAATTAAACTATTTGATGCACAATTTAATTAAGAAAGTAAATAATCATATTGTTATCGTATCACTATTAAATAATTAAAATTTGCTCTATAAAAACTATACTATTAAATAATTAAAATTTGCTATATAAAAACTATCTATAAAATGTGATGATATAAATAACAATATCATAATTTTATCACTTGTGCCAAATTGTATAATATATTAAAATGAACAATAAATTTTACTAATAAAATATTTTTGGATCTATGAAAGAACATATTTGAGAATGGTGATAAGAATGAATTTAATACACGAATAGAAGCATATGCGCAATATAATCTATATATAATTTATTTTTAATTTTATATATGTACTAAAATTTGTAGTCAATACCTTTAAAAATTATAAATGTTGTAAATAAGGTACTCATGCACATACCTATCTCAATGCATGTTAATTAATTAATTATTAGAATAAAAATATAGTAATGCATTCATAAATATCACCTTTTATATAAAGATAGCAATAAAAATATTGAGCATCATCACAATACAATACATTGCGACTCTAAAATAAATATATAAATAAAAACATACCAAAAGGCCATATATTTTGATTTAACTATTCATTTATTTGCGCTTATTCCAACCCAAGAAGATTGATTTTTTCTCACTACAATTGTACATAAATTTCAAAAAAATAAAAGCATTTTTTAACCAGAAACTGTAAACTTACTTAAAAAATCAAGCATCTCTTTACTAAAATAATAATTTTAACTTAAAAATTCAGTTTCACTTACGGTGAAAATTTTTTGAACATTCTTTAATTTTCATCATATTTTCAAATTAAATTAATTAATATGCAATTGTACGTACACCTCATGATATTAAGCTAACTTCAACTTTTGTTTATCGTTATTTTAAAATCTGTTGGTTTGCTCATTCAATAATATTTTGTCAATAAAATTAACCATTTATTTTAATTATTGTATTATTTTATACAATTAGAGTGGTAAAATTATTTATATCACTATTTATAATATTGCATATTTATCTATAATTTTTTCAATTATTTAATAGTTATCAAAATTCATTCTTCTGTTTTATTTTAATGGTTATAACAATATTGTACAAATAATTAAGCAACTTTCAAATACATGCCTTTTCGTGTTGTGTTTTTGTTTTGGCTTTTGCCACAAATACTTAAAAGCCATTACACATAAAAAAGAATAAAGGTGAAATCGAGTCAAGTCGAATTGATTTTTAATGAGTTTGAGTCAAGTTGTTAATTTTGAATTCGATATATGAATATAAAATTCAAACTTATCGAATTCGAACTCAAACTCGATCTGAAAGTACTTGAGTCCGTGTATAGTGAAAAAAATAAAATAAAATATAGAATGGAACTTGAACATTTTATAGGAATATTGAAGTTCCATTTGAAAACTAGATTGAAACGACAATCAAATTTTGATTAAATTATTCGATCGAATTGAGTCTATCAACACGATTGATTAACAACGTTGTGGAAGAATCGCAAACACAATTAGTTAGGGAACGGCAGACGGGAGACGGCAGAGTGGCTTCCAAAATGGTCGGTTCCTTGGCTAACCAATATGCTACACGTGGCACAACTTGGAAAATGGATCAAACAAGTTGAACAAAAAATCTCAGCCGCAATTTTGTTCCTGACACAGACAAAAGAGCAGGTGCCATGCATCGTTAATCCATTGATTTATTTGGCAACACCATCATTACTTTCAAGAGGATTTCACTTCATTAGCGTAGAGCACTTGTGGTCCTAATGGCCAACTCTCCCCTATTGATTCATGTTATGGCTAGTCCAAAGTTATACTCTATTGGTTGGACACAGTTAGTTAATAAATACTTTCCACAAAGTTGAAGGTGAAAACATACAATGAAAGAAAAATATCGCAATATAATAATATGCATGAGATCTATTACAATGCCACACACTGTCAAACTCTTCAAGCTAGCCCCATCACATATGCATAATAAACTCAACAAACCGAAGTTGTGAAAAGAAAAGCCCTAATACACACACCCACACGGACCAATCTAGTAACAGACAAAAAGGGTTGGCCTTGAAAAGGCTGCATTCCTCGTTAATGTTCGGTCTAGCTCCCGCACTTTCACTTACATTAAACATATTTCGATATTTAGATCATAAAAGGGGAAAAAAAATAGAAATCACATAAAACCAAAGAAAAATTGTTAATGTCGAATCGAGTGTGGTGGCATTCTCGTTGAATAATGGGTTAAATAGAAGATTGAAAATGAGGAGAGAAGGAAATGGTGAGTAGAGGGTTAGGAAAGTTCAGATGAAGAATCTGTATTTCACAGTGAATTGGCGTGTACAAATATTTGTAAGGGTAGATTCGTACTTGAACTTTGATGACTAAAATGAATTCTTTCTGGGGTTTACGCATTTTAAACAGTGTTAAATTTTATGTTCACTAACCATACCCAAAATTTTGATTTTTCTGACTTCATGATATCCTCCATATAGTATATAATGAGTGTGTGTTGCGTAATGATACCATGTTTAGCATCACGGAAATTAGTATCTCTACGTTAATATATTGTGGAGGCGTTGATTTTATTAAAACAAGACATAGGATTTAGTATAATATTTCTAATTAGCCTACTTTGAACTTTTTTATTGTCTTATTTTGAATATTACTTTGTAATGATATCAAATTAGATAAATTTAACTACGTAAAATTAATAATTATTACTAATATTACCTACTATTGTCTGATCGATATAAACCGAATCTCTTACACGACCAACCACTCCAAACCCCGATGCTCAAAATATAAGAAAAGTTAGAATTCACCCTTGGCTCTTTCTCCTCAAAATTTCACACTCCAATTATTAGTTGTAGCAGCCTTTCAATTTTCTGCTCCGCCACCATCCTGATTATCCTTCACAATTAGCCAATGATTTGCCAAATCCAGCTGATTAATCGCCAGCTTCGTCCTCTCCTCCTCATGAGACCAGCTTCTTTGCATTTGCCAGCACGCCGGCGCCATCTTCACCTTCTCCACTTACATTTTCCCTTTGTCACCCTTGTCATTCAATCCACCCTTATTCCCACAGCTCACACAAATAAACACTAAATAATTCTTGAGCAATTTAGGAGCAAACCCTGAAACCCCCCAACCCTGCGTACCTAGCTATCCCCCTCGTTCTTTAAAAATCCCACGGCGACCGGCGGCGAATGAACAAGAAGACGACTTAGGAGTGGCAGACGGGACAGGTTTGGCCCGGCCTCGCGTATAAATACATATACAGCAACACAACATACCCGACGGGTACTTGAATTAAAAACTAAACATCCTTCATATCCTCTTTCATAATATCCATTCAAAATACATGAAATCTATTACAGTGTTACACATTATCAAACTCTTCAAGCTGATCACATATGCATTAATTAATTTTTATAACCTGCATCTTCATCTGGATCAGCAAATAATCTTCTCTCTGATTAATTTATGGCAATAATATATGTCGTAATCGATCCAACATAAACCAAACTTTAGGAAAGAAAAGATGGAAGGATATCCGGAGCCCTGAGGCGTGCACCTTTCCTTGGATACATCGATCAGAGGATAGCGTAGGCATCACCTTCCTCCGTCCTCTTAGTTCATTCAACAGTCAAGTGGGCCCTTGGACAACCTGCAGTGAGAAAGTGCTTTCGGGCCCTTTCGATGGATCCATCAATCAGAAGGCAGCAGCTGAAGCAATCAACTTGATTAACCCTGCAGCGATTCCCATGGCTATCCAACCTCCGACCAGCATCCTCAATGAAAATATCAGCAATGGTTCGCCCCCCAGAGTGCCTCCTATTCCACCAAAAACTAGTAGAGTGAAGCTCGCAGCAGCAACCACAGCCCCCAGCCTCCAATAGTAGCTTCCCACAAAGGCAGCCGCCACCAAAGGCACCGCCGCACTCACAGAGTATACAAAAGCGGAGACGGCGGCTGCATGAAGAGGGCTTGCCAACTGGTTTTCAATGCTGCTCACCAGCCGATCATCAGCCCTTTGTTCTCTCATCATCATCTCAGCCACCTTTAACTTGTTCTCTGTGTATACAGAAAAGAAGGTCTTGGCTGCCATGCCGCAAGCGCCAGCCACCATCAAAACCATTCCAGTCCTGATGATGGCGGTGGCATCATCAGGGACAACAGATCCAACTCCCATCATAATCGACACGACGACAAGTAAACCATCGTAATTTGAAGCAGCCCTGGTCCAGTAGTATTTTCTGGGATATCTCGTACTACCATTATTATTATTATCAGTAGCTGGGTCAACCACAATTACGGCTGCATCACGTCCGGTTTGGTTGCTGTCAGCCTGTGGACCTACTGGGTTAATATTTGCTGCCATTCCCATGAAAAATGTAGCTGAAAGGATTGCTTAGATTAATGCGATTGTGCTTGTGATGAAGGGAGGAAGAATTTTTTGCTTCTGGGTTAAATGAGTGTTTGGTATGAAGTGTGGAGGAAATGCTAGTGACCCGGCAGTATAAATCGGCCGAGTAGATAGTTCCATTCGATGGTGCAGCTTGTCACGATTTTTGCATTTTTTCTTTGTTTTTTGCTTTTTTTTTTTTTTTTATATTAATTGTAGTTAATTAAAGGGCTTCTCGAATATTGGCGCTGGCCTGCCAAAAATCGCTCCCTAATACTGCCGACCGAGACTACAAAGACAAGCACTCCCAATTGACGTCACCTTCCCCACGTCAGCTTGGTGTAATATTGAAATTTATCAATATAAAAAATGCAAAATATAAATGTCAAAATATTTCAAAAAAAAGAAGTTACAACCAACTCTTGAACCATTTTTCTTTATCGGGCTTTTTACCGATTAATTAAATGCTGCAAATCGTTTAGGCTATGTTCGTTTCCCTCTTATAAATTATTTATCAACATTTAAAAATCTTATAAAATTTTCTTTTGTAATTTTTTATAATTAATTAATAAATTTTTAATTATTACACATAATCACAATTAAATAAACACCTATCACTATAATTTTTTTACTTACATTTATTTTTTTATTATTCTATAAAACTATGTACTTTAACATTATTCAATCATTATCACATAATATATATATATATATATATATAATTTTCCCACCTATATTTGTTTTCATTTTTTACCCTAAAACATATACTGCAATCATTAAATTTTTTAATTTTATCTCTATATCTATCTTATTTTTACACATTTTTTTGTAAAAAATTCACTTAAAAACGCACACAAAAAAATCAAGACAATCATAACCTTAAATTTTCCTCCCCATCTTAATTAAGAAATAAACATAGCTTAGTCATTAAGGATAACCAAGCTTCATATAATCTTCTGCTTTTCAAGAAGTCTATAACATCATTTGTCTTGTTTTGCATGGGTACGGATGGCCAATCAGCGGATCCGAATTACGAAGGAGCAGATGGAGACGGAGAACGAGGCCAAGTGGTCAAACTGAAAAAGCAATTATTATTTTGTTTGGAATTATTTAGTTTCGCCTTAATATTGTCCATTATGCGACGAAGAAAAGTAGTATTATTATCATTATAATAATTAACAAAAAAAAAAAGTGCAGTCGAAAGCATAAACATTACAAACAATCGCTAATATTCCCACATTCAAAATCACAATCTAAAGCTTATATCACTACTTGCCATACAGTCTTGCAATCATATGTTAGTTAATGTCTTAATAATGACGATGATGATGATAATAATAATATGTTTACTTGCTATTTATGTGACTGAATACACTTTATATAACTAGTGATTATATTTTATGGGGATACGGATTAATAAACAAATAAAAACAAGAAGGAAAAGGAGTAAAACTGCAAAAAAGGATAATTGAGAAAAGAGACGTACCGACCTTTCTATATGTGAATCAGTTGCCCCAAAAGTCCATCATGCTCGAGATAAGAACTCCATTTTTTCTCGAGAGAGAGATGAGATAAGAAGACCATTTGTAGCCAGAAGAACATTCTAGCCACAGAAACTTCTTTCAGAGTGACAAAAATAACTTGGTGGCCAAAGTCGAGGGAACGAACAAAGGACGTATCACCTGTAGCATTGTTCACTTTGTATGGTGTGATTAATGTTCTAAAGATTATTGGAATGAAAATTTAATGTTAAGATAATGTAATACGATGTTCATTAATATAGATTAAATATAGGATAAGCTAGTGATGTGTTCACTGTGTTGGATTACTTAATGTGACTATTTTTTTTTTCCCAAAATATCCTTACATTTAATTCTTTTTCAACACTTATTAATGTTATAATTAATTTAAAATGTTTATAAAAAATACTCGTGATAACTCGCGGAAAAAAATTCTGATACAAAGACTAAAATTAGTAAATATGTCTTTTTGATGTGTCACCCAACGGGCCGATTGATTGGGATTCTTTTGTTATGGCCTATTGAACTGGATTATTTATCCAGAATTGTGAAAAAAATAAAACTAAGCTCATGATTCGTCCTGGTAAATTAATTTATCAGGCCTAATCATAGCACTGCATCTGCTTTAGGGAAAATAATTAGAAACCAATAAAATAGCATAATTTAGAAAAATTTTAATTTTATTAAAATATTATTAATTCCAAACAATAATACTCAAATTTTAAAATTAAATGAAAATTTTAAGAGAAAGAAAAGGAAAATAATACAAGGGTACTTTAGGAAATTGACATTGCGACACCCAAATGTCTATACTATATTATTATTTCAATAAGAATTTTCGATTGTATAAAGTGAATTTACACATGCACCCTTATATTAAATATTTATATTCTTTCTATCATTTTTGTTTCTATTTTTATTCTACCTACAATTTATTCATTCACTCAAATTTTATTATTTTAAAATTTTTTAGATCTTTTATCATTTTTGTTATTTTAAACATTTTAGCACAATGTTTAAGCACATAATTTTGTTTTTTTTTATTTTTATTTTTCTTTTAACCTTTTATTGTAGGTCTTCTATTAAACTTTCTCTCTCTCTCTCTCTCTCTCTTTTTTTTTCTAAATTCTCTTGATATTTATTTATTTTATTATTTTAATATTAAATAATTTTATTTATTTAATTAAAATATAATAATTTCATAATTTATAAATAAATTTGCACCCGCACATCGTGTGCAAAATTTTCTAGTATAGATTAATTAATTCTAACTACCAACCTACGCCCCCTTAGGACTAAACTAATTTTCTCATAATAATATAATATATCTATATCACATTAATTCGAATAGGGGCATAGTTATGTTAATTTATTCATGAATTCATATCTGTAAATTGATTAAGTTCGGGAATTTCTTCTGTTTATGTGACATATTTTATAGTACATCAGTACCCAATTAGATTGTAAAAGATTTTCTCAATTAGCCTATTTTACTTTATTGTATCCGCTCGGCGTTTCTATCCAATTTTCTCATTTTAACGAATTAGCGTAACAAACTTGTATATCTGCAATCTCTTCCATGCCATATGTTATTTTACTTTCAATTAATTTTATTAATTACTTTTAGTACAAAGTATAATTAAGATATAAATTCGTATCAAATTTTTAGTGCTATAATCTCGGTGTTATTACTTTGACACAACCCAAGTTGGCTTATGTGATCTTGCAACAGCTGTTGCAGTACTTGGACAGACTACCAAAAAGACATTATCATAAGGATTTTCTAGAAGGACTAGATTGCGACTAGTTGAAGAGTTAGACCGAATATTACAGGAGATTTAGACGTGGATCCTGTGTGAATTTTCTATTAGTTGAATCATTGAAAAAACTTATTATAATTAAAAGATGAAATCTAGTGGGTTTTTGAAGATCTCTTTGACAGAATTTAATGGAAGAAAATACGCAATTTGAATCAACATGGAAGTTATAAGACTAAACCTTTACTTGTGGATCCTTAGAAGGTATGAATATCTACTTGAAGATGGAAATTGCAAACTGCAATCTGAAAATTATTGACAGATTCTGTTGCAACGTAGAAAGCATCAATATATGATTTATGTTGATTTCGATAGAAATTTGAGGGAAAATTTTAGGATTGATTACCACTTCATCAAAGTTGTAAGATAGGCTAGTGTTATTCCTGAGAGGGAGAGAAGGAAATTCGAGTGTGCATCATCTAGAGAGAGAAAAGAAATCCATGTACACATCATTGGGCGAGACACGGAAAGAACTTTTTACATGCAAGGAGTTAATCATTATCCAAGTTCCATCACCACATTAAATTGTCGATTTTTCTTAATCATCGGAACGAAGAGATTGTGTCAATGTTTTAGAATCTAGACTGGGAGGAAGCTTGGGTTCATGTAGAGGCAAAAGAATCTAGCTGTCTTAAGGGATTTAGGTTAGAATTGTTTAGAGTTGGTACTAAAAGGATTTGACAAAATGCAAGTTATTTGCTATGGATTTTTAACATGTAAATACTTGAAAAATTGGTAGATTATTTGTTTTGGATGAAGCCTCACAAATATTAAAGATTTATCTTCGAACTGGATTACCAATTCTTGTATACTTCTTTAATTACCGTACTAATGTGTTATGCATGTTACAACACTTACTATAATCTAAACTGGCTGGTAAACCAACAAAAATAATATTTTTGTGCTATATATAATGATTTATGAAAAAATTGATACATCATATGTAGTTCAATGAGTGATCAAAATATATTTCATATTATTGTAATTATCAAATTAAGTTCTTTTCCAATAGTTAAAAGAAGAAATGAGCATGGTATTACATTTAAAACCAATAATGCAATTAAAATTAAGGATGTATTATTTTAAAAATTTTATAATTGATATCTTAGGAGCAGGCAATAGATTTTACAACTTTTAATAAGGGAAGAAAACATATTAAATAATATGGTAACTATCGAGTAAATTTTTTTTTAATGTTCTCTAATCAATCAAGAACGTTGATTTTGTTTATCAATTTTTCGCCTCAAAACACAATATAATCTTTACACTTTTTATAATTTTTATCTTTTACCTTTATACAACTTTCAATAAAAACACACATAAAAATAAAAGCAAACATCATGTAACTAATTAAGCATGAATCGTGTAATTACACTTAAAAAATCAATAATACATCTCTTTTTTTTCTTTTGACGAAGAAAGGGAATTTTATCCATGAGCATCAACATGCAAGATTTGAATTTTATCTTTTCAAGATAGTCCCACGGTCATGGATCAGAGATCTTGGATAGGAAAAATCTTATTTCATAGAATTCACCTTAGATATAAGCTGAAAACAGTCGCCTTCCACCACCACCTTCTTCCATTGATAATCACGTGCCATCTCCATCACCGTTTGATTCGCTAGAAATTCAGCATGCTCGGTCGGCACCACATGTTGTCAAGATGCTTTGATCTCCAGGCTCCACGATGTACCCTGTGGTCTTGAGTGATAACACCCAATCCTCTACCTTTGAAAGTTGGGAAGAAGGACCCATCTAAATTGATTTTTGTAACATTTGGTTGGGATTTTCTCCCATTTGTAAGAAGACCCTCTCCGGGTGCTCCTCATGTAAAGTTTGAGCATGAAGAAAATCGAGCAAGAAAGCTGTTGCTCTCTTGCATATTTGCATAAGAGTATGGAGGGCAAGTTCCGTAAGGCTTGCCTCAAACGCCAATCAACATTATCAATTCAGCAGATTAACAAACATATATAGCATAAATTCTAAAATAATCTATAAACTTCTTGACCAATTCATCACTTACCAAAATTAAAATGTCAGTCAAAATACAATTCCATCAAAGAAAATACCCATCAAAATATTTATTTTCTTTGCTTCTCTCTCTTCCTATTACACCATTTCTACATTTTTCACCAACCCTCTCTCTCTCTCTCTCTCAAATACCTGTCTAATTGCAAGTAGCAATTTAAGTACAAAGCCATTGTGATTTTCAGATACGACTGAGTCATATGCCACTACTTTGAATAATGTTAAGAATAATAAAAAGCGTTAAATAAACTGTAGAGCAAAAGGAAAGATTCCAACATAAAGGTGGACGAAGTTATTTAAAACTGTCGAATTTAAAAGATTATAAATGGCTTAACAGTAGGATATATCAATTGTCTAGCAAAAACTCCTCTTTCATCAAATATACATCACTTTCTGAAACGTAAGTAAATATAAATAAATCGTACTTTCACACAGTCTACATGCAGATACTAAGAGTTCCTCAGTTGCCCTCATATTTTGGGTCAGCCATCACATAATGATAAGCAATCACCAGCACGAATGTGAAGATACCAAGAAAGTTGGCAAAGAAGCCCAAATCCTGATCATCAATCATCTGTCATGAAAAACTCGATCAGTCAACAATATTTCAAATGAAATACAATAAGATCTTTTATTACTACCACAAAAATTGCACAAGTAGCAGAAGACAACTTTGACAAGGTGCTGGTTCCAAAATATTAATATTACCACGTAATATAAGGATCATGAATCAATTCATATCACTGACTTAATCAATTTATCTGACTATGACATAGGTAGCCTACCCCCAGACTTGGCAGTAATGAGCACAAAGGTATAAGTAATGGGTGAGAGAGTGAGAGTAAGTAGAAATAGTATCTATAAGATGGGAACCACGGTGAATGAACTTCATGAACCTCTTTTTCCGCTTTCCTTGGTAAATGCAAGTTCCAAACCCATTCATAACTTAACTAATTCAGAGAGTAAATCTCAGAAATAGGATCAATTACAAAGTGGAAGGTAAGGAAATGTCATTTTATTATGAAATTAAACACTTTCAATGGGCAGTAAGCACTTTATGTATTCAAAATTCTTTCTTCGTTCTAGAAATGCTTTATGTTTCAACTCATTGCATGGAGTTGAATATAAATAATCCCTCATTTTCTACAATTCTGTTCACTACACTTCACCATCAAATTTTGTTTCATAAAAAATATTTGTTTTTGTAATGCGAAACAGAGCACTCTCTGCGTCATTTTTAGTTTTCCACTCCTCAGCAAAAGGTCAAAACATAGGATTCACCAAACACGCCAAATAAAAAGTTCCATTCCCTTGTAAAACTATAATCTATAAACCAAAAGCTTTAACCAAACTTACAAAAACTATTAAAAACGTCATGTAATTCACCTAAAACCCTAAGCCACATCAGTTAATTAATTGACCTAACATAATAAATCAAACAAAATTAAAAGCACCAATAGCTCAAAGATCGAATTTCCAATTAACAGAAATTTAAATTTAATTAGTAGACCAAGAAGCAGCAAAGAATAGACACAAACAAAAAAAGTTTAAAATAAATACCAAATTAAAAATGACAAAATAATTGAAATATAGGATATGGAAAACGAGAATATAAGTATCTTACTTTTGTAATCGGATGTGAAATACAGAATCAACAGTGATGCTTAGATCTGTAGACCTGCACACTACAAACAAAGTAGTTCCGGGTTATCAGCTGCTCGATGCATACAAACTAAATTTTAAGTGTTCGACATGTTAACTCACTTTAATTACCAATAGCTATAAATTTAATAAAAATTAAGAATCATGTGATAATGAATTATTGTTGCAAGTCACTGCACACAAATAGTTGATAATTGGTCATTCAAATTTGTAATTTTTTTAATCAGTAAATGTTATTGTTGACTTTTCAATGAACTTCTATATCTAATACTATATAAAAAGCATGAAGGTGGTATGGTAACAGCCATGGTGTTTCAAGAACAAATATTTAAAAAGAGACTAAGTTTTGCACTTTCCTCCCTGAATGTTCATTTATTATATTTCAATTCCTCACATTACATATACTTTCTCCTTCTCACTTTTGTCTCCCAACTTTCATTTTTTAACTTTTTTATTTATTATTTATTTTAATTTTTCTTTCATTATTTTTTAACCTCCAATTGGCTTTTCTTTGCTTTATTTTAAAGTATTTCATATAATTTAGAAAGTGTTTTGTATAATTTTATATTGTGCATAGATTATTGATTATCAATTTTCTCTCAAATTTATGCAAATTCTTAGTCAAACAATATAATTATGTTACGTTAATCAAAATAAAATATATTTTATTGACATAATTTACTTATAAAATAATTTTTTTATTGCACACATAATGAGTGTACAGAATGCTAGTGCTATATTATAGCTAGGTTTGTCGATCCTCATTATTTGATTTTGACCAAAATTCTTAGTTAACATAATTTTTTGGACTTTTTTTATTAGTATTTGTTAGTTAATTATTTTTAAAATTTTAAATTTTAAAATTTCCTAAATATTATTTACTAAAGTTTGGCCGTGTTATTGATTTAAAGTCAAATCTTAAATTGCTCTTCATGCTGGAAAAATTAAAACATAATACAGGAAAATCAGTTCAGCATATTAACAAACATGTATAGCACAAATTCTGAAATAATCTAGAAACCCAACGGGCAATCAATTACTCTCTAGAAATTGAAGTTTCAAAGGACAGCAAATCTAAAAATAACACTGGCTAGGGCATAAGTCAGACTGTAAAACAACCAACCTTCCAGGCCTTACTTGCCAATTGCCATGAAAATCAACATACTAATTGAGAAGACATATATAATTAAAAAGATAGCCACCGTGTAAGAAAGACTAACTAGAAAGAAGATCTTCAAGGACATTCAAAATTTCACTCCTTTCACGAGGTTAACAATATACCGGGCAGATGCCGGCTGCTTCCGGCGGTTGGATAACTTTTCTCATTCTTCTCAATCCAACGGTAGATCCTAAGGATTATCTGTCTCTAGATACGAAATCAAGTTTACCCTGGGAAACAGATAACTTCTAACACAGATCTATGTTTATGTGTGTGGCGGAGATGGTGCAGCGACAGAAGGGGAAAGGGGGCAAAATTTTCCGATCAAAGTAACCGTTGAGAAAATTTATCCACGAGATACATCTTTACACAAGAAGGATGTCCTTAAAAGAAAAGATAAGAATAATCCATCAAAATTCTCCGAGAAAAGAAGTAGAACCGCTTCCCTCTCAACATTCATGAATTTCAACAGCTTTTCCATTACAATCCGAAACAAAATAATTTGTTTTCCCGCTGTGATTCTTTAAATTCAAAGTAAAAACCCTAAAACCCAGACAATCATGGTTCCCATCAAAATCAAATCATAGCCTACATAGCATATAAAAACCATAAATCACAAAATCAGCAAACTAGAACACCGATAATTCCCTAAAACAAGAGGGAGAAAACAAAAGACCTTTGACTTACCAGGCAAGTTTGCTGAATCGTCTTTCCCTCGGAAACCTTTCCGATTGGCAGCGAGACCAATAGAAAATGAGAGCCTTTATCGATAAAAAATAAATTGAGGCCGAAATGAGGCCTCAATTTGGTTTGGAGATACATAAGAGAAATTGGATATAACCACTGAAAAACCCAATGAGGCCCATATTAGTTAGGCAGTTAAAAAAACACTGAATAAAAAATTAGGATCACTGGCGTTGAATAGCAGTGACGTGAATTTGGTTTGGCTTTATTTTCACGGAACAATTTTCATCCGGTAACGTTTAGTGAGAGGGTCGAGAATGAGAACGAATTCCACAATTACTGTTTGGATCACTATCATAAGAATTCATAGTTGAGATCCGTATTTAAAAATTTAGAATTCATCAAATTTGGAGGGTTTTAGAGGAAAATCCAAATTTGATTTTCAATTTTTTATAGCTTATTTAAAATATTTATGTCTTGTTAATTTAATGTATATGTAATATACACTATATATACATACATAATTAAAGATCATGCTTATTTTTTACTTGTCCAAATATAAAATTACTAAATTAACTTTATTTTTAGAAAAACTTGCTTTTTGTTTTTTCTTCTTCTTTTTATGTATTTTGTTCCTCGTTCTTTCTTTTTTTTTTTTTTTTTCTTTTACCATCTTTCTCATGCAAATTGTTTACACTTTTATCTTATGTTTGAAGGCTTAAGACAAACTATTTTTTTCTATTTTTTCTCCATTTTAATTAGTGTACATTATTTTTCTTTGATATTTATTTTTCGTTTAACTTATTGTTGCATTTATTTTATTTTATTTTATTTTATTACAAACATAGCATAAAAATAAAATAAAAGATAGAATGTAAAAAAATAAAAAGTTAAAAAATGAAAGTTGGGAGGCGACGGTGAGAGGGAAAAAGTATATATATAATATAAAGAATTAAAATACACTTAATGAAATTTGGCAGAAGAAAGTAGAAAATTCAGTCTCATTTAAATATTTATAGTTGAAAGATCAGGGCTGTTACTGTGCCACCTTCATGCTTTTTATTATATAGTATAGCATAGATATAGAAGTTCCATTGAAAGTCAACTATAACATATACTGATTAAACCCATTACGAATTTAAACAACCAATTATCAACTATGGCTTGCAACAGTAGTTCATGAACACACAGTTCTTTTCCTTATCAATTTTTTTTATTAAATTTATAGGTATTGGTAATTAAAGTGAGTAAACAATTAAAATTTGGGTAAGCCTCGAGCAGCTGAGAACCCAGAATGACTGTGTTTGCTGCCTGCTGATCTACAGATGTGAGCATTGCCGTGGTCGATTCTGTAATTTACCACTGATTTTGAACGTACGATGCTTAGGGTGCCAACCTCTATTTCTAAAAAATGATTTTGCAAGCATTTGGGAGTGTTGAATTTTTAGAGTGAGTAGTAGTGAGTTATACGTGATTAAATGAATTATGTAAGAAAAAATGTTATGATGGCCTTTTGCATGTGTAGTTAGTTAATTTTTTTTGTGTTTGATGATGGAATATGAGTTGGAAAATATGTTGATGTAATAGGTAAGTATATATATTGAGATAGATGATTTGATATAAAAGTAATATTATTATTGTTATTATTATTATTTATACTATATTGTTATTTAAGTGAAAGAAGTGATTTTACAAAAATATTCTTAAGAGAAAGACTTATATTTTTCTATCATTTTTGTCTATCTTTTCCTACAAGTATACAATTTACATCTAAATGTTATTGCAAGTTTGATCATTTTTCAATGTTTTTTTTGATTTTTTATTAATATTTATTTCAAGTACTTTTTTCGAAATGTACAATCATATAATTTAATGTTTTAATTTTTTATTTTTCAATTTTCTGTTAATATTTTTATTTGTGTTTGGGATGGATGGTTTGATATGTAATTAATATAAATTATTATTATTATTATTATTATTTTTGTTGTTGATATTATTGTTGTTATTATTATTACGGTTGTTATTACTGAAGCGCCACCCTGCTACAACCGCCACCAACCGTGTTGTAATCCACGTCCCAAAACCTAGATCCGGCTGCCGGAAGCCATGTCCTCCACCATCAGCCTTCGGACAATGACGTGGCGTCTCCGTCACCGTTCGAACCACGGGAAAATGGACTATTTTTGGTTGGTCGTGTGACATCGAATTGAACACCGCCATCGCGACGGACCTTGGTGAGGGAACGGCGATCCAAAGGACGCGGTGGTGGCGGGGAGAGAGAAGCGGACCATTGGGGCGCTACCGTTGCCGTCCGAACCACGGCAAAGTGGAGAAATTTCGGTTGTCGGCACGACACTGGAGAGAGCACGACCACCACGGCGACTATTAGCGTGGGAACAGCGATGGCGAGCAAATAACATTGGCTGAGAGGGAGAAGAGGAGCGTTGGCCGAGCCAAAGGAGAGAGAAGGATAGGCTACGCATGGGGGGTGGGCCACCGACACAGAGAGAGGGAGGACGTGCTTTTCGGAAAATTTTCAACAAAAATGTGTTTGGGGTGCTTTTCCGAGAAAGCACAGCGTCACAACCTTCTACCGGAGATTCGGGGTCCGAGCCAATCACAGTGTTAAGTTCTCGTTTTCCATGTTCTATATTTCAATTATTTTGTCATTTTTTGAATCGGCACTTACTTTGATCCTTTTCATTTATGTCTCTTCTTTGCAGCTTCTTGATCTACTACTTAAATTTAAATTTGTGTTAATTTGAAAATTCAATCTTTGATCTATTGGTGCTTTTAATTGGGTGTTAATTTGTAATGTTTTGCCAACTAATAAACTGCTGTGGTTTAGGGTTTAGCCATTTAGGTGAATTACATGACGTTTTTAATAGTTTTTGTGATTTTGGTTAAAGCTTTCGGTTTATGCACTATAGTTTTACAAGGGAATCAAACTTTTCATTGCAAGTATTTGGTGAATGCTTTGTTTTGACCTGCTGCTGAGCTGAGGAGGCGAAAACTAAAAATGAAGCTGAGAGTACTCTGATTGGCACTGCATAAACATATGGCCACGTTGTTTCAAATTTTGACGTGTTTTTAAGTATTTTTATCACAAAAATTGTATAAAAATAAAAATAAAATTTAAAAAATATAATAATTAAGTGTATATTTTGACTCAAAAATTTAAAAACAAAATTCATGGGTGAAGCATAGTGAACAGAATTGTAGAAATGAGGGATTATGTATTTACGGCTTCATATAGTGAGTTGAAACACAAGGCATTTCTAGAGTGAAGAAAGCAAAGAATTTTGAATACATAAAGTGCTTTCAACCTACTGAATAAATTGCTATATTTCAATAGGAAGAATTTTGCCTATACTTCCAACCCTTTGCTTGCGCATTGTAGGACTATATTAGATGTGGAAGGAATATAGTTTGGCTGCTGAAAATGTTTAATTTAATAATAAACTTACATCACCTCACCTTCCATTATGTAATTGATCCTATTTGTGAAGTTTACTCTCTAAATTGGTTAAGTTATGAATGGGATTGGAAGCTGTATTTATCGAGCAAAGCAGTAAAAGAGGCTCATGAAATTCATCGCATATGACTGGCCCGTAGACTAAATTCTTGTATTGGAATTTTATTAAGAAATTTGTACAAATACAATTATAATTTGAATCAAATAAATTTCTATGGGTACAATCTCTAATTTAATCATCTGATTCTCCTTTTAACTTAAGAAACTTGAATGTTCTTACAAATTTCTGGAAATGTTTATGAATTTGACCCTTATTAAAATCCGCTGAGCTTCCAAGAAACTTTAATTTATTGAGTTAATACCACGATCCTGGATTAAACTCTTAAATTTAATAAACTTTGTGAAAATGTTTTAAATGTTGCAAAAACGTCTTGAATGCTAATTGAAGAATAGAGTCGGAGTTGAATGAGCTTTTGAGCTTTGATTCCTTTGATATTAGTTGGAACTTTAGATAACGTTAATCCATGAGTTTAACGACCCAAATGTGAATTAAACACTAGATTTGATGAATTCTTTGAAAAACACCTTGAATTTGATGATGCAATCTCTAGAACTTTTTGAAACTTGTGGAGAGAATTTGGATTTCTTAAATACTTTTTCACTGGAAGTGTCTTTTTCACTTGTTGTTTTTATGTGTTTTTCTTAAAACTGTTGAAGGCTACCTGCATTTTATAGGGGTGGGGAGGGCTAACTGTCATATTTTGGTGGATGATGTGGCGATGTTTGATTAGCTATCACATTTTGATTTGTACCATTGATTGTCACAATTATCTCCTTTCTATATTTGTAAAAACATAAATTGTGACTTGCCAATTAAAGGTGCCATGCAATTTGATTGGTCAATTTTGTCACATCGCCTTCTAATTGATTTATCATATTTTGTATTAAATATCAATGTATTTTATTATTTAATTCTAGAAATTATATTTAATAAAATGCCTAATATATAAATAATTGATTTTTCTTTTAATTGATATTCAATACAATTAAATGCCACGTGGCGGCATTTTATTGAACAAAAATTTTATTTGTTTACAATACACTTGAGTCTGGTTCTCATCTTACACACACTTTTTCTACTTATTCTCACAGTTTCACCTGGTACCTATACCTTTTAGCTTACTGATGCGTTTTAGGGATTTGTCGAACTTTATTTTATCATTTTTTATTTTTATTTTTATTTGTTAATGGATCTTATTAATAATTTGAGCCATATGAGCTTTTTATGTTAGGGTTTAATAGGATTTAGTATAATAGTATTTTTATTCAATTGAAATGGAAAGATCTTTGATATTGAATTGAAAGTTATGAAATCATTCAATTTTATCTGGATTTGAGAATATTCAAATCGATTCAATAGTCATGATCCTTGTGTGAATCGTGACGTATCAATCGATTTCAGTGTATCGATTGTGGCTGTCCTATAACGCCGTTTTTCAGGTTTTAGGTTCAATTTTGATTTTAATACTTCGGATCGGATACTTTAATGCATGATTCATGTTCTTGGAATCCAATTTGGGTTCAATCTTACTTTTATTCTTCCGCTGTGTTTTTTATCGTGTCAGTTGGTATTAGAGCGGATTGTGTCTGTCTATATCGGGTTGAATCCAATTTTACAATATTGGGTTGATGTTCATCGCTCTATTCGCATCCTTGGGATTTTGGATTCGAGTTCGATTATATCGTTCGCTACCCTATTACTTCCGTTGTAATTTTCTGATCATGTTAGTTGGTATCAGAGTAAGGTAGTCTTGAATCTTAATTTGATACGCTTTCTTGTTAAGAAAAAAAAAAGAGAGAAAAAAAAAAAGAAAGGCAGAATTCAAAAAAACCTGTAAAAAAAACAGAGAGAGAAAAAATTGGAAAAAAGTTGCAGAAAAAAAAAACAGGAGTGGAAAAAAATATAAAAAATAGAAAGAGAGAGAATTTATCTGTACTTATTTCTACAGTATGTCAGATGATCATGCATATTACAAGTGAGTGTTTGATGAAATCTAAAAGTTGTCCAGAACTGTGGATAAATTACAAAATTGTCTTACTAGAAATAATCGTACTTTGAGACACAAGAAAACAAGAAATAGATATATACTGTCAAGACATCGTCATGGCAAAGATTATGAATCGAACGAGGATGAGTACGACGAGACATCCAAGGTATCAGATTCTTTTATTGAAAGTCAATATTGGTTATATTTTAATTGCTTTTAATGTGGACATAACATGAGTAAATGTCGAAATGAAAAAGTTGATGCTTATATTAGCATTTGCAAAGTTATAGGAGAGAAGAAAAGTCCACCCATAAAGATGTCATCTTTGTCTGAAGTGAAGATTGTAGAGAAAATGCCGCCAGAGAAAGTACAATATGAAGATAATGGCAGCACCAGCATGCATGTGGGAATTAAGGAAGAGAAAAGTAAACGAGATGAAATAACAAAATTAGTAAAAACTGAATAGGATAATTGAGACGGAAGAATCTATAGAAATTAAAGTGGAAGTTGAGGACAACCACAAGAATGAAGAACAAATAAAAGATAAGGAGATTGAACTTTTACAGAGTCACATGTACGTTGACCCATTTGACTATCTAGCAAATGCTCTATCCATTTGTGTTTCACAGGAGTTGAAAATATATTTTTAAGGAGCTTGCATATGTTCATCCAGCATAACATTGGTAATATTACATAATTTGTTATGTGGTTCGCTAATAGAGTTTCATTGTTGGATATAAAAGGTTGAAGCTAGAGTTTAAATAAGATGATAAAGAGTTGAGAGGCGTCCAGAGATTTGTATTTCATCCAAGAGGACACAAGCTCAAATTGAAGGCAATTCGCCCTTAACAGAAGGGGTATGACGCGATTCAAGGATTCGTCAAATTTTATTTTAGTATTTATTATTTTTATTTTTATTTGTTAATGGGCCTCATTAATAATTTAGGCCATATGAGCTTTTTATGTTAGGATTTGATAGGATTTAGAATAAATAGTATTTTTATTCAATTGAAACACAGCAATCTTTGATATTGAATTGAAAATTATGAAATCATTCAATTTTCTCTGAATTTGAGAATACTTAAATTGATTCAACAGAGATGATCTTTGTGTGAATCGTGACGTATCAGTCGATTTCAGCGTATCGATTATGGTCGTCCTATCACGTCGTTTATCAGTTTTTGGATTTAGTTTTGATTTCAATACGTCGGGTCGGACACTTAGATGCACGATTCATATTCTTAAAATCCAATTTGGATTCATTCTTACTTTTATTCTTCCGCTGTGTTTCTAATCACGTCAGTTGGTATCATAGCGGATTGTGTCCGTTTACATTATGTTCAATCCAATTCTACCATGTTGGGTCGGCATTCATCACCTAATTCACATCTCTAGAATTTCGGATTCAGATTTGATTACATCTTTCGCTACCCTTTTGTTTCCGTTGTGATCTTCTGATCACGTCACTTACTATTACTAAGACTGGGAATAGTCTACCCAACATCACTATTGGACAACTCGATTAAGTCAGTGATTCGAATTGATTCATCATTCTTATCTGACGTGTTGATATTAATATTTTGGAAGCAATACCCTAGTCAAGGTTGTCTTCTACTGGTTATAAAAGATCTTCTTGTATTACATTTGAAATATGATTGACTGTTGAGTTTTTTATAACAGATGATTGATGATCAGGACTTGGGCTTTTTTGCCAATTTGCTTGGTATCTTCATATTCGTGCTGATGATTGCTTATCATTGTGTGATATCTAATCCAAAATATGAGGGCAATTGAGGAAATTCTCCTAGTACCCACATGTAAATTATGTGAAAGTACAATTTTTCAAGAGATTGTTAACTTATTTTCACTAAAGTTTTCCGGTAGGAACATATGTTTGATGAAAGAGGAATTTTTTCTAGACGATTGATATATTCTACTATTTATCCATGGATAATCATTTAAATTCAACAATTTGAAAATAAATTTATCCTCTTTTAGTTTGGGTTCTTTCCTTTTGCTCTGTGGTTTATTTAATGCTTTTATTCTTCTTAATATTATTTGAAGTAGTGGCATATAACTCGGCCGTATTTAGAAATCATGTTGCTTTGTACTTAAATTGCTACATGGAACTGGACAAGTATTTGTGTATAATGACATTTGGATTTGCATATGTTTGTTAGGTTAAAAATTGGTGAAAAATGTAGAGTTAGTGAAATAGGGAAGAGAGAGAAGGAAAAAGGTTTTAGTGAGTGGTATGTTTGGAGGAATTGTATTTTGATTGAATAAAAATGGAAGAAAAATCACATATACACGAACATAACCGTTCAAAAAACGTATGCCTCGCGTTTACATTAAATTCTCCTTTTCGTTTAACAATAAAACATTTTATTCAATTATCATTATGATATATAAAATATTATGATAACTCGGAATTTTGGTGGAAATCAAACGAGGATGAGCAAACCTTGCTATAATATAGAACCAGCATTTTGAATATTCATTGTGTGTTCTATTATAAAAATATTTTATAAATAAAATTATGTCAATAAAAATATTTATTTCGATAAACATAATATAATAATACTGTTTGATTAAGAATTTTCATAATTTTGAGATAGAATTGATAATCAATAACCTATGCATAACATAAATTATATTAAATACTTAAAAAAAAGAAAGTAAAGAAAAACTAATTGGAATTTTAACAAATAATGGAATAAAAAATAAAAATAAATTAAAAGATAAAATATAAATTAAAAAACTAATTGGAATTTTAACAAATAATGGAATAAAAAATAAAAAAAAATTAAAAGATAAAATATAAATTCGTAAAAAAAATGAAAGTCGGGCAGTGACAATCAGAAGGGAAAGTGTGTGTGTGTGTGTGTGTGTAATAAAGAGAATTGAAATATAATAAATGGAAGTGCAAAATTTAGCCTCATATAAATATTTATGCGTGTACGGTTACCGTACCACCTTCATGCTTTTATATATTATACAGCATAAACATGGAAGTTTAATAAAAAGTCACAATAATATATACCGACTGAAAAATTACGAATTTGAACAACCAATTGTCAACTCTTTGTGCAAAATGCGTGCAACAATAGTTCATTATCACACGATCCTTTTCCACGGCAATTTTTTGTGTTAAATTTATAGGCAATGGTAATTAAAGTGAGTTAACTTGTCGAACAATTAAAATTTAACAGCAACTGGGAGCAATTCAAAATCAAACATTAATGTTAGATCAAACATGAAGAAATTGCATCGTTAAATAAAAATCAATTCAATCCAATTCACATTTTTATTGATCCCAAAATTCTCCATATCTCCAATTTTCCATGTAGCTAAATTCAGCACAGGCACCATTAGTTCGTAGCAAGATCACAATGAAAAATTGAAAATCCGAACCGTCGGGTCTTTGACGATGTAAGAGCATAATCTGCCTAGCGTTCACACAACAGGTCCTCTTTTGTTACTTAAGATGAGAAAATAGCTTTGTAGCCACCTGCATCATCCAAGATAATTCAGCAATGAGTGTCTAATACATAATCTAAGGGACAGTAAACGGACAGTTGATGTTGGATAACGCGGCTTACACATTTGTCAACGCACCGCCAATAGTCAAAGTATTGTCCCGTACATTGCTTGTTTCCAGATTCGTCTCCTTCGATTCTTTTAGCGCATGCCTATCACAAGATCATATTAGCTTTTCACATGACACAGGCTTCTCTGCTGATGTCCTCACACGTTAGATCGAGTCGATAGAAAGCCACACATGCATAAAGGGGATAGTGTAAAACCCTTAATCCCAAATTTAGGACATGTTATTTTCCCAGTTTGGACATTCCAAAATGACGCTCCATTTCCTATAAACTTGTTCATTGGATTGGGCACCATTAATTATTTTATCCATACTAATCAAGTGTTCATTTAAATATATAAATGCCGGTGATAAATCATGGACCCACTCATAATTTACCAAAATTTTAGAAAAAAAATTCAGCCCACCGGGTGTGATAGAATAATCCTAATTAGTTGCCTCATTTGATGTTTTATTAAAAAATATTTTTGACTATCAATATGATTATCACAAATATTTTTTTTATAAAATTAAGTATAATTTTGTAATATTAATCAGTGTGAAAATAAATATAACTAACAATAATTTAATTTTATTGAATAAATATTAAATGGAATTATATAGTTTATATTACTACATTTATTTGTGAGGAAGTGTAAGTAAGAAACAAAAAGATATATAGTTTTTCGAAAACTTTGAAATAAAGATATTTTACAAAAAAACAAAACTAGTTACATTAAACAATCTAACTTGATAAACACATCATTAAATTATCATATGATTAATTCATCACTAAAAATAATTTTTAAGAGCTTAATCCTATCGAGTAAAGTGAGCATACCCTAAAAATGTTGAAGTCTTTTTTCAAAATTATCCTTTCGGTAATGACATTTCAATGTTTACTTTCAATCACTACTTTAAGGACACTAACGTAATTATATACACATTTTTCGCTTTTCCATATTACAATAAATTTTGATTGGACTAACTTGGAGTCTTTATTATGTGAAGGATTATATGACAAGTCATTAGATACGATCAAGCTAACTGTTCCCTTAGCAAACTATTGAAAGAATTGACTTTGTTTGTTTTGCAATTATCTACCTTCTAAAAACATAGACTTAATTATTACACTTCTTTTATCTTTTTTTCTCTTTACTTTTACACAATTTTCGAGAAAAAAATATCTCAAAACACACATCATAATTGCAAAACAAACAAGGCCATCACTTTTTGCTATGTCCTTTGTTTTCAGTCAACATGTGTAATCATTGGCACTTAAGCTTATACCATTTATGAATTACAAATGAAATGAATGTAAAACAAAAATTTACCAAAAGAAGTTGGCAACTCAATTAAGAAAGTAGTGCATGTTAAGGGTTAAGTGTGTAATGCAAAAGGTGCATCTAACCAGAATAGGCAGCCAACCAATTGCCATATATAACAGTTAAAGTGGCGCCTATTGCAATAACGTATCATTTCTAAGTTCTAAACCTATTGAGAGATGTATTTTTAACGAATTTCAGTTTTTCATGCCATTCATGTCATAGTCACATTTTTGCCAGCAAGGAACAATTTTATATTTCCCATAGAGTATAATACAAACACATGAAAGAATAATGGGGTGTGTGCTTCAGAGATGACAAAGGAATTGCAAGCATAGTAGATAGTCTCCGAATGCTCAGAACACAACATAACAACTCATATGGTTTTAGGTGTCCTGCTCACTTCAGTAAATCCACAGCTATATATCCTTGCATCCACCCTTAAACAACAGATCCAGCTCTCGATAAACGACTACCTCTCTCTGAATGAACACACTATAACTCATGCTATAAATGAATGCATATACCAAAAGGCCAACATAAGATACAAGAAACATAATCAGAAAAACAAATATCCAACACCCACGTAACTAAAAGGCATGGTTATCTCTGGGAAATTGAATGCACAAAGCACACTCACACTCATATGAGCGTGAGAGTGTGACTCTATGCATGTGCAAGAGTGTGAGGGTCAAGTTGTGCAAAACTTCATTTAAGTTCAGCATAAACTTCGAACAAACAAGATTAATAAAAAACTCCAAATCAGAAACAAATTTAACCATATTCATGAAAGCACATATAAAGAAAATATGTATAATATACAAGTTCCATCAACAGAGAATTTGGAGCATTTTATATACATTATATTTTATATGGATAAAATTTTCACCAAGAGAAGCAATTTAATGTTGAATACATGCATGACTTTCATTTAATATATCATGCTTGCTTTAAACTGCCACCCCACCCCATATGCATACTCCGAACCCTTGCTGGATTATAGAAAGCATCTTTCTCTTGGGTTTTTGACAAAATAATAATAAAAATGTCAAGTCACATTTTGTTTGAAACTCTTTGAAACTTTTAACTACACAGGTCACGTGTCAAAAATATATGGGAAACAGAATTAAAGATTTAACCATTTATTGAAGTGTATCATTAGCAAACAGTAATGACTACAGTTACACAACAGATACATCCACAAGAAACAGCAACATAGCCAGACTCACAGGTTTAATTTACATCAGACAACGAACATGGGTAACTACGATATGACAATTTAAACAAAGGCATGCAGCATGAATGATGAATATGCAGACAGCATGACTTTCCACCATTAATCTGAAACACACAAGAAACTCAAAATTAGAATGGATGATTAAAGAATAAAAGGTGTTGCCTAGAACCAAGGTTGATGTAAACATTAATCATACAGGCATAATCCTATAAAGAATAACAAGAAACAGACCCAATATAAAAGGAAAAATAGGCATTCAATGACTGGTTTGGACGTTTAGAAAATCATGCAACAGGTGGACAACTAAGTACAAAAAGAAGACACAAAAGATTGTCTAACAAAAATTACCTGATATTCTTTAAGTGGCCGTGCACATGGTGCCTTGCAACGGTCTTCAAGTTCGCTCTTTGGATCGACAGGTTCATCATCAGCCCTAAATTACAATGCATGTTCAGGCAACCAGCTTGGATATGAAGTTAAAATTTTCATTCTGTACATCCATTAGCTCAAGGGCTTTTTCTAGATTTTACAAGAGAACTTATGCTTCAGTAGCCGAACAGAATGAAGACAATAAGACAATTTATCTGTTTTAAAGTTAAGCCTCTGTCAAGACTCAAGAAAATTGTATTCTTGTTTTCGCCGGCAACTAAAATGTTGCTAAAGGTGCAATGGGCGTAATGATAATTTTTCAAAAATACATGATAGTTTGAGCAAATTGGAATCTGCAGCTAGAAATTATATCCAAAATGTGGAAGCATGAAACCTAGTCCTTACTGAAACTCATTGCGAATTGCATATCCCAAAAAAAAAAAAAAATCCTGATCGCATTAGGTTATATTCAAACAGAACTCGAAATAACTCAAATTCTACGGATTCAACTGAATATCGAAACAGCTCGACTTTTGGATATTGCCACAATCACATTAGATCACGGAACCCGAACTAGCACAAAATTGCTACATTATCTAGGGAAAGATATTGGCTGATCAACAGATCGTATTACACGAATAGTTTCCTTGATTTGACAGACTAAGTCCAGTACGCACAACGTGTATTAGGAGAGTGAAAAAAACAGCACATGAAGCAAAAAACCAAAAAAACAAAAAATGATACTCACATAGATAAACCGCACAATTAATCGAATCAACCTGCAAAAAGGATGAATCAGACAAGCACAATATAGCAGGACCACAAATAGGAAAAGAACGAAATCTAGATTGGGAGATCGAAGAATTAGATGAGTGAAAAAAGGATCTAAAAAGAAGTGTGCGAAATTACAGTGGACTTACCAGAGGAACTGAGGAGGGATGGTAGGTGGCGCAGACAGACCGCGGATGGGTGGAGGCAGAGGAAGCTTAAGATCCTGACCACTATTCGGAAACGGCCCTTGCTCGATTAACGTGCGCCGGCTGCGTAGGGAGACTCGGCTGACACTTGACATTCTACTTCGATTTGCATTTTTTTATTTTTTAAATTATTTATAATATATTCGGTCACTATTTTCTTTATATTTAATTTTTTTTCTCTGTTCTCTTTTAATTAACATTTGATTTATTTTATTTTTTCCGCCTTTTCCTTTCACCTCTGACACTTTCTATAATAATGCATATCTGTGTGTTTGATTTTTATTATTATTTAATAAGAAAGTTGTCTAAACCATGCTAAAATATCCAGCTTATATAAATTTCTATTTCCTCTCTCCCACCAACTAAATTTATTTTAGAGAGTTTTTGACTAAATTTATTGAAAGTATCTTATAAACTACTGTCTCTTATTAAATATTGTTATTAATATAAAATGTTAAATTTTATATAAAAATTAAGTTATTAAAGTGTTTGAATAAAAAAAAAACATCATTGAATTTATAAGATTAATAATACAATATTTTAATTAATTAGATAACTACTAAAGAATAGTTAGGATTTTTTTTAAAAAAAAAAAAGTAAAAGCTCCTCACTTGTTTGAAAAAAAAATTGTAAATTCCTAACATTTTACTTTTTAGTTTTAAAAATTCACTCTAAAAATGTTTTACTAAACAATCTGGACCATCCCATAAGATGTTACAAAGTGCTTATTAACGAAACTAAACCTGGTCTTTCTTGTCACCTCAAGTTTTTTTTTTGTTTCTCTCGTCTTATATAATTCATTTAATTACATATAAAATTTTGAATAATTTATTTTTAGTATATTAAAATTATTAATTTATATGGTACTGTGCAATTAATGAAATTACGCACATAAATGTACGATTCTTTCAAATTTAATATTAAAGTCATTCACAACTCGCACGTTTTTGCTTCCTGTTTTGAACTTTTTTTAATTACATGAAGTCTTAACAGGCCCATCTTCAGAAAGATCAGTGTATTGTTAAAAGAATCAATATTGAACTTATTGAATTGTTATTGAATATAGTTCAATCTACACAATTAAGTTAATAGAACCATAATTATGCTTCTAATTTTAATAATAGTTTTCTTGATTTCGTATAAAATAGTATAGATGTGTTGTATATACGGCTCTCGTACTCTTATTGTAATTTGGGTTAAGGTTTCTTTCTTTGGCTTGTAATTTGAGCTCAAACTATTTCTGAAAATCATAAGGAGGGTAACTTCTCAATAATAAAATAAATGCAAATGTATTATTTAAAATTAAAAATATTTATATATCTATCCATACTATAATATTACCATTAGTGTTCTTTGATTGCACCATCTGCAATTTTTTTTAAAAAAATTCTTAATGAAAAGTCAAAGTATTAAAACATTAATGAAATAATAATTTCATAACGAGCACTAACTTCCATCATTTATTTACTCAATAATTTCTCCATTTATTATTCATCATTTTGTCCTCAACTTTTCCATTTTTGCAATAGTTTTTTTAAATTTTCCTCAAATCTATTTCTCACTCACAAAAACTTCCCCATTTCTTCTTTCTTTATTTTTTTTCTCAAATTTTCCACTTTTGCATATTCATTTATCTCAAATCTAAAATTGTAGATTTTGATTTTTATATTTGTTAAAAAAACAAAGCTTATCATAATTTGATAAATTCCATTCTATCCATATTTTAATTAATATTTAATTATATATAATTAATATTTTTTTATTGTTATGCATGTCTTGTGTAGTTTAAATTTTAATTATTTAATATGCATTCATGACTAGCTCCACATTTTCAAGAGTTTGATGCTATTTATCCACACTATCACTCTTACTCTGTATTATCTAACTATATTTATATAATCTACGTTATCAAGTGTGAAGGGTGTGGAAACATGATAATTACCAACTTTTGGTATTCAATATTAAACTATCAACTTATCCCCATTTCTTTAGCTTTTCTCTTAAATATTATTTTCAACTTTTTTTCACTCTTTTTTTCTTAATAAACTTTGATTTTTTTCATTTTCCTTATCCTTACCTCTAGTTTCTTTTTTCTCACTTTTATAAGAAAATTTTAATTTCTAAATAATTTTTATTTTGAAATTATAAAAAAATATAATAATATTACCTTTTATTATAGTTGATAAATTTGATTAATTTTTAATAAATATGTGCCATGACAGGTATGTATACATATGTATTTATTCTAACTTGCTAGCAACAAGCAATGACAACTTATTTACAAGGTTTGTTTTTGCTTTAGCTTATACACATTTTAGTGATTATATTTTTTTATTTTTTAAAATAAAAAATACGTGTAAATATCAAAACAAAGTCAGAAGACACTAATTTCCACATCAGCACTGCCGATGCAAAAAGGCGATGGACGGCGGCGGCGGCGGCGTGTCGGTGGGCCGTCTAATCAACGATTCCTGCGATGGGGGCAGATAACAAACCACTAATGAATTTGAGAGTCTTGGCCGGTCGCCATTTTCATGTACTCCAAACTTGGGCAAGTACCGCTAGCTAAGCTTTGTTTGGTTTTATCTTTTTGGGTTTTATTTTTATTGTATGAATGTTTATGAAAAATACAAAAATAATATTTATTTATTTATATTTATTTGTATATAAAATGATTGAATAGTTTGATAACGCATATTGATAATAATTAATTTTTAAAATAAACATATTATAAGTTTGACCATAAAAATAATGATCAAATTTTAAATATTTGTACAAGGTATATGTAATATAGTGAAAATTTATTTTTCATGGTATTACATATTGACGAATAATTATTTTTAACATGTATTTTTGAGTGGGAAAAAATTTGCAAAAACGCATTCCATCTGAAAAAGTAACTGAATGTATTACGAAAGGTTCCGCGCAATATTTTAATACCAAATGTTTTGTAGAAATAATTTAATTTTCGTTCGGTTGACTTTTTTTAAAAAAATAAGATTTTAAAAGATGCATATAGATATATTCCTATTCTAATGAAAAATAATAATATTCTATAATTAACTTCCTAATCTGGACTTTTTTCTCTACTATTATATAAACACACTATCCTGAAAAAAAAAAAAAAAAAAAACTACAGGCACTAACTGAAATGAAATTATATGAACAACAGTGATTACCCGGGAAAAATTTTATGAATATGTTTGGCTTTATTTTTTTTACTCAAGAAAATGCACATATTTGAAACATGTTAACCTTCAAAAATAGTTTTTCGTCGCTTTTACTTTTTAATCTTCATATATTTTCATATCTCAAACCTTCTTTATTTCATCGCGTCAAAAATAGATATCCATATAATACAATAAGGAAAGAAAAGAGCCTATATTTGGTTAGGGTTTTTTTATCGGTGAAAATTAGTGTACATTTTCATTAGAATGTTTACAAATAATGTAAAATAAGTGTATTTGATTTATTGATTTGCATATGTTTGTATATAATATATATGACACGCCGAAAATAATGACTTATAATTAAATAATTTAATAATATGTAATAGTAATGATTGATTGGTTTTTAGTATAAGTATATAAATATATAAAAGTGTGAGTGCGTATATATTCACAGTAATAACTTGATTTGAATAGGAATTATTGTTAGATTTTAAATCTTTGTGTGATTTGTATAAAAGGAAAATTATTCTTGAAATATTTATTTTTGACTACTTTTTTTTGGTTGTATTCAAGAGGATAAGGGATGAAAATGCAGAACAAACATAGCCAATTATTCATGTAAATATGTTTTATCATTGCAGAAGTTAACACGAGACGGAATCAAAGCACAACGGGCATGTAAGAAATGCATTTGCCAAATAAAAGTTGTTGCTGTTTATGACTTGAGCTTGAAAGAGCAGAAACGTACAAGCATGGTTATTCTTTCAAATCCATCTTTATGGAGTATATAATTTCGACACCAAACACGGAAGCATATGTGATAATATTTGTCAATTTTCCCGTATTATAATAAATGTAATTTGACAATTACGCACAGCGTAATTCAAATTTGACAGCGCAGGAATATTGAAAGTGATTTTCAGTTTCAATTTTGTTTCCCTTTCATTCAATGCTCTTACCATTTCTCGAGTCCTTATCAATGGCATGGTCCCCCTATATATCCGTACTCTCCCTTGATGGTTTCGGACTTTCCATAAAACCATTTTAGTCTTCACAGAAGAGAGACGAAAAAGTCACCTCTTTTGGGCTGTTAGTTCTCTCTCTCTCTCTCGCTCTCTCGCTCTCTCAAGGTGTTTCTGTGAAATCTTTTGTGACAGTATGTTGTAATAACGTTTCTTTTCTTCTCGATTTCTTTACAGAGTAATATTAACGTGTTTAAGATCGATGATTCGTTTCCATGTCTATCAAAGTCCAAACGTTGCTGACCTGTTTTGAGATTGTCTGCGTGTTATTTCTTGTTAGACTATGTTGAGTTTGAAATATACAAGAAAAGCTTTTACTTTTGATTTATGATTCAGACTTGGGCTTTGCTTATTTTGTAAGTTATGAATAGTGGCAGCGATGCTCTTGCTATGTGAAGTATGGACTGAGACTTTTTTCTGTTAAGAATTTGGGAAGGCTTTTGGCATCGACCCCTTCCCATCTTAACATATTTTTGTTTATGTATATAGTTTGTGTTTATGGTGAAGTGTTTGTGAGGACAGGGGCTTGGATTTAATGATACTTAAACTGAAAATTGAGTTGTTTTCTGTTGGCTAATCAAATATTTTTCTTTTAATAATTTTAAAGTTTGAGTACTGCAAATATTCACACACACACACACATGAATGTACATAGGTTATGCCTCATATTGAATTACTTAAAATATTCAAACACGCGCGCGCGCGCACGCACGGAGGGTCACCTGACAATCTGGGAATCTTTCTTTGTAATAATTTCAGTAACTGTAAGCAAATTTTCTACTGTTAATATTTAATGTGATTTTGGCCTAAATCCAGTAATAAGTACCTTGTGATAATGGGACAAAATTCTGGTGCTGAGCTAGTCGAGTGTAGTTTGTTTTTTCAACAGGACTAAGGTTTATGTTATGGAATCACAGATCCATGGTTTGCTAATTTATATGGACAAAGGATCGTATATTGAAACCACAGGATTTTTGTTCATTGTTTTTGCTCATTTGTCATGTCGGTTTAATTGCCAGGTCAGTTTATTTTGAAGTATATACCTGTGCCTCTCTTACCAAATCTGGGTTCAGAAAATGACTGATATGGAGGACATACAACCCATCGTCTGTGACAATGGAACTGGAATGGTTAAGGTTTGTAATACATTAGCAATAGCTGTCTTGAGACAACCACAACTCCCACCAGAAAACAACATTATCCTGACTTGTGTGTATTGGTGGTATTATTAACATCTGTTCTCCCTTGTCCTCTGTTTGCAACGCAGGCAGGATTTGCAGGGGACGACGCTCCCAGGGCTGTCTTTCCTAGTGTTGTAGGTGTTCCCAAGTACACTGGCGTGATGGTTGGGATGGGCCAGAAGGATGCCTACATTGGCGATGAAGCTCAATCGAAGAGAGGCATGCTTTTCATAAAGTACCCCATTGAACATGGCATTGTGAACAACTGGGATGACATGGAGAAGATTTGGCACCACACTTTCTACAACGAGCTCCGTATCGCCCCTGAAGACCACCCGGTGTTGCTTACCGAAGCACCCCTTAACCCAAAGGCTAACCGCGAAAAGATGACACAGATCATGTTTGAGAACTTCAGTGTCCCTGCCATGTATGTTAACATACAGGCCGTGCTGTCTCTTTATGCCAGTGGCCGTACAACAGGTCTGTCTTTGGTGTGCCAATTTGATTTTGATTACTTCACACTTGTATTAAGTACCTAGCAATAATTCTTGATCTGATGATTTGTGCTTCCTTGCTTGTGCAAAGGCATTGTCTTGGATTCTGGTGATGGTGTAAGCCACACGGTGCCAATCTATGAAGGCTATGCGCTTCCTCACGCAATCCTTCGACTGGATCTTGCTGGTCGTGATCTGACAGAGCATCTGGTGACGATCCTCAGGGAAAGAGGGTACAATTTCTCTACTGCTGCAGAGAGAGAAATCGTGCGGGATCTGAAAGAGAAGCTTGGTTACGTTGCACTTGACTACGAGAAGGAGATGGAGACAGCCAAGAGCAGCTCTGCCTTGGAGAAGAGCTACGAGCTGCCAGATGGTCAGGTCGTTACAATCGGGGCAGAGAGGTTCCGCTGCGCAGAAGTCTTGTTCCAGCCATCCCTAATTGGAATGGAGTCGGCCGGGATCCACGAAACCACCTACAACTCCATCATGAAGAGTGATGTCGACATCAGGAAGGATCTGTATGGGAACGTTGTGCTCAGTGGTGGATCAACCATGTTCCCCGGCATTGCTGATCGTATGGGCAAGGAAATCACTGCTCTTGCTCCCACCAGCATGAAGATCAAGGTCGTGGCACCTCCAGAACGAAAATACAGCGTCTGGATTGGCGGATCAATCCTAGCTTCTCTTAGCACATTCCAGCAGGTAATTAAACTATGCATTCCGTTCCATAGGTTGAACTTCACAGAAATTGGTTCAAGGAGTTTGTTTCTTTCACCATTTCCTTGTCATTGTAGCTGCATTCTGAATGTTGATGAATTGTTTGACTTGTGCTGCAGATGTGGATAACTAGGGAAGAGTACGATGAATCCGGCCCTGCTATTGTTCATCGCAAATGTTTTTAAAATGAGACTGGTGAAGAGAAAAAATTGATGGCACCAATTTTCTTTGCTTTACTGCTCCAGATCTCTAGTCATATGAGAATACTGTCTCTTTAGTTCTGAATATTACTATGTTCGTAAAAATCAAGCTCATTCCACAATGGGCCTTTGTCAAGTACAGAAGAAGAGGTTTAATGTTTTAGTAGTTATAATCAATATTGTGGATTTATATTTTGACGTGTCTTGTTTTGTTTGGAGAGATGGGCATTGATTCAGATTTATATTTTCATGTCGATTTATTGCGGTTTGCTGTTAGCGTTAAGGGGAAATATGCTCTTGTCTTGTTTATATGGCTTCTTGTGATATATTATGTTTACACCTTTTGTTTCTGAGTTCGTGAACAAGGCTTGAATTACAGCACTCAGAAATTCTCTCTTTTGTGACCCTTTCGTGTAATGTGTTCCATTACAGAATATCTTGAAAATTGGAACTATAGAAGATGAAATATTGTACCTACTGCGTCGCTTGCTCATATCGAAGTATGCATGTTAGTATATTACGTAATTTGTACGTGGTGCATTGTGCAGCGGGTACTCATGCTTTAGCATCTATGCCAGTAGTTTAATACGTTACTTCACAAGATCAGCACTCTGTGCATAACGAACTTGAGTTCTCGATACATAATGCATATAAATTGCAGCATCTCAATAACCTGAAGATAGTCATTTCGCGACTCTCTTTCAACATCATTGCTGGAGTGCTCCAAACTCGGTGGTTGATCGGTCTAATCAATGCAATATGCAATCATTTTGGGGGCAATGGATGTCGAAAAACATGTCTAATGCATTGTAATTTCTAGCTCAAGAGATTCTGGCATTTCTGGTTTTTCAATTGAAGGTAAAGCCTTTAATATTGTTCGAGAAATAAAATCGAGGGAATCTAATATGTTTTGTGACTGACAATATCATTCATAGTATTGACTTATGTGGAGGGAATTTGATCGCATTAGCGTTTGCCATGTGGCAAGATGAGACAATAGGCGGGCTCGAATTTTATCAATATTATCGTAGTCTTTTGTAGAAAGTTGAGTGCAATTTGTTAGTTTCTCCTGAACTGTATTGATAATGCTACGGTCGATTTGAATTAATGAAATTTTCTATTTTATCTCAAAAAGTATCATAGAGCTTTTGCCGGTTTTGTTTTTGAGAATGCTTGTAAATGGTGATAAAAAATTTTTTAAATTATGGTTCTTTGGAAGAAGTTCTTGTATGATTAACTTTTATAATAACAAGAGATTTTTCTCCTATTCTTTTCAAAAATATATTAAGCATTTGTTTGAACTTTTTTTTTTGGGGAATAAATTGAAGCAAATATTTTAATTTATGTTTAAATTGAAGTGTTTTAAAAATCAGAATGATAATCAAATCGAAAAATTTATTGATTTAAAGGCCATTGGATCAACTACGATCATATTGGTAAGGTAATATTTGTATTATACATATTAATTAGTATGCCAAAATACATTAAATATCAAATAGTAAGAAAAGTACTTAAATCTAATTTAAAAAATTTTTAATTATAACTAATAATCAAATATATTACTCTAATACAATAAAAATACCACAAAAAAGGATAACTACTAGTTCAATAAATAAATGTAAAAAAATGTAAAAAATTGTATCTTATTATCTACTTAATACACGGTAGAACTTTAATAAGGTTATATTCAACAAGTATTTAAGTAAAAAAATTGTTGGACATTTAGAAAGACAATTCGTTTGATTTATAAATATTTTTTATGAAGGGAAACAAATCGAAGATATATTACAGTAAAAAAAAAACAAATTTAATTAAGAAGAATAAAATAGGATTTGATAGTCTATTTATTTATTGATTTAAACCATTCAATTTTCATAAATTGTGATTGTTTTACTTGTTTTAGCAGTTCAACTACATCCTTACTCGACTTTACTTGAGTCCGTTTTTTATTCCAATTTTTTAGTTCTACCCAAATTATTTTTTGACTGGTTGACAATTAGATCACCTCAATCACCCAGTTCGTATCGATTTTTAGAGCAGTGTTTAAAGTATATTCTTAATTATTGAAATTTTATTAAAAAAGAAGTAACAATAATTATTTTGTTGAACAATATATTTCAAAGTGCAGATATTGATAGAGAATGGGCTAATGTGGATATCAAAAACTGAGACCCGCTCAAATTGCAACTTAAACTCATCACAGGATCTCGAGCACATAAGTTCAAGAAGGCCCTTATGAGTTTTATACTTAATTGGGAGTTTAGAGGACACTTGGACATTTTTGGAGACCCAAAAATGGAACTTCTTGTCCAATTCTACCTTGGGAGATCTAAAAAGCACCCAAGGAGATTGAATTTGCATCCAGACGAAGTTGGATCAATCTTAGCAAGCTAGATTGCCAGAAGTACACTGTGGAATTACGATCTACTGCGAATTTGATCAATCAAGAAAGGTCCACTCAACCTAGGCACATGGCACAGACTCACTATTTTTACAATCGCAAATAATTGTGATCAATCGGGAAGACAACAATCGCAACAGACAACATCTCGAATAGAGATTGCATGCAGACTAGATTGCAATAGATCAATCCATAGCTAGGCGCGATGGATCGAGTGGACCCTCAGAACAATCGCAATGAGTGGGAATGTTGATTTTTGTACTAATTTTTAATTTTTTTTAGCTGTTGGAACCCTTTTACAAGGGTATTTTAAGCATTTCAGACTTGTATCTAAGGTTTTGACTTATACCACTGTAAATTACATCTTGAGGGTTCATTGTATTAAATTTTGGATCACTAAATGCCAGAATGTTCTCTTTCCTTTCCATAGTTATTTGTGTGAGTGTGAGTGTGTTGCACCAAACTCAAGTCCAAATCGGGTCATTCAGGTTGTATTTTAGTCGTTCATGATCAATATCTTCCCGCGTGGTGTTTGATTCATTGGTTGCTAAAAGCCAATTTGTTGCAAGGGTTAGCCCCAAATGAGGTTACTTCTTGCTCTGTTTTATTTTGACAGTCTCGTTGGTTCTCATTTTCATTTCTCAACCGTGTTTCATTCCTTACTTCTATTGTGTTTACGTCAATTGACATCAGAGCCAATTAATCAAGTTTCTTAATCCAGTTAATTGGTTCGATTGGGTTCTACTTCCATTTGAGTTATTTTCTTCATATGTCCACCTACCCATTCTTTTTATTTTCAAAAAATTCAAAAAGAAAATTGGACTTTTGGGATAGTTGGATGAATTTTTTTCGTTAAATGTTTTGTGTTGAAAAATTGTAATTGGAAATTATTGTTGGATATTTGGTAAAAAGAAAAAAGAAAAGAAGCAAAAAATTGTACCAAAAAAAGGGAGGAAAGAAAATAGTACAAACAAAGAAGTGAAGTTTAGTGGAATTTTTTGTGCTGTTTGAAAGTCAAAATTTGTCAAGAATGTGTGACGGATCAATCTAAAAACCCTTGAATCAATCATGTTGTCAAGGAGTACGAAAACCTTAGTTGCTAAAAAAACTGTACTCATGATCAATCAACTTAAATCCAGTTCGATCACATTTTCAGCTTCGCCAGATCATACAGCAGGTCGTGGGTTTGATTGCTAGTCCACATGACATCCAGATCTAATGCGCATCACTCGAATTGATCCCATTTCTTGTTTTCTTTCACTAGGATTGATCTTCTTGCTTCTAGATCAATCCAAAGCCTTGTTTTCCCATTTTTTTACACAATTGTTGTGAATTTTGTTAAGCATTGACCTTAAGAATTATTCTGAATTTTTCGAGGTGACTTCAAGTTGGGTTAGTAAGGCCATATGAGTGATGTTGAATTATTTGATCATTGGTACATATATACTACTACTACTACTACACACACACACACACACGTTACTCTCACATTTTACTTTCACCATGTCAAATAGCTAAGTAGGTTCAATCGAAGAGTTGTATGATATGAAATTGATTCTTCAAGCTATTAGAGGAGAAATACACAAATTTCAATGATGGTCAAAGACATGCACGACCGGTTGGAGAGGATTGAAGCCTTCCAAACAACAGAGAGCCGGGATAACCCATTGCTACATAGTGTTGGGTTAGAGACCGTGAGCATAGCCTAAGGGTGGAAAGGAGATCACCGGATAACTATTCCAACTTCAACGAGGAATTATATGATGAGCCACTAAGATAACAAAGGAGGAGACCAACCAATAATGATGATGACGAGCTTAGTGGAATTAAGCTCAAGGTGCCATTATTTCAAGGAAAGCCAAACCTTGAGTTGTACCTTGAATGGGAATGATGAGCAGAGATGTTTTTTTTATTGCTACCAATAGATAGAGTAACAAAAATTAAAGTTAGCTGTTGTAGAATTCACCGATTATGCAGTAGTTTGGTAGGACCAACTTGTAAAGAGCCGAAGGAGAGTTGGTAAGAGGCCCATACTGATTTGGACCGAATTGAAGGTACCATGAGGAAGAGATTCACTTCATCACACTATCATTGGGATTTGTACGAAAAATTGCAAAGTTTTACTCAAAGTTTATGGAGTGTTGAGGATTACTATAAAGAGATAGAACTATTGATGATGAAGGTCGACATGGTAAAGGATCAGAAAGCTACCATGGCTAGGTTTGCCTACCATTACGCATACTAAACCTTACTGCCTTCAGTGGTTGAACAACAGTGGTAAGTTTAGCGTCACGAAGTAGTTATGGGTGACTTTCATGATTGGAGGATATAAGGACAAGATTTTGTGTGATGTGCTTCTGATGCAGGCATGCCACATTCTTTGGAGTGACCATGGTAGTTTGCTTGACGAATGTCCTGTGATAAGGTCACTAACAAGTACACCTTCCATTTTGTAAGAAGAAAGATCACTTTAGCACCCGTGTCCCTAAAGCAAGTTCATGAAGATCAAACGTACATGTAAAGGCAATTCAAGATGGAGCTAGTAAGGAAGCTAGTGAGAAAAAGCGAGAGTGTGTGTTTAAGAGAGAGTAAAAGGGCGTAAGCTAGCAAAAACAAGAGAGGTAAGGGGAGCATGTGAAGAAGAGAGTCATATGGTATTGTTGATGTACAAGGAGAACTTAATTATTTTCGATAATGTCACATCTTCCCTCCCTAAATCTATTGTTCCACTTTTGTAGGAATTTGAAGATGTATTCTTTGAGGAGTTTCCTAGTGGGTTGGGATTTATTCGTAGAATTGAGTACCAAATTGACTTAGTGTCTGGAGCTTCTATTTCAAATTGTCCCATATATAAGGTGAACCTGGATGAGGCTACAGAGATTTAACGCCAAGTGGAGGAATTGTTGCAAAAGAGGTGGGTTCGAGAGAGCATAAACCCATGTGCCATATTAGTCCAACTCATGCCTAAGAAAAATGGTGTGTAGCGCATGTGTGTAGATTGTAAAGCCATAAATGCCATTAGACTAAAGTATCGCTATCCCATTCCTTATTTATATGATATGTTTGATAAGCTGTATAGTGCTAATATATTTTCAAAAATTGATTTAAAAAATTAGTACCATCAAATTAGAATGAGGGAAAGGGATGAATGGAAAATGGTTTTTAAGATCAATTTGGATTTTATAAGTAGACTATGGTACCTTTTGATCTTACAAATGCCTCTAGTCCATTCATGAGATTGATAACCATGTCTTACATATTTACATTCGAAAATTTGTTGTTGTGTATTTTAATTTATAGTCAAACCATTAATGAGCATGCTAAACATGTACGTAATGTGTTATTTACTTTAAGTCAAGAGATATTGCATGTTAACCTCTAAAAGTGTGCATTTTTTGCAGACCATTGAGTTTTTAGACTTTATTGTTAGTTCGTAGGATATACACGTTGATAAGTGGAAGGTAAATGCTATTTAAAAATGGCGATACTAGAAACTTCTATGGTTTAGCTAGTCTCTACTGTTGATTTGTGAGGGATTTCAGTACAATAGCTGCCCCACCAATGACCGTGATTAAAAAGAATGAGAAATTCAAATAAGGCAAAGCACAACAAGATACCTTTGACACTTTGAAAAAAAAACTCACACACGCACCAATCCTTAATTTACCTAATTTTTGTAAAATTTTTGAAATTGAATATAATGCTTCATGTGTCAAAATATGTGCATTGCTAATGCGAAAAAGAAGACCTGTTTCATATTTCAGTGAGAAGTTGAGTGAAGCTACCCTTAACTACTTCATATATGACAATGAGATGTATTCCTCCGTTCGGGTTTGCAAACTTCACAACACTAACTAAGGCCCACAAAATTCGTGATCCGCATCGACTATGAATCACTAAAGCATTTTAAGAGTTAAGGTGATTTGAGTAAGAGGCATGCAAGGTAGGGTGCATTTATCGATACCTTCCCTTATGTGATTAAATATAAGAAGGAAAAAGACAATATTGTTGCCAATGATTTATCACCTAGACACACTTAATGTCCACCTTAAGCACTAAAATGGTAGGGTTTGAACATATTCGTGAATTGTATTAAAATGGTGTTGATTTTGGTGCTATGCATGCTTTGACACACACTACCCCATATGAAAGGTTTTGTTAAGATATAGTTATTTATATTTTGATTGGAATTTATGTGTACCAAAATATCCATTTCATGAATTGTTGGTAAGGAAAGTTCACAATGGAGGATTGATATGACACTTTAGTATCACCAAAACCGTGAGAATTTTGTAGGAACACTTTCAATGGCTTCATTTGAGAAAGGATGAGGCTAGAATTATTAACCGATGCTTGAAGTGTTAAGAGACCAAATCCCGTATACATCCTTATAGTTTGTATACTCCTTTACCTATACCTCAAGTTACTTGAACTGATATTTCTATAGATTTTTTCTTGAGCTTACCTAGGAGTAGCAATAAACATTATGCTATATTTATTGTTGTTGATATATTTTTCTAAAATAGCTCATTTCATTCTTGTCATAAGACTGATTTTGTAGGCCAAGTGGCTAATTTGTACTTTAGGGAAATTGTATGCTTATATAGGTCTCGAGGACCATTGTTTTGGATCGTGACGTTGAATTTTTCAACTATTTTTGGAAAACACTTTGATATAAATTGGAAACAAAATTGCTTTTCTCCATTACTTGTCTTCCTCAAATCGGTGGCCAAATTGAGGCACTTAGTTGGACTTTACGAACATTATTGTGTGCTATTCTTAGAAAGAATTTGAAATCTTGAGAAGAATGTTTGGCACAAGAAGAATTCACATATAATAGGGGGCACACACACTACTACACAATTTTCTCCTCTAAAGTTGTGTATGGATTTAATTTTTTGGCTTCTATAAATTTGTTGTCATTACTTAATAGTGAGCAAGTCAATACAGATGACTAGAAAATAGTTAAATTGTGAAGTCCTTACATAAGAAAGTGCAACAAAATTTGGAAAAAATAACCCAACAATATGAATAACAAGCCAATAAAAGGCACAAAAAAGTTCTATATGAACCCAATGATTGGGTGTAGGTTTATTTTAATAAGAAAATGTTTTCCTAGCATAGGAAGATAAAGTTACATCCTAGGGGAGATGGCTTATTTAAAGTATTGAAAAGAGTTGGAGATAATGCTTCCAAAATTGAACTTCTAGGTAAGTATAGTGTTAGTGCCATATTTAATGTATTTGACTTAGGCCTTCTTAGTGCAGATGACAAGAAGAATCTAAGATTAATAAAACAACCTTCTCAATAGTAGATGAATGATTTGGATATCAAGAATCAAGAACCCCTTAATTGCCACCTAGACCTAACACAAGAACTCAAGCATGTAAGTTAAAGGAGGCCTTTATGAGATTTATGCTTAATTGAGAGTTTAAAGGACACTTGGACATGTTTAGAGACCTAAAAGAAGGAACTTTTGTCAAATTCTAGCTTGAGAGATCCAAGAAGCACCTAAGGAGACTAAATTTGTGATCCAAACCAAGTTGAATCGATCCCAACAAGCCAGATCTCTAGAAGTCCAATCCACTACAAACGTGATCGACCAAGAGAGGCCAAATCGACCTGGGCGCATGGCTTAGACTCACTGTTTTTGCAATCACAAATAGTTGCAATCAATCGGAAAGATAGCAATTACATTGAGCGGCTTCTAAAATAGCAATCGCACAAAAATTGGATTGCAATAGATTGATTCTTAACAGGGCGTGATCGATCAGATGGACACTCAGATCGATCGCGATGAACAAAAAGGCTGATTTTTGTACTAATTTTAAAATTTTTCTGCCGTTGAAACTCTTTTCAAGGATATTTTGAGCATTTTAGACTTGTATCTAGAGTTATGACTTGTCCCACTATAAATAACATTATGAGGGCACATCGTATTAACTTTTAGACCATTGAATGCAAAAATATTCTCCTCCCTTTTCGTACTTTTTAGTCTGGTGTGAGTGTATTGCACCAAACTCAAGTCTAAATCCAGTCATTCGGATTGTATTCTAGTGGTTTGTGACAAACATATTGTGGTGTGATGTTTGGTTTATTTGTTGCCAAAATCCAATTTGTTGCAAAAGTTAATCCTAAATGAGATTAGTTCTTATTCAATTTTATTTTGTGTAATGTCATTACTTATTATTTTCATTTCTCAACTGATCATTGCTTCCGCCATGTTCGCATCATGAGCTATGCTTGTTTGCAAATTTAACACTATTTATTAATACTTAAAAATATTATAATCTAAACATTTTATCATATAAAATTTATTTAAATTAAATTTAAATATTTTTTCTCTTACTTTTTATATTTAACTAATGATTTTCAATCATTATATCCAATTACATCAGATCAATACTATCTTTATAATTTTTTTACTTACATTCATTGCTTTATTATTTTATAAATTTATATATTATCATATTATTTAATTATTATTATATATTAAATATATATAAATAATTTTTATACATTCCCAAATCATACAAAACTAAACATAATTTTCATCTCAATTCTAATTACCCAAATTTCCTCCCTATTCTAATTAGGAAACAAACATAGCCATGCAATTTTACATTAAAAGGAAGCCAAAACATTCCATTCTATTGCCAAAAAATTTAAAATCTGCTGAAGATATCCACAAAGGAGCTTCTACATTTTTAACCAAAAAAATTCAAATGCTGTTTTAAATTTATAATTTTTAGAAAAATAAAAGCAAAATTACACACTCCCGAATCTTGTTTTGTCTACAGTTCTGTTGAGTTTTGAAGCTTGAAATTTCATATTAACAGTTAATCCCAAGTGAGGTGTAAGGCAAACGTTTCTCATTTTACGAGAACTAACAAGAATGCCACTGTGATGGCCATTTAGGGGCAAGGCCCATCTTCTTTCGTGATGCTAAGACGAAACTTAACCTAGTTTACCCAGTGGGTTCTATCGGAGGAAATCGTGATATTCCCCCATGTAGCAAATTAATCAGTTGTTCTGCCACAAAATTCAGATGCAGTAAAATTTTACGTTGGAATAGCTATTGGGCATGACTTTCCTAAGGTACTCCTCTAGCTTTTAAGCCCGCGCGCTTTTGCATTTTCATGAATTATCTGTATCTGGGCTTTATTTATTCAGTGTTTATTTGCGGCATTGTTGCATGTTGCAGTACGCTGAAGAAATCCGTATCGCATCAAAATGCGTCGTCTGAAGTTGTGGTGATGGACGTGCAATAAATTACATAAGCCTTTAAGCTTTTCTTGCCTTGTATTATATATTCTAATTTTTCATTAATTTTGCTCATTAGGCATTGCCATTTACTATACCGTGAAAAAAGAACTGCTGCTAATTCGATATTACAAAATAAAAGAGGAAAAGATTGTTGCGTTGTTTCATTTCAAGATGTACAGATGGAGTTTGATAACTTTTGCCAGAGAAATTTACTTAGGTTCTTTATTGTTTTAAAAATCTTTGCAACTAAATTCTACTTAAGATTTTTATGGTTTAGATATTTTGGTTTGAGTAAGGAGGGCAAGTCAGCTAGATTGATTCTTACGACTGAAAATCTAGTGGATTTATGGGCTTGCAAGTAGATGGAAAACATGCTAGCATCATGTTTTTTCATTTCTTTTGGTGCACAATATAACAATGCAACACCTCATCCTACATTAGTTTGGGAAGGGTCTAGAACCAAACGAAATTGGGGTATTCTTCTTCCTCAGCAACCAGATTTTTTGGGATGGGTAGTCCGTGCCAAAATAGTATTTACACAATACCTATCTGGTGCTTAAAGAGTGCCGGTCATTTGTGAGTGCCGGTCTAGGGTGGGGCTGTCCTGCTCAAGAGTGCCACTTCCATGAGAAGTCTGGATAGATTGGGCCTGTGACAAAAAGTTCAAGATGGTTTTTTACATATTAGCAGAGATCTGCCTGAATCATTTAACTCATTGTTATCTCTTATGCTGTGGGAGAGCATATTTATAAAACTAAGCGCACAAGGAAAAAATTAGCCACCATGTAACCGTGTTAAGTGGACTTGATGAAATGGTGAAGCTTTTGATAACTGCTGTTTCTTAATACTTATGTTGGAGAAGATTAACTGTCTCAAATTCTGGTGGTGTTGGATGTATGGTTTCACTTCTTTTACTGAAGAAAGGTATCCAGAAGACTACTTCCAAGGTCATGGATGAGAACGGTTAGTTTGAGTTACTCAGTGTGTCAATAGATTCAATAATCTCAAGTAAATGTACAAGAAACTTAAAGATATGTACTTGGTAGAGGTACTCATTGTGAGGTTGTTGAAAATCCGGCAGTTTCAGATTTAATGGACTTTCCTGACAAAGCAAAAGATAGAGCCAGAAAATGTCCTTATGTCACAATGGAATTGGCTTTATTCTTAGGTTTGATAGGATCAATGATTGTATTACCCTGTGAATGTGGCTAGCTGTTTGTTTCATGTAAGGGTGTATACCGTGAGGTTGTTGTAGACTAGTCAAGTGATGAATGGAGAACAAGATTGCTTCTCCTATGCAAAACTGTAAAATTAGCCAGACAAGGCAGATTAATTAAACTTGAGAAGGTCTAAAATTTGGGTCAAGAAAAATATGATTCACTATTACTTGAGGAGGTCCAGTGCTTTCGGCACAATGGCTGCACAGCTCTGTGCAATTCGAGTCCTCTTATGAACCCTTGTCATACAAATTATGTTGGTTTTGAAAGATTACACGAGTACACATTGTTGATGGCTAAAATGTTATGAATGGGAATCTCCTAAACAATTACCTACCTTTTCTCCTTTGCCTTTTGACACGAATACATGGAATACTGTGCATGCCTTTCTTTTTCTGAAAGTTGTTGCTGGAAATTAATTGAGTCCTAATCCCAATGCCAACCACCTTGAAATCACGTAGTTGCGCTTTCATTGGCCAGTTGTAGAAAGAAATATCACTTATTTTCTCACCTATCATTTAGTCTCTTTAGCATTTTTCTGTGGCGATTTTAACAATGTGGTTATCCAAAGCGCTTCTGCATTTATCTTCCTTGCTTTCCCATTTGAGAAAAATTACATTCAATGCTTTGTCGATCAAAAGATTTGCCTTCAATTTAAGTGGAATTGAGTGAGAGTTGCTTTTTCCTGGTACTCTGTTTTCTTTAAATTTTGTATCTGTGACGATCTTCCTTGAATTCTATCTGTCCTTCGCAGTTTAGCCTCTTTGATGTGCTTACACCATATAAGCCTTCTGCTGCATCTTATAAATGATAGCTGGAATGGTAATCTTCGTTCTAGATGTACATCTTTGCTTTGTTCATATAATTGAAGTAGTTTGCATTCTGAAAAATCTCATGTGGTTTTTGTTCCTTAATAAGTGAGTGTAAATTCTGCTTAATTTAATTGGTTGGTGTAAAGTGCTGCATTTATTTTTCCATCTGAGAAGAGTTTTACGAGGTTGGAGATTATGGACAAAATCTTACCTGTTTTGGGTGATGTAACGGGGTGTCAGTCACTTGGTTCGGAAGAATTGCAGGAGCCAGTGCATCTTGACCACCAGCAGGCTCCTGCTTCCTTTCCAAATCAAGATTTATTGTTTAATCTGCCGAAAGTTTCAGGTTCCGTCCCTTTTGGGGTTGATCAGCAACTTGACCAACCTGTGCCATTCCTTGGTGGTAACAAGGACAAGCGCTTGAAGTATTTTGCGGGAGATCACCAATGGAAAAATGGTCTAGGTGGACCTCTTGAGCTGGCTGAAGAGAAAGGTGAACCGCTATGGCAACGAATAAAATGGACAGATGGGATGGTTAAGGTTTTGATTAATTCTGTTTCTTATGTTGGGAATGCTTTACCTGATATCTCTAAGAGTGACAGAAGTCAGTCACTTGCCCCAATAAAAGGTAAGTGGAGAGCTATTTCGAATGCAATGGTTGAAAGAGGTTACTTTGTCTCCCCTCAGCAATGTGAGGATAAATTTAATGATCTTAACAGAAAATACAAAAGAATCAGAGAAATACTTGGTAGTAGTTCATGTGATGTTGTGGAAAATCCTGCACTTTTGGAATCCATGGACATTCCTATTGAAGCCAAAAAGGAGGTCAGGAGGATTTTAGCTTGTAAGCAATTGTTTTACCGAGAAATGTGTTCGTATCACAACTGGAACAGAAAACATCTTCCTCATGACCGGACTCTTCAACAAACAGTGATATCTGCTCTTAAAGATAAGGTTAAACTTGGATCTAAAAATATGAATTCGGGGATGGCTGCAAAGAGGCACAAGCAGGGAGAGGATAATGGAGCTTCCAGTGTGGGTGATACTCATCCACATGCCAACAAGCTTGCTGGTATAAGTGCTGCTCTCCCGGAGTCTGTTGAGGGACACCAGGATATGAATAAGCAGATATTATCCCACTCACTGCGGTTGGAGGAGAAGAAGTTGCAGATACAGAAGCAGATGCTTGAATTGGAGGACAAGAAAATTGAGTGGTTGAAGTTCTGCCAGAAGCAAAACAAGAAGTTGCACGTAATGAAGCTTGAAAATGAGTTAATGAAGCTTGAAAATGGGCTATTCGAGCTTAAAAATAGGGAAATGGGTGCTGATCACAACTGACTCCTTTTCATCCTCAATACCAGATGGAACCTTCTTCAGCTATAATTCTGGGTTTCCTCCTCTCATGTATTAATCTTTGTTGATGTTTCTGCTAATTCCTATATATGGCCAAGTTCATCAGTGGAACTGTTTGCTTCTTATGTTCAGTTTCTCTCCTTTCTCATGTTGTGGTATTTAGGTTGAATGATATTGTGAATTCTCAGATAACTAAATGAATTGCTGTGTACAATTTGATTGCTGGCTTGTCTAATAACCTCTCCTGTTTTTGTTAATCTTCACCGATACACTTTCTTGTGCTGCTGTATGCCTAAGGCAAGGTATCATAGTTTAGTCTGCTGCACTTAGTATTTGAGGTTGCTTCCCTGATTTAACTATCTTTTACTGACTGGACTAATCACCACCATTTTAAGTTTTTATCTTGGTTTATTTATCAATTGCTGTGTGATTTCTGGTTTACATTTCGGTCTATTCTCCTAAGAGTTGTCCTAAGACTGTTTCTTTCTTGCGACTTCACTCCTTCCCCTGGTACTGACTTTTGCATTTCCTTGCCATAAGGTATTTATATCGGTTTAGGTCTAATGACACACTGACTATAATGTAGACAAGGTATTTATGCTATCTCAGGTTTAAATCGACATGCATTTTATATGATTACGAAGAAAGACAATGACCAAAAAAAAGAACGAACTCTACGTGTTTATTTTGTTTTTTGAATCATTGCTTAAACACGTTATTCTCTATGGACATAATTGAGTGGTACGACACTTGTCACACAAATCAAGTGCGCAAGTTATACTGATATCTGCATGCCTATTTAGAGAATACGTAATTTGTAAATAAATTTTTATAATTATATACTAAGAGGTTTTATAACCATATTTATAATTTTTATAAATAAGCCTCTTTAATGTAATCATATGAACCCACACACAACTTTATGCCTTAAAAAGAATTTCGTGTGTGTTTAAAATTAACATTATATCAATAATGAAAAGTAATATTTTTCAATAAATAATTAATGTTAGAGGACATACCACTAATATTTTTCCGCTAGAATGCTTAATCCAACTCCATTTTCTTTCCTGTGAGTTCTCGCATCCACCTGTCCTTATTGTTTTATCTAGTTTTCTATGAAGGGTGTTTTTCCAAATTAGATCTTGTTTTTGTTTATTTGCGATAGAAAACTAAATTTATATATGCTAAAAGATTTTACTGTATTTTAATTAAATATTTTAATAATATATAATTTTTAGTATATATTTACATTTTTCTTTATTACATTAGTACTTATTGTTTTTATTTTTGTGGAATTTTTATTATTAGTATATTTAATTATTAATAGTAATAGAAAATGCTTAAAATTAAATTCATCTACTTTTCTTAACATTTATTTTGTTTATGTATTTTTAACATATTAGTTAATATTAACAATATAAATATGACATTATCGGTTCGAGTGCAGTTGCACAATTAATTAAATCAATAACTTTAAAATTGATAAATGTTCCATTCGACTATGGTTGAACTCGCTTTATTGGGGTTTGATTACCCACTGAGTTCTATACTTCAATGGCCCAAATCAGCCCAAGTCCACGTTTATGATTACCCCTGATTTAACTTTCCGGAGAAGTCCAGATTCCTTTTATGTTGCTTATTGAGTTTGAAGTCTCACTAACATTACAGGTTCAAGGCCTTCAATTTTAATTTCAGCACTATCATGGTTCAAAATTTCGTTTGCGATAAAATTCTTGTGTTTGAGGAATAAAACCTTAAATCCTAAATGCACTATGTACGTGTATAAATTTATTTATAAATTGAAAAATTAGTGTATTTCAAATAATAAAAAATTATGAAAATGAAAAGATATACAATAAGAAAAAGAAGAAAGTTAAAAGAATTTGAAAAGAAAAAAATTGATAGAAAAAACAAACAAAAAATAGTAAGAAAAAAAATAAGAAAAGAAAAAAAATATAAAAATTAAAAAATAAAGTTAAGGATATTTGTATAATTTTACAATGTACAACAAAAAAATAATTTCATAATAATATAGTATAGATATAGATTAAAATTATAAAGATTATGTAAAATGAGAAAATAAAGAAAGATAAAAAGAATTGGATAATAGAAAAAAAATTACAGAAAAAATAAATAAAAATAATAAATGAAAAGAAAAAGTAAATAATAGAAAAATAAAAAATAATTAAGAATAGTTGCATAGTTTTACAATGTACAATTAATAAAATCTTACTTTCATAATAATATATAAACATAGATATATAGTATAGAAAAAAGTATTGATATATTAATAATTATATTTGAATGTGTCTAAAATTTTAATTAAAAGCAATTGCATAAATTTGTAAATTAAAAAAAGTGTTGTAATTAAATTAGACTCAAATTTTTAATAACTTAATATAAAGTATAGTTTGACTTTTGTTGTAAGTCTTATTTATATATTTATTTGTTCATTTTTTGTAGATTAAAAGGAGGACAAAGTGAGCGTAGAGGTCTGTACTATGTTCGGTTTGTAATTTTGATTATAAAAAATATATATTTTTAAATTTTTTTTATTTTTACATAATTTTTAAAATAAAAATAATAAAAAATATATTCTAAAATTTAAAAACAAATGCTTACTCCCAGATGCCACACCATAATCAGCTGAAAATTCCTTAGCCAGAAAAGGCACTTCGAGAAAGTCTAAAAGAAAACGTTTCGTGGAGGATGATGAGTTTTTCGATTCACAAACTTTGATCATATGCGTGAAATCCCGTGCTGAAGTTTGCCTTGATGCTCCTTTTTGTGAGAATCAGTGACTTCGCGGTGTTGAATTTCGGGGCGCCGCGCCCGCTACGTTTATTAAGAAGAAGAGTCCGGAGTCTGACAAGAAGAGACGACAAATTCTAATTTTCAGACAAAATCTGTCAACTTGAGGCAAGGATTGACAGGTCACTACAAGCCCACCAGCCCATGGGGTGCGGAAAACACCCAGAAAAGAAGAGCTAAATCTTAGAATCTTCAAATTTGAAAAACAGTAAAATTTAGTCTATAACAATCTTATGGATTAATTGTCGTTTGACGCTTAATATTGAATGAGTAATGAGTTCTTGATTACTGATTAATGATTCTTGACACTTTCATGCAATTCTTTATTACGTCTTCGTTTTTCCCCATAAAACCAGAAGAATACAAAATCCCTGCCTTTTAGTGTATCCATCTCCCCCCATTGTCCCTTTTCCAATGGGCCTACCATGTTCATGATTGGCGGCCAGTTGGCAGTCGGTGCTCCGCTTGTTTCCATTTCATCTCGACAAATTTTCAAAAAGGCGTCAAGTGGAGCAGAATATATATACCCCAAACAAGGCTTTAGAAGCGAACGGATGGTGGATAAAGTTTTCGTGAGCAATGGAGAAGAAGATGATGGTAGTAATGAGCATGATTCTGCTGATAATTTCCGCAAACATGGAGGGCGTTAAGCCGGACGCCTTAGATTGCTACGATGCCTGTTCCACGGGCTGCGTTAACTCTGACCGTAAATTACTCACTGAACTCTTCTTCATTTTTCCTTTCTTTGATTTTTGATTTTTGATTTTCTTTCAACAATCTTAGTTATGATTGTCTTATCATTGTTATTCTGAATTGTTCAGCTAGGCTTACGTCTCGGTGCGATCGCAAATGCCAGATAAAGTGCAGTCCAGGTACTGTTCCCAAATTTCAACTGAAACCCTAATTTTCACGTGTACGAGCGTGTGTGTTTTACGCTTGAAGATCAATTCTATGGACTGTTTCTGCTAATATCGTTGATCCTTATAGCAACTATAAAAGAACTATGATTAGATGTAGAGTATAGACAGTACAGATCTGGGGAAGGGGGTTTGAAGATGATTAATATTGGCTCGGTTGAAAGTGAAAGTAGGCAATTCTGAAAGCAGGTTAAGAAATGAGATGCAGGGGCTGAGATTCGTCTGTGTCTAAATCGATCTGGGATAGCTTGTTCTATAACATGAAGTTAATCTTACGTTACTCCTGTATTGAGCCTTGCAATCTCTGTTGAAGAAAAGTTGTTTTCTGTTTTATGGCATAGAGATATAAATTTTGTTTCTGTTACTTGAATTACTTGAAATGGAAATAAAGATCTGCTAAATTTTTTAACCAAGTTTGGATGAAAAACATACACCAACCAGCTTGTTCTGTTTCTAAGTTCTCTCCTACCAAACAAGGGTTGAAAGTCGGTTTTCGTCCTGAAGCAATAACAAAATGAACAAAGGAAATCTCCATGTCATATTCCTTTACCTCCATCTTCCTCTCTTGATTAAGTTAGGACTGCAAATGATAGTGTTGCCAAGCTTGTCATCATTAGTTCATGTGCATATTGTCCTACACTGGCAGGACTTGATGCAAATGGGCATTTCAAGTGAAGTTTGAGTCGGTTAAAATCCTGGAGTGCATGATATCAGTGTGGTCAGATGCATCTTTGCAGAGCTGACAAATAAAGGGGGACACTCTCTGTTTAAATTTCATAAAAGAACTATATTAGTTGTTGCGTAAGCTTTTGCGGGTGATGAGATGTACCTGAATCAACTTCTGGCTTATTTGTATTTTTCTGTCATATCTCAGATCCCTTATTGCATTGTTGGATGCATTAAATTATCTGGTAAATTTTGCCTAAATTAGTGTTGATACTAGCATAGCTCAACTTTCAAAGTAATCTGGATATTCTGAGATAATAGTTGAGATGGATGAAACTATCAACAATAATTTCAGTATTTTACTTTATGATATTCTTATATTGTTTGTCCAATTGGTCCAGAAATGCACTTGAGTACCCTGTGATGGTTAATTCTATCTGGAAATTTTTCAAAGGTGAATTTTGAACAGTTTATTTTAGTGAAGTGGCTTGCCCTTACATGAGCTGAGTGGCATCTAAAGATGCTTATTAATGCTTGTGAGAACTTCCCTTAAGTCAAATTACAATAGAAAATGTTTCAGTTTAAATCAAAAGATCCTTGTCACGACAGAAGCTTTTCCTATCTCTTCATATTTTCAGTTTTTGTTTTTTATGTTTTCTGAAACTCAGAATGGAGCAACACTTTCTAACCGTTGCGGTCATAGAAATTATAGAATATGTAGAAGGTGGAAACTAAAGGAACAAACCTATGCTTTAAAAATAGGACACTGATTATGTTCCTGTAATAATGTGTTTTTTATGTAGGAAAAAGGCAATTCTAGTCTTGTAATTATGGTGAATCGTAACTTGAGTTGTTTACTTCGTGTCATTGGTAAAAAATGACATTAAGTACCAAAAAAATTGACGATTTCAAGATATATTGCAGAAAATCTCATTTTTGCTAATAATATGCATCAATTTGGGTATGTTTGCAATTCTAGCACATTAACCTTAAGTGTAAAAAATTAAATACTAATTTTGCTTCTCAGCAGTTATGCCGTTATTAATAGTGTTTAATTTTTGACACGCACAGTTAAATGTCTTAAGTCAAAAATCCCCAAATTAAGAGTGTTAGGTGTAAGTGTTCTGAAAATTGTAAATTTTTTACAATTAATTTTTTGTGAGTGACACAAATCAAAGGATTGATGACAGAGTGGTTTAGAAATTGTTATACAAACAATTTCAGACCTGCTATAATGGAATTGAATCACATTCAAAATTCCAAATCACACCAGTACAGATTTGTATGTAAAATAATATGAATCCAAGTGTAAATATCAAAAAATATAATAACTTCGTATAAAATATTGGGACTTAACTAATCCAACAACCCTAATAAAATACTAAGAATTTATATCTAACTAAGATATTAATTTCAAAATAATCCTAATTCAACTCAATAATATCAAATATCTATTATTCTAATCCAAAACTAATCCTAACTCTTCCAAGTAGATAATAATGGTCTATAATAATTCTAGTCAAATTCAACTAACTTAGAAACTTGAGAAAATTCAGCTTCTGAATCAATCTGCCCTCCATTGCAATCGATCTTGGCTGTTTTGAATTGATTAGGATCGATCCAACCTATTCCAAATTGTAAATTCAGCTACATTTTTCTTGCCAATGTCAATCCACCTTACCCTGATCGATTTGCCCTTGTCTAGATCATTTTCATTTCAATCTGCCCTGCTCCAAATCAATTTCATCTCATTTGGATTTATTCATATCCATCTTCATCGATCTCATGTTATCTAGATTGATTTAAGTCCATCAAAATTGATTCACGTCCAACTCAATTCATATTGTAGAATGTTATTTTCTTTTTGGATTTTATCGAATTAATCTTGTAAATCCCTTATCGACATTGCATAGTTTGAAATCCTTCCAAAAATTATATTTTTCATCCAAGATCAGTTGAACTAATTGAAATTTAATTTTAAAGGAATTTTTCTTCATATTGATGTATCACTTTAGTCTCCTCTTGAAAAATAAACTCGTTCTCGAATTTTGTTGAAAACCTAAGTCTAATGGAGCTTCCAAAAACATTAATTTCAAGATTCCATATATAATTTTGTTTCATGACATGTAGGGAATCCTTAGATGAATTTTACATACAATGACTTTCATATGAAATACAAAATTTTGTTCAATATAGGAGCCTTGCTTACAGCTTTATTCTTCAAAAATTTTGGTGGTCTTTCAAAGTCACAAATTCCCTTTCTATCATTTTTCTTACATGTTCATTGACCCATGCACATGTACTCCAAGTAAGAACCCTAAGAAAGCCATTTTTTGAGCAGTACTGAACTTTCTTTCCATAGCCATCAACAAGCAAAAGCTGGCACACTTCTTGTATTACAACACCTAATGGGCAATACAAATTCAATGTGTGACACAAATTCAAATTACAAATCAATCCTCTCTTTTCATTCCATATCAACATTAACCATTATGTTAAAATCAATTGATGAAGGAAGGTTCTTCGCATGCAACTTTTGAGCTCTATAAACATGGCACGGTGACAAACTCCTCCTTTAGTTTCATATACCTCAAACAAATAAAGAATTTTTGCCAATGGATCTGAATTGTGATGGCTACTTATATTCACTGACTAGCACGAAAATTACTTCCTATTGCCATAGCTTGCATTTCTACTTGAATTAAGATAGCAAACGGACATAACTTTTAGTATGATTTCTTAGCACAGTAGCTTGTCATGCTCTTTAAATCTTGATACAAGATTTTTTACTAGTAAAATTTTCTTTTCTTACCACTTTAGATTGTTTATCTTGTTTCAAAGGAATTAAACCATATGCCATTCCATTTTTCTTAATCACTTATATATTTTCTTTTTCCAAAGTATCACCTTCCTTATATACACATTAACGCTTCCCCAAAATTTGTCGAACGTCCATGTCGACAATATCACGCACCACTTCATCATAATAAGGTGAAATTTCAAATGGAACTCTACACCTTTCCACCACCTAACCATCTTGGCAAAACCACTTGTATAAGATATGCGATATCTTTTAATAATTAGTTTCAATTTGTTTACAATTTTTCTGGAAATTTTATTTTAAAAAATATGTTCATCTATAATCAAATTGAAAATCTTACCAAAAACTCAACATCCTATTTGGAAGAGTTGATCTTGCCAAGCTTTGGGATAGACATGGTTCACTAAAAGGCAAATTACTTATTGCAACAACCTTTTTTAATGTAATCAACCATGCAACAACCTTCACTAAAAGGAATGGGAGAAGCCTTCTCTGATAGCGTGAGTGGTTTATAAATTGTTATACGAACAAATTTACATATGATATGACAGTAGTTGAATCATGTTCAAAATCTCAAAACACACAAATACACGATTTGTATATAAAATAACATAAATTCATGTGTAAATAAAAGAAGGTATAATAAAAATTCATATAAAATATGGAGTTGACGACACTAATAACCCTATTTATAGTCAAAATATTAAGAATTTGTGTTCTCCCAGGCTACTAACGTCACAATAATCCTAATTTAATTAAATAATATCAAAGATCTATTACTCCTATTTCAAACTGATCATAACTCTTCCAAATACATAATAACAATTCTCTATAAGAACCTTAGACAAATTAAACTATTTAAAATAATAAATTTTAAGAAAATTTGACTTTTGGATAGATTTACCCAACATTGCGATCAATCTTGGCTACTATTCTTGATTGCAAATTTAACATCTTTTTTCTTACCAATGTTGATCCATGTTGCCCAGATCGATCCGTCCCTATTTGGATGGCATTCATGTTAATTTGCCTTATCCAGATTGATCTCATGTAAAATCAATTTGTATCCATTTGGATCGATTTTATATCGAAGCCCATCCAAATCAATCTACATTCACTCAAATTCATATTACAGAATACTATTTTCTTTTTCGGATCTTGCTGGATCATCATGATCGACGTTGGGTACTCCAAATTTTTTCAAAAATCAAAATTTTCATTCAACGTCTGTTGAGCTCGTACAAATTTAATTTTAAAAGAATTTTTCTCTATGTTGACGTACAACATCAGTTGAAGTGACTGATATTTCAGTCATAGTTACAAGATCAATGCTTTTTCCCATTTTTTGGTACTCACAATTAATATACATAAGTGAGTTTATATATACATGAAATGGGAAGTCTACGTCAAAGTTGGAACATGTCTGTCAAATCCAAATTAGAACTGAAGAAAAAAAAGGAAGGGATTAAAAAAAAGAAGAATAACTTCAAATAAGGGTAAAAGGCCTTTTGCAGTCAATAGACGACTCAGAAGCAATTTTAACTTTTATATATATATATATATATATATATATATATTGACCGGACTTGTCCAGATTGATCTGCCCCCTCCAGATCGATATTTTAAAATGTGTAATTTTGCCATGCGATCGGTCCCAACAACTCGTCAGCCTACTTATTTGACCCAAATCGAATGTCCACTTCACTTTCACATATCATAAAACTAAATTAATTAAAATTGTACTCTATACATGTAATTGGATCCATAGGTGAATATGCCAATGTGAACTTCCATAATGCTTTTTGGCATACTTTTGTGGTTTTGAAAGGTGGTGAAATTTCATAGAAATATGTATGTTAATATTAGTGCAGTGCACGTCTCTCCTGCTTACACCCTCATTTATAGCCTCCAACACATTGTCAATTGAGATCAAAACAAAATTTTTATTTTGCTATCTTAATGGGTTTTCTTTAATTATTGAAGTTTGAGAGCCGCCACCACATTGATATTATTGCCCATGGTGTCTTTTTTTTTTTCGGCCTGCTAGAGAAAAAGGGATGGGTTTTCATGGGGACTTTTAATTGGAAAATTTTTGGATTAATTCTATATTTTGATTTGATAAAAAAATGCAGAAAACCAAGGCATGTTTGTTTGTTTAGAACATTATAATTGTCCAAGATTATTCCTTTTCTGCACAAATTTCAAATTTAGGAAAAAAATGTTTTGGATAATTGAAATTATGACCAGAAGTGTAAAATAGTCGAATTTGAATAAGACGGTTTTGATTTTTTGTTTTTGACAATTTTCAAGCTCCATCTTGATTTTTTATAATTTTTCAAAAATTTGTAAATTAGTTGATGTATCAAGCTCAAGTTTATTTGCACATACAAGCAAAGAAACTAAACGAGTTGTTTGAAGTAATCTGATTCTATGCAGAAGTTAATGTGCTAATATGATCAATAAACATCATTTAGCTCTATGTTTATGGAAATGATTGGTGATACCTTTAAATTGGGCATCCGAGCTTAACGCTTAATTAATTAAGAAGATTAGGAATTGTCTCCATTATAATTATCATAAACATTATGGCTATGTTTGATTATGATTTTACAGGTGTGAATGTGTGTGTGTTTTAAATGTGAAAATTTATAAATAATGTAAAAACAATGAGTACGAATTTTATTCATTTTTATTTTTTCTATTTAATATATAAATATATATAATATTACATAACATTAAATAATTTGATAGCATATAAAAGTAATTATTACTTTTAATTTATGAGTGTAAATGTGGGTATATAAATAATGATCATTTAATTATTAATAAATATAATAATTGATTTATCCCTTAAAGTAAACATTGTTTGTTACTTAAAAGAAGAAAGATTAAAATATCTCTTTCATCCTCTCCAATAAAATTTTACTTTTTTTATTTTTTTTCTTATATAATTTCTTTCTCTATGTAGGAGTCTGCACATAGTTGAAACGTGTGAAAAATGAGAGAAAATACAATTATATTTATTCAAAATATAACTTAGGATTTGAATAGTATAACCTAGGAAGTAGAAGTATGATTTTTGGAATATGCATAGTTGTACTAACTTTGACTATATAAATTACCAACCAATCAACAGTTGAAATAGAGGGAAAGTTAACATCACTTGTATGCCAAATGTGTGACGTCATCATTGGTGCTGTCTATGAGAATAAGAGTTAAGAGCTTTTAGAGAAGATGGATGATGAGGGAGTTTCTATAGGAAATGAGCAACAAAAGGATGGGGCGCCCTTTCCAAAAGCACCATCAATGAGAGCATTGAGGTTTTAGGAGTCTAGGTTTGAGGTGCCTGGGCTAATTCAGATTTTGTCTAAACAATAGAACGAAATAGTGGAGGCAGTAGTAACTTTAGCCCTAAAAACTCAGCAAAGAGAGGAGAAGAAAAAAAATCAAGGAGGAGGTCGACTGTTCAATCATAGCTAGTAGCGTGGAAAAGGTTAAAAAGAGCATATGAGGGATTATACCATCTAAAATACAAAGAACACTACTGGCATACATCAGCAATTAAAAGAAATGAAAAGGGCTAAGGTATAGCCTTGAGAGAGCCTTCCGTTTGCAAAAGAGATCTTGATAGACCCCCTGTTTGAAAACTTTAGGCCGGTGAAGTTCCTTGAATACAACGGAGCCTTTGACCCCATGGAACATTTGGAAAAATTTAGACACCATCCACTCCTGCATCAATATTCTAAGGGGATCAAATGCAAGGTTTTCTTAACAACATTAAGGGGGCTTAGCACAAAGATGGTTCAATTAGCTAAAAACTAGAATTATAAGTAATTTTGATAATTTTGCTTCCTTGTTTTTTTACATTAGTTTACTAATTGTAAGAGATATGAACAAACTCCCACGTCACTATTCAATATGAGGTGAGGAAGGAAAATGAATATGTGAAGCAGTTCTCTAGAACAACATTGGAAATGCCTTCAAGTACACAGAAAGTTTTAGCCAGTGCTTTTGCACAAGGGTTAAGACAAGGAGGATTTTTTATGTCCTTAGCTAAAAGGTTGACTAGTGACTTTGATGAATTCTTAACTAAAGTAGAAAAATATATTAATATGAAGGAACCATGGAAATAAAAGTTAGAAGGTAGGAGGTCTGCACAAATTTCAAAAAGAATGAAGATACCATCACCAATGCTAAATGTACCCCAGCCAGTAGGAAAACACAGCTTTTTAGTTTTACTCCTCTATGGGTTAGTAGCGAATAGGTATTGATTTCAATACAACACATAGACATGCTAAAATGGCTAAAGGGATTATACACTCCACTAAAAAATCTGAAACAAGCTTGGTTTTGTAAATTCTGTAATGAATATGGGCATACAATGGAAGGGTGTGTTAATCTAAGAGTTCAAATTGAAAATCTGATAAAGAAAGGGTGCTTGTAGAAATTGTTAGGAAAGGAGAGCAAGCAGATGCGAGAAGAGGTAGAATGCAAGAAGTTGGAATACCCAAGAAGGGTTTTATAAATATGATCTCAGGAGAAGAACTGCGAAGCAGGTTAAGAAAGATGAAGATCGTGGCCATGTTTGGGAAAGAAATAACAAGGGAAAAAGAAGACGAGCTGAGCTTTGAGGCCCAAGATTTGGATGGGATAATCACCCCACATTAAGATGCATCAGTGGTAACTATTGATATAGTTAAGTATGATGTGGACTAATGCTTAGTAAATGGGGGCAACTTGGTCTTATTAGTAAAAGCATTTGAAAAAATAGGGGTAGAAAAAGTCACCACGGAGCTAGGAAAAAGTGCACTGTCTAGCTTCACAGGTGAGGTAACACAACCCTATAGAAAAATTACCCTCCCAATAACAATAGGGCAAGGGGAAGTGAGGAAAATTAGGACCATCCCATTCTTTGTGATTACTATGTTGCTGGCTTACAATGTTATTCTTGGAAGACTGATGTTGGCTAAATTATACACGAGGACTTTTACATATTATCTAGTTATGAAATTCCCTACGGAAAGAGGAATATGGTTAGTAAAAGGAGATTAAATGGTATTAAGAAATTGTTATATATAATCAATTAGAAAAGTGAGCGATAATAAATAAAGAGCTTGAGAAAATAGGGAAACATCAATACAACCCAAAGAACGATTACTGACCATGAAGATATGCCTACAAAGAGGAATAAACACCAGGGCACAAGAAAGTAGGATTATTCAAGAAAGTAGTTAGAATAGGTTATTACTAGCCTAAGATGTAGGAAAATGCTATCAAGATAATAAGAGAATGCAAAAAGTTACAACATGGTAACTATACAACTAGACCAATACAAGAAATAAACATGATGATACTCTCAATCCTGTTAACTATGTGGGGCAGATATAGTTAGGCCCTTTTTAACTAGGTTAAGACAAAAGAAATTTATAATTATAGCTGTGAATTATTTTACAAAGTAGATAGAGGTTGACGCTCTAGATTGGATATTAGACAGTGTAGTAATAAAGTTCCTATGAAAAAATATAATATATAAGCATAGACTACTAGTATTCAATAATGACAGACAATTCCAAGGTAGAAAAATTCAAGAATTGTGTTAAGGAGATGAAAATACAACAGAAGTTTAGCTCGGTGGCTCACCCTCAAACCAATGGACACGTAAAGGCGACAAACAAAAATATAGTAAGGACAATTAAGGTAAAGGTAGAAAGAGCTCAGGGTGACTAGATAGATAAGTTACTTAGAATACTATGGGCATGTCGACTAATCCTTCAACAGCAGTAGGAAAAAGTCCTTATAGCTTAGTCTATGAAACCAAGGCTATGATTCTGGTAGAAATAGGAGAAGAATTGCATAGAATCATGACCTACAACGTAGACCAGAAGGAGAAAATCTTGGCTGAAGAAATAGAAATTCGAGAAGAAAGAAGGGAACGACTCATCTCAAGAATCTTAAATATAAGCAAAAGATAGTTGTCTTATTCAATCGAATTATCAAGATAAGGAGCCTAAACTAAGAAGATTTGATCCTTAGAAAGTTGAAGTAGCCCATCTGATAAGAAAAATGGATTCCAAGTCGAAAGGCCATTTAAGGTCAAGAAAATTTTACCCAGAGGAAGCTATATGCTGACCCTGGAATACAGACAATTTAAAAAATTCTTTATATAAAAATCAAATTAACAAAACATTGGTGCACTATTAGGAGTGGAGCTAAAAATGCCCATGAGGGCTAAATTGAGCCCCAAAGTAAGGGGATGGAGCTAATATAAACCCACCCAAAAAGGTCCGAAAAGAAGTTGAGCTTAAACATGCCCATCAAATGAGGTTGCATTAAAACCCATAGAGATGAGGCTAAAATATGCTCGTCCTGAAGAAATTAGACGGGTCCAAAAGAAAAAATATATAACAAACGTTGCATTTTATAATAACAATGAACAACCATTAAAGAAACAATAATATTGCATCAATTCAAAAAGGAAAAGAAAATATAATCTCTTCCTAATTGCTAAGTTCGATGATCCTTAGTAGGGAGTAGGGACTCCTCTAGCAGGAGGTTCAACTGGAAGATCAATCATTTGAACATCAGGAGGAGTAATAGAAACTTAATTCTCAATAGAATGAACTTGGCTCCTAGTAGAAGAACCGTTGCCAAGACCTGGAAATCTCCTTTCAGACACAGTATTAGCACTAATACCCTTATCTATCTTTAACAAGTCAACATCTCTTTCAAAAAATCAAAATCAACCAGATGCTGAAAAAGACTGTCAAAGCTATAGAGGTAATACTCAATTGTTCTATGAACTAGCCTTTGGTCGAATTCCTCAGATTGAGTCTAATCTTCTAGTCGCTTATCTCAATACTTTGCCGAATAAGCCTAGACCTCCTTAATTTGGGGATACTTAGCTAGGGCATTGTAATGGGCAAACTCGATGGTAAGGGAGAAACTATTCGAAAGGCTTTGGTTCTTATTGCAAAGCCGCTAGACCTCGGCTTCAAGAGAGACCACCTTGGCAATAGCAATTTTCTCCCATTCCCAAGCTTCACTACACTCAGTCTCTACAATATCGCATTAAGTGTTGGATAGATGACTTGTCAAATTCCAGAGTCAAAATCTGGGCTTGTAGTTGTCAAATGAGTTGTTAGTTCTGGCTAGCCTGACAACGGACCATTTTACTAAAATAGATAAAGCCCTAAAGGAAGAGAAAAAAAGTTAGCAGGAAAGAAGGATGAAGTTCCTTAGAAAAAAAGAAGGAAAGGAAATAGAGAAAGGCTTTACCAAGCTCTGGTTTTGAAGGTAGTGGTTCAATTGGTCCTCATCCCTGAGTTCATCAGTGACATTCTAGTTTGGAGAAGTTAAGCTTCCTAATAGGAATTCCAGAGTTAGCCCAGTATTTTCAATGATAAACGCCCCAAACAAAAGAGTTAAGTTGAGGTTGGTGAATGAGCTGGGGATATGTCTGGAAAAGTCCTCCCCTATACTAATAGACTGAGGAGGAGATGGAAAGCTGCAGTAGGGGGCACCTTTTTAGAAGAAGCTGCCTATCATGTGGAGCTCCTCGGGTTGAACTAAGTGGCAGAGCTGGGTTAGCTGAAGAAGTAGAGGGACTGTTGATAGCTGGAGATGCACTGATCCTTTAACCAGCCTAGCATAAGCCAATTCCTTGAGCTAAGCAATGTCTTTTCTAGATCACTAAATCTGTAGGCTTCTGGTCCTGTTAGCTAATTTTAAATCGGAGCAGTTCTCTTAGTATTATGTCTATAGAAAATAAGAGAAAAGACAAAATAAATAGTAGAAACATAAAAGAAGCTGATATGGGAAGAAAACTTACCTACATCAGTGTATAAGTCTTGCTCATGAAAATTTAAACCAAAAGAGTGAAGAACCTCACACTTAGTAATGATTTTCATATAGAGGATGTAATAGTTCAAGGCTTCAACCTATGAATCTAAGGTAGCAAGGGGAATGGCATTTTTATGAAAATTAATTTTAGAAGTAGAGGCTAACTAAATGGTTGGAAACCCTAAAGGTGAGGACCTTTGATATAAAAGAACTTGTTCTTTTAGCCTTTATTGCTATTAGAAGGAATATCTTTAAAGCATTTAGTGCCAGCTTAAGAAGTGAAATAAAACACCTTGGGTCAAAAGATTCAATAGGAGTGAAATAAAACACCCTGAGTTCAAAAGATTCAATAGTACATAGAAGCCCAAATAGGTTAGTAGATTATTGGATTAGACCTCACTACATAAAATAATGAATTCAACTATCATATAAAAAGCATTGGAAGTAAGTTTGGTAATGAGAAGTTTAAAATAGTCTACTATTTAGTAATAAATAGGGGGAATGAGAAAAATAAGCCCAGATCGCAGTTAGATAACAAAAATAGAAATAAGATCTTCAAGAAGACAGTGGGAACAATTTGAAGACCTAGGGATGATATTACGGAAAGAAGAAGGAATACCATGTGTGTGGAACCATTGGGCAATTCAAATAGTGACGCAATTGCTTGAGATTGAAAGATAATAAGGAGTTTTTGTCATGATTAAAGGGAGAATAAAAACGTATTACCTACAAAGAAAACTTGAATAAGAAAGTAGAAAACTTCAATGGTAAGAAGACACTTGAAATAAGGAGGCGAAGAGAAGAAATGGCAACAAATAAAGAGCTCTGGTAAGGAGGAAGAAATCCTTAGCATACACATGGAATATATAAGCCTGCCTAATGAGGATGGAAGGAGAGGATTAAGCATTGTGTAGCATTGAGATGATCTTAAGAAATTCAAACGACAACACGGCAAGCATTAAATGCAAAGGAGATGAAAGGATAGTGAAAATGAAAAGACAACCAACAATAATAGCATAGTAAAGTGTAAAAAACAAGCCTGGAAAGAAGCAAAGTTGGCTCTTCTAATATAAAGCCTTGGAGATTGGTACAAAAACCCTGGCTTAGGGAAGAAGAAATCATATTACAAGTACCCCATCTCGAGGATAAACTAATAATCTTACAAAAGATCCTCAGCTCAAGACTTCCAGCAGTGTAATTAGGATTTAAATCAGTAGGATTATTGGTATAAGTACTGCCTCTGGATCGGTCAAGGATCAAATCTTCTGAAATAATCGCCCATCCATCTTTCTAGTCCAAATTAGCAAGGTTGGTATCCACACTAAATATGCCTCAGGAGATAAGTCAGTCTAAGCAACTATGGAAGCCACATTAATATCCTTTTCTGGCTTGATGAACTAATAGATCGACAAACTACAGTGAGGTATGGTACTCTATCAGGCGCTCATTCAAAAGATATTGCAAATAGGATTGACCACTAGGACTAGAAAAGTAGTCATGGAAAAAGTAACTCTAAGCATTCTGATAAGAATGAAATGTGTCAAGCAACCTATTGTACTCACAGAAAAGATTCTTTTGTGATTACTCCAGTTCATGACATTTTTTGAGATAATTGTTGAGTTCTTGCTATCCTCACAAAAGTCCTTCTGAAGTTAATCCACTTGATTGTAAAAAATAAGAAAGTCTGAAGACTTGCTATAATTAGAATCATTAAAAAGTTCCACCACACAAGATATTTTCTTAGAGTGTGTTGCAAGAGAAGTCATCAATTCTTCTCAATCACGGGAGAACTGAGAACGGGGAACAAAGGTCGTTAATGGGATATTTGACATTATTAAGGAATCATGAAAATGATTTAGTGCAATAAAGGCACCTATCATCCCCCTTTTATAGGAAGTAGTATAGTACAAAGGATAGTATAGGAGTTTACACATAGTTAAAACATATAATAGATAAGAAAATATATAATCATATTTATTAGGAATATAATCTAAGATCCAAGTAGTATAATCTAATAAGCAAAAGTATGGTCACCAATGATTTTTGAGATATGTATAGCTGTAAATAGAAAGAGAGGGAAAGTTGGCATCACTTGTATGCCAAGTGTGTGGCATCGTCACTCTAAATCTTTTCTTTTCTTACATACTTTGTATTAATTTTTAATACATTTTAAAACATAATGCATTCATATATATATATATATATATATATATTGTCATTAACAAAATTATATAATTTTATTATATATAAAATAGATGATTTTTATTAGATGAAAATAGTAAAATAAAGCATGAGCGCCTATAATTCAAAATATCTATATAATAAAAGTAGAATTATATATATAATAAAATTATATTTTTATTTTATTTCCACGTCCATCAAATGTGTTCAAGCTAAGTATGAACTCAACATAAGCCTAATTGGAAACGACGTCACAGACTCGCAAGTCATTTCAACTTGTATTGTATTCATATTTTTACGGATAATTTGTGTTGTAAATATAATTCAATAACACAGTGTAATTTTAAATATCAAATAGTTAATGTGCTTGGGAATCAGAAAGTTCTTTTTGGCTTGTATCTTCCCTTAATAATATCATTTTAGAAATATAAAAGTAAACACAAAAATACTTTAACATTTATTTCTCTCTCTCTTTATATGCATGCATTGGCACATGATGCACATTAGATGCATGCGTATTAGATGCATTAATTAAAAAAACAAAAACTAGAAGAAATGAAAAGTAGTATGATCTTATGATAATAATGTATAAGAAACATTGAATTTATCCTTTTTTATGCATATGTGCAATATGAGCAAGATGTTTAAAATATAGTCTGATGAATTTTGCTAAAATTTACTAAGATTATAAGTAAAGCTATTTTAATTTTCATTCTGAAAAGTAATTAATGCATAAGATAAATACATGTGAGGATTTGTATTTAAAATACCTTTATAAAAAAGGGTAATTATTTCCATAATGCATTAAAATTTTCAATAAAAAATTAAGTGTCAAAATTAAAATGAATGAAGAATGAAATGAAATTTGCAAGGTTAGTTGGAAATTTAAAAAAATGAAAAGAAAAAAGTGACATATATGAAGTTGGTGAAAGCAAAAAGCAACATACCATTGTTTTCTTCGATTGTTATAGAAAGCTTGAAAAAAAAAAGTATTACCATAATATTTTTCTTGCAAGTGAGTTGAAATTAATAAAAAAAAAGAAATATATATTTCAAAAACAATTAATTGCGTGGCACAATTTACGCACACATTGCGCAATTTACTGTTTTTTACTTTGATGATAAAACGTCAAGTTCCAGTAGAGAATCAGGTTACAAGTTTATTTTACGAAAGCTCTTAAATGGCAAAATCGGTCAGCAATTATAATGCTTTAAGCCATAATTGAATAGCATTAGTTAATACACATATTAACATTTAAAATTCAATTAATTTATTTATTCAAAATTTAATTATCACTTATATATTTACATACCTACATAGATAGTCACAAAATAATTTATTACCTCTATATACAATTGCATAATCTAATTATTATATTATATATATTTACATCATAAAATAGATATTTTCATCTCCCAATGACAAAATTTACATCTAAACATGACCTATATCAAATTCTATTAAAAAAATAGTTTTTATCTCTATAAAATAGAAAAAAATAAACAAATTAAATCTATAATTCTCAAATTTCATTTTATTCAGAACATAGCTGTACATAAAAAAAGATGTTAAATGACAAAATTGGTCAGCAATTATGATGCTTTAAGGTTAAGCCATAATACAATAGCATTAATTAATACACATATTATAATATTTAAAATTCAATTAATACATTTATTCAAAATATATAATACATTTATATGTTTACTTGCGGCCCATTATATAATATAGATAGATAGATTCATATTATAAAATCATTATTACCGCAATATAAAATGGCAAAATCTAATTATTGTATTTTATATATTTACATCATAAAATAGATATTTTCATTGCCCAACAAAATTTACATCTATCAAATTCCATAAAAAAAAAAATAGGTTCCCTCTCAATAAAATGCAGAAAAATAAACAAAACTTAAATCTACAAATCGCTAATTTCATTTTATTCATAAAATAACTATACATTAAAAAAAAAACACTATATTTCAAAAGCAATCGAAACTTCTCACACTTCTCTTACTACAGTATACGAGACAACATAACAACTGTTACTTTTTTTACTGTTTTAGAGTCTCCCAAATCTGGAGGTCCGAAGAGAATTGGCTCTGCAACCATACATAATTACTAAGTCTCTGCATCGAACGCTTAGAAGCAGAAATGTCGCTGGAATCCAAAGAAATTAATATCTTCTGAACATCTAACTTGGAAGTTGACGAGCTATCCAATTTCTTAGTATATTGGTGTTGTAAGGATAATTGTACCTTGTGATGTTTTTAGTATTAAAACTTGATTAATGCATTGGTATTCAGATGATTCCTTGTGTAGTGACTCAAATAAAGAGGTCAGTGCAAAATTAATCCAAAGTATAATAGTGACTCGAAGAAGGGGATCTACACGTGTATTTGCACTTGAGAGAAGCAAGAATCGTGATGATCAAAACACACGTTCGAGGACATGGGTGGATTTTGAGTAAAAATGAGTTTGAATCCCAGACTATTTACCTCTTTAAAATACAAATATTCTGACAAATCCTGTGACACATTGTCTGAAGGAGGAGCTACAACTCCAAGTGATACTTAGGACAAATTTAAGTATATTGCACCAGACACTCAAATTTGTGGACCTTATTTATTTAATTGAAGTCTACACCATTTGATTGTCAAGTTTAACTCTTCAACTCTCAATTTTCCTTCAAATTAGTCAGTCAGAAAACATTTCAATAATTTGACTGCCAATATCTTATTCTTGAAGCGTTGGGTTTCAGGCTCTCGAGGGACAAAAATTTTATGTAAGTCGAAATCAAAACAAGGTCAAAGCTTTGGTCATCACAGCATGACTCTACGAGTTAACATTTCGTCAGATCTCAGGTGCATTTACTCCTCCATAATTCTTAATTACAATTGTCCATTAATTCCAATGCATTTACACAATAACTCTTTCCAGACCTTAACTCTTAATGCAAATCACAGGCAGACTCCCTCAGTAGTGGACATTAACGCACGCCATGACGTCTGTGGCCTTCACTTTAGTCTAACACCGACTCAGAGATTTACTACACTCATCTGAGATTTCGTGAACTTTATTCTCAAATTACAAGAAAAATTTTCTACCCCAACTTTTAATTTGCAAATAAATTTAATTACAGTTGTCATGTTTCGTGCGACGGTGGAGAAAGCACAGAGTAAGAGGATGCGAAGTGAAGAGGTTGCTGAGAAGCTCCACGTGTACGGTGACATCAATGACGCACCACCATTCGGCACGTGCCGACAATTTGACATCGTATTTGCTTTCTCCTCTCGTGTAGGAAATAGCGAAGAACCTCGTTAACCACGCACCACCCAACTCCATGCACTTTAATCCTTCACGCTCGCCTATATAACTCTCACGTCTCTTCGCCCTGATGACCAGTTTGCCTTCTCTTCATACCTTCTTCATATCACTTTTCCCTATATATACATATATATGTCTCGTCCATTGTACGATAATAACACAGAGAGCTCAATTTTGTTCATTTGCGCGCCCTCTCATTTCCGGACAGGGCCATCAAGAAATTCTTACACCAGATATATTTCTACGCAGGGCAGAGAATTTGCGGATATCATTGGCTGAATTTAACTGCTAGAGATGGGAAAGTTTGGGGAGCTGATACAAAGGTTGAAGCCGGCAATAATGATGGTGTGCGTGCAGGTGTCGCTGGCCGGGGTGAACATATTCTACAAACTGGCTGGCAACGTTGGGATGAGTGTGCGGGTTTTGATTGCCTATCGCTTCATATTTGCTGCTGCATCTGTTGTCCCTATTGCAATTATCTTCGAGAGGTAAATCTAAAAGCACGTCTTCTATGCTTCTTCATCTTTTGCAGATCAATACATATGTTCGTTGATCTGTCAATCAATGTATTTTATTCTTGTCCTAATTCCCTCTTAACATTGTCAAAACTAATTAAAGCTTTGACAGATTTCTATACTCTTTTTTTCCTTTGTCAGACGAATAAATTTCTCAAACTTTGATTCGAGATAATGATAAATTCTTTTAATTTTTGCAGGAAAAACAGGCCGAAAATTACTATGAAAGTTCTCGTATTATCATTTTTATGTGGATTGCTGGGGTAAGTATGCATCTTTGAATTAATGAGGTTACCATGTTTATAATGCATGTGATTGTTATATCAATGAATTTGATTTTTAACAGTGTCTTCACTCAAAATATATATCGAATTCAATTTCTCCAGATATTTTCTTTCTTCACCAAATCTCTCATTGATCATTTGGTTCTTACAGTCAAAATCTGGTTACATGTCTCCACAAATTACCATTAAGAGATTATGTAAATCTTCAAGGGGCGATAATTGACTAAGAGGGTGTTTGGGAGATCCTAAAAAATGTTTAGTAAATTTTAAAAGGAAAGAGCTTATAAACTCCTAAAATAATATGTTTGAAATTTATAAGCTCCTTAAAAATAATTTAGCTGTTTCTAACTTATTTTTAAATATATTATAAATTACTTCATTATATATATATATATATATTAAAAATACCATAAATATCTTTAATTACATTATATTAGTGATAAATAATATATTTATATCATTAATATACCAAAAAAATTATAATTCACTATAATTATAAATTTTAACAAAATCTTAAAAGATAATTTTATTGAACACTTTATTAACTTATTTTTAAAACAAGATTTATTAACTTATAAGCTCTAAAAACATTTTATAATCACATAATCCTATAAGCTAAAAAAAGTAAGCTTAGCCAAACACCCTCTTAGTCTAGCCATATTTATAAGGCTGGAGGAAGCAATTTGTAACTTGAATTCTTTATTTTTGAAACTACTGTAAGAAGAATCTGAAATGAATTTTTCATGAATGAAAATTATATATCATGGCAGGGGATCGATGGCCCAAAACTTATTTGGACAAAGTTTAGCCCTAACCTCAGCTACGTTTCCTGCTGCAATGACCAACGTCATTCCTGCAGTGACTTTCCTCCTTGCAGTAATTTTACGGTATGGAAATTCTATTGTCAATAATGCATATTTACGCATGTTTTTTAGAATTGGATCCGACTGGCTAGTTCAACCTGTTTAATCGGGAATTCGTTAGCATCAAATCTAGGTACTAAAAAAAATCACATAATTTAAAGAACCTTATGAAAACCGGAAAAATTAGGTGACCTGGCTACGTACACCGACTTCATATAATTCAAAGTGATTAAAACTTAGAAACAAAACATTCATTTAACTACAATAAATGAAGGCTCAAAATTTTAATGCATTGAGTATGGCTATAAATGCTTCGACAATAATCAATTAATGATAGAAAACTACTTTTTAATGATAGTTAACGCTTCTACTTCCCATGCGTATGTTATTATTAGATAAAATCACATCTTATTGTATTTTTATATCATGTCTGTTTAATGGAGAATCTTATTACATTTATTTGAATGAACATTTGTAATGTTTTATTTTGTTTGTTTAATTAATTTGTTAATTTATAATTCATGTATGAATATATTTTACAGTTCAACTGACCAGAGTAGGTTGACTGGTTCAAAAATCAGTCTGATTTAAAAAACATTGAAATAATTAATTACGCATAATTTTTATAAAATTTATATCTTTAAGCACGTGTATGATTGATGCATGTAATAAATAAATCAGGATGGAGAGAATGGCGATAAAGACGTGGGCAGGCGGAGCAAAGATGGTAGGGACGTGTGGGTGCATAGGAGGGGCAATGCTTCTTACTTTTTTCAAGGGTGTAGAGATCAAGATTTGGTCAAGCCCAGTTAACCTCTTGGACGTATTCTCACATAAGATTGACCACCCGACAAAACAGCCCGAGCCTAATAGCACCCTCGGCCTTTTGCTGGCCCTTTGTATGTGCATAGGCGCATCGATCTCCTTGATTCTTCAGGTATCTGCTCTCTTTTCTACGTCGTCGTCTCCTATTTTCAAGACCTCCTCTTCCCTTTTTTGAATTCCCTCATCAGACGCAGACACTAACTTTAGCGTTGTTCGCGGTTGGGAACAGGCTAAGTTGAGTAAGATTTATCCTTGCCATTACTCAAGCACTGCCCTAATCTCGATTATGGGGGCCATTCAGGCTACCGTTTTTGCTCTTTGTACCGTGAGGGAGTCCAGCCAATGGAGACTGGGGTGGGACATCAGGCTTCTTAGCGCAGCATATATGGTACGGTCATTACAAAATATCGTGTACCACCAAATGTGAGAAATGAATAAAAATAACGTGAATTCTTTAGAGTTTATGATGTTCTTATGTTTGTTGATCATTAAAGTGGTCATGAAATGTAGGGTGTTGTGGCGTCAGGAGTGATGTGGGCATTGACGATGTTGTGTGTGAGGATGACAGGGCCTTTGTATGTCTCGGTTTTTAACCCGCTGATGCTTGTTGTCGTCGCCATTGCTGGCTCTTTGTTACTTGACGAGAAGTTGCGCTTGGGAACGTATGTATAATTTCATTTTGGCTATTAACGCGTACAAACTATATATCTACACCATATTATTATTGCGACATTATTATTTTATTAAGTGTTTTTCATTCACAAAGGGAATTTATCTAATTAACCGTATTCTTTCTATAAGTTTCTTTTATATTTTTATCAACTTACAATTTATATTTATATGTTTTTCTCAAGTTTCATCATTTCTTAGATTCTTTTGGTCTTTCATTAATTTTTATTTTAAATATTTTTACACAATGTAAAATTATATAATTTTCTTATTTTAATTTTTGTTTCTTATTCTTCTTTTAATTTTCTTATTTGTATTTTCTCTCAAAATTTCTCTTTTTTCCAAATTCTTTTGATAATTTTTTATTTTAAAAATTCTTTGTCCTTTTTAATATTAGATAAATCTTTTTATTAATTAAAATACAAATATTTTATAATTTTAAATAAATAGGGAGTGCAAATTTTACTGGTGCTACTTGAATTTTTCTTAACATCAAAAAGAGCATTAATTAAGCCCTTGATTAATTGTTTCTAGGGAAAGATAAAAAGCAGTAAATAGGTCTACTAGATAATTAATAGATCTGTCAACTCAACATGGGAACTTGAAAACGAAATTTTTTGTGATAGATGATTCATTTATCTATAATTCATTTAATCTAGTAACCCCTCTAAACATGCATGTCTTATCAACAATTAATAGTATAAAAATAAAAATAAAAGTTTAAAAACTATAATGAATATAGTATAAGCTCTTTGAGAGTGAAAATGAAAATGAGCATAGCCTATTAATTATGGTAATTTTATTTAACATATTTTGTTATATTATGAAAAACAAACATAGCCTAATGCAATGAAGTCTTACATAATAGTAATTTTGCGTCCATTATAGTCTTAACATTTGGTTGTTGCAGTGTGCTGGGTGGTGTGCTGATAATATGCGGGTTGTACACGGTTTTGTGGGGCAAAAGCAAGGAAACGAGGAGGAGCAGTCGGCTGGCGCCATCCAGGAGCTTCCAAGGATCAACTCGTGAAGAACAACAAAACGAAACTGCTGATAACCCTGGTGGCCCTGTCAATATCGCTGTGACTCCAAGTTTTGTACCAGAACCCGAAATGCTGGATGATTTGGATACACGGGAAGAAGATGTGGAGTCCCAGGTTCCCAAGCTGGCCAAGAACTAATTGTGTAATTAACCCAAGTTAATTACCTCGTCTATTACAACGTGCACTGGAAAGACATCCTTTTTATCGAGAGATCCGGACTCGTTATGAGGGTGGAGGGGACTTCAATATTGTTGTTAGTTCAAGTACCTCATATAAGTTAGTGTATCTTTGGCAATCAGTGTAAATCTAAGTTATGATGTTACGTTGTAGCACATAGTCTATGGATTTGTTTGTGGGCAAATTTTGTTAGAGAATAAAATTGGTGCAAAAATATATGAATAGTACAAAAATAGAAGAGAAAGACATGAAAAAGTTGTTTTAATTAGTAGTGTCTTTAAAAGTGGGTACTTGCTAGGACCAAATTAAAATCACCCGAAATTTGCATCGAAATATAGCCTATGTTATTTCAATAGTTATTAATTAATATATATTTTTGAATTTTATTTCCTTCTTGTTATATATAAGTTTTGGCCATGTATAGGATTGGTGATATTTTGTTAAGAGGCGATGTTTGATGGTTGTTATAATCAATGTGTTTTTTGTCTTAGAATTTGATTTATTTCAAAATATGTACAATGATCAGATGATACAATAATATATATAAATAATAATTATTTTTAGTATACTAATATATATAAAGGTGAGTATGAGTGTATATATATAAATATCAATTTAATTGTAAATGAATAGAATAATTAAAGAATAAATCATGAGTTATATATATACATATATATATATAATTAGAGAAAATTTTGAATTTGAATTTGAATTAAATTTTTGTGAAATAGCATTTTTGGTTGTGTTTGATAATATACTGTGAGATCGAAAATGTCGGAACAAACATACCCCTTGTTTTCATCTCTTATATTTCTGCTATATTTGAATTTTTATAAATTTTGATTATTCCACTAGGGCCACAAAATCCTTTGTCTCTTATTTTATTTTTGTCTCTTGCTAAAATCAATATATAATACAGACGCTTAGTTCATGGCCAGTATATTGATGAAAAAATGAGAACATAAAATTTGATTTGCCCGCAGTATTAGATGATCTAATCACTGAATTATTATCCAATATTTTGTTATTTATATTATGTAAACGTGTGGGAAAGAAGAAATAAATAAAATTAGCATTAATTAATTAATGTTTATTTATGCATTACTAGAAATCTGTTAAATTGGAACGACTTTTCAACCGTTCAAAAAGATCATGCTTGTTTGGCACAATTTTGCCATGAATTTGAGACGTAAATGATATTATATAATAATTGCGTTCTAAATTGGAATAGCCTTTTTAACTATTTCAAATCTGTTTCAAATGTGGAACGGCATTATAACCCGTTCCAATTTTAGAACGACCTTGTAAACACCGTTCCAACTTTGGAACGGTTTTTGTTTTCTTTCCAAAATTTGAAATTGCTTTTGATTAATCGTTCCAAAGTAATCTCGAAATTGGAGCGGTTTTTCTTATACCATTCCAATTTTGGAACGGCTTGATATAACCATTCCAAATTCTGAATCTAAAGTTTGGAACGGCTTTTTCTTACCATTCCAAAATCCTGATTCAAATTTGAAACGGCTATATCAAGCCGTTGCAAATTTGAAACGGTGATAAAAAGCCGTTCCAACTTTGATATTTAGAATGGCCTTTTTTATTGCCGTTCCAAATTTGAATCTGGAGTTTGGAACGGCTTTGTATTGCCATTTCAAACTTCAAATTTCAAATTTTGAATGGTATTTATTGCCATTCTAAATTCATTTCAATATTACAGATATATATAATTATCTTTAAGGCTCACCAGATATCATTTACGCAATTTTTCTACTCTAAAACACATCGAAGCCATTCTCAAATGGTAGTCGAAGCTTTTTTAAAGATTGTCCAAAGTATATTGCTAATTTTAGAGGTATATTTGCTAATAAACCACCAATTTTTGACATATATGATTAATGTTATTATTTATGTAGATTTTTAATACTTTAGTGATTTAGTTTATTGTGAATATCCAATTAATTTGTATATGGATATGAAGTAGTAAGTTGGGACTATAATTGTGTACTGTATTCTTTTAATTTGGATGATGAGTATCTTGTACAAAATATTTTTCCCTTTGTTATGTTGTGTGTGCTCAAGTTGTTAAGAGATATTAGGACATAAATGTACAAAGTTAAGAGTTATTAGGGCATAATGTGTTTATTTGTGTTTAAACTTTTAATTTAAATTTTTTTTTATTTAAATTTATAGTGCACAATGTTAAAAGATATTAGGGCATGGATGTAAGATAAAAACCTTCCTGGTCGTCGAGGCTTGGTTGAGGAGTTTGTTAATGGTGTGATTGATTTTGTTGAATGGACAAGACAACAACAAAATTATATGGATGGTTCTAAAATTAGGTGCCCTTGTTGTCGATGCAAGATCAGTAGGTTCTTGAAGCCTAAAGAAGTTAAATTACATTTACTCATAAGGACTTCGTGAAGAATTATTCCAATTAGACTAGTCATGGTGAAAACGAGTACTTAAATAACAACAGTCTAGTTGAACCGGTTGTCACGGTGAGCGAATGCAACCTAGGAGAAGGTAATTATCAAAGGATTTCATAGGAGTAAAGGATGTTGAACGATGCACAAATACAACTTGGTGCCTTATATGCGTGGAAAGCAAGTGGTAGCGGTTCAAATCAAATATATGATGGTGATTACAAAGCTGATGGCACAAAGCATGTTGAAGCAGGTGATGTTCATGGACTAACAAATAAATTCTTGGATGTGTTACATGCGGCAGATGAACCATTGTATGAGGGATGTGAAAATTCTTCTCAATTGTCGACTGTAACAAGAATGGTAAATATAAAAGCAGACCATGGCATGTCAGAAAGTTGTTTTGATGATATATGTAATTTGCTTGATGAGATCCTACCTCGTGACCATAGAATACCGGTAGACTATTACAGTATGAAATGAATTATAAGTGATTTAGGATTCCTAGTGCAGAAGATAGATTGTTGCCCTACTGGTTGCATGTTATATTGGAAATTGGATAGTAACCTTCATAATTGTAAATTTTGTAGTGCACCTAGGTACAAGGTCAAGTCTGGCACCTAAAACTATAGAAAAAAGGTATCATTTGCTCGCCTATATTATTTGCCTTTGACTCCTCATTTGCAGAGATTTTATGCATTAGATGTGACAACAGACCAGATGATTTGGCATGCAATACATACAACTGATGAGGGAATTATGTGTCACCCCTCAGATGGGGCAGAGTGGAAAAGATTTAATGAGAGCCATCTTAAATTTGTTGCTGAGCCATGTAATGTAAGGCTTTGTTTATGTACAAATAGATTTGTACCACATGGATTGTATGGCAATACATATTCTTCTTGGCCCATCATTGTGACACCATATAATCTTCCACCAGGTTTGTGTATGAACTCATACATCTTTCTGTCTTTAGTGATTCCTGGTCCATCAAATCTTAAAAGACTTATTAACGTTTACCTACAACTTTTGGTCGATAAACTACTCATGTTGTGGCATAAAAGAGTTCCAACATGATGCATCACAGCATAGTACCTTCAAATGAGTGTTGTTTTATTGTGGACAATTCATGACTTACATGCATACTTTATGATTTCTAGGTGTAGTTGTGCTGGGTTGATGGCCTGTCCATTGTGTATGGAATATAATAAAATTTCTTATCTTCACTATAGTAGAAAGCCAAGTTATTTTAATTGTCACCGCCGATTTCTTTGCCCTTATCACCCTTATAAGAGGAATAAGAAAAATTTTATGAAAGGATGAATGGAGTACCGCACCCACCTTCTATTATGTCAAGTAGATTTATATGGGATCGGGTATGTGGCCTCCCTAGGGTCATTGATGACCCAATATCAACGGTGGCTGGTTATGGTACTGAACATAAATAGACAAAGAGAAGCATATTGTGGAATCTACCTTATTGGAAGGATAATATGTTATTGTACAACCTTGATGTCATGCACATCGAGAAGAATGTATTCGACAACATGTTCAACACAATTATGGATATTAAAGGAAAGATGAAAAACACTTTGAATGGTCGTAAGGACATGAGTAAGAACTGTGATCCACCAGAGATTGCAGTTCCACCAATAAGTGGTGGGCCTAAACCCAAGGCAACATACACCCTTAGTCGAGATCAAAAACGCATGATATGTCAGTGGCTTATACAATTAAGGTTTCCAGATGGGTATGCTTCAAATATCAATCGTTGCGTTGACATGATGGAACGGAAATTACATAGTATGAAAACTCACAATGCGCATGTGTTTATGGAGCACCTTCTTCCTATTGCATTTAGAGAGCTGTTGTCGGGATTTGTGTGGAATGCATTGACTGAATTGAGTTTGTTTTTCTAAAAAATTTGCTTACCCAGTCAAAATGTTACTCAACTACAAGAGTTGGAAGATAAGGACCTAATTTTACTCTGTAAACTTGAGAAAATATTTCCCCCATCATTTTTCTACTCAATGAAACACTTGGTTATTCATTTACCAAGTGAGACGAGGATTTGTGAGCCAGTGCAATATAGATAGATGTATCCATTTGAGAGGTTTGATTGCATATCAAATTATGTTTAAATGTAGTTGATCTAATTTTTATTTGATGAAGATGAAGGTGGTTTTACTAATTTTTTTAACAGGTTCCTTCGAACCCTAAAGAAAAAAGTTAAGGACAAACCACGTGTTGAAATTTCAATATGTGAAGCACATGTTGTGGAGGAAATAGCTACATTTGCATCATACTATAATTGGTGGTGTCGCATCACCCAAACTATCCCTCATTTAAGCACTTAGCTTCAATTTTTTATGACAATCATATTTTTCCTTTGCCTCCTCCAATGCAAAGGTTCTCCTATCATACGAGCTAGATGATGGTGCATCTCAGGTTCTTTTAGGTACCATTATTTGCAAAACAACACAATAAATGATAACATCTTCAATTGTAATATTACAACCTTATCAACATATTGCCAAATCCCACTACAAGTCAACATTTCACCTCTGCTGTCGCGACGGAGGAGACAACGGCAAACCCAGAACTTTCTGGAGTTGCCATCTTCATAGCTGTCGCGACGGCGTTGGACGATGGCAGTCTAATGTCGTCGTCGTCGTCTCCATCATCGCGACGACAGTGACCCTAGAACTTTCTGGAGTCACTGTCGTCCTCCGTCATTACGGCGATCGGGCGACGAAGAGTTAAAAAAATTGGGCCGTCATCTCCTTCGTCATGACGACGGAGGCGACACCACTTTTTTTTGGGTTTGGAACGGTATTTTTTAACAAAAATGTTCCAAATTCATTTCAAAGTATTTAATATATCTCCCTCCAAACACTCATTTTCATTCATTTCAAAAATTTTCACCTCCAAAAATTATTTCCAACCCCAAACCACCACATAGTGAAGCATGCAAAAATCTTCAATTCATCTAAACCAAATCTTGCTAATATTTAGTTCACGATAAGCTAATATTCTAGAAATTCATTACATTCCAAGGTAATATTTCTTCTTATGTTCAAAAAAATGTGTGAGTCTTAAATAGTGTTTTCTTAAAGATATAGATAAGCAATGTTTAAACTTTGATAGTTGAACAAGTATTGTTATTGTTTATGGTGTAAATAATATTTGATTGTGTTTTAATTTCATAGCAACAATTTTGCAACATAAATTATACATGATGGGTGTTTGATGAAACGTCTAAGTGATATACAATTTGTTTCTATGCCAAAAACCATATGAGAATAGTAGTATGAAATATTGTGTTTATATTGAGACACGTTACAATGCATTTTATGAGCATGTATATTGATTGCTTTTTCTCATAGTAATGGATATTTTGTTTGATATTATTGATTTATTGTTGTAAATAACATTTCAACCCTTTTTTTTGCTGGTCTCTTACATCATGTTTGACAAACATAGTTTAGATGACTATATTTTATATTTTATAGAAATTCAGAACAAAGGTTGTAATGTGGAAGTAAAGTGCGGTATTTTTTTTCTCAAGTCATGACTTTTACATATAATTTGAAACTATTATTTATTTGTATAATTTTTAAAAGATGACACGTGCTACTTATTCAAGTGGCCGTTGATAAAATTCACAATCTACTGATGGAAGGCTCGGTACAAGTCGGGGTAACTTCGCTCTACCTAGACCTATTTCAGAATACTCTGAAACACAGTCACCCTCACCAACACAATCTCAACTACATAATAGTCTTTTTAGAACTTTTTCTTCTAACGAGCCATTAGCCTCCAGTGCCGAACAAGAGCACACTGTTGTAGAAGCAACCTCAAATGTGCAATCATCGGAAGCATCTCATTGGAGGATAAGGAGGCCTATATACATAACCTCGTGAACCTTTCAGTATGTATATATATTTCATTTATACTCATCAATGTATGTTATTAGAGTTTTATCATAACATAAAATGATTTTCATAATGCATATAAGGAAGTAATAGATTATATAAGGGAAGTTATATTTGGTCACTACAATGGATCTTCAGTTCAATTTAAGGATGTCAAGCTCGACACCAAAAAGTTCTGGTTTTGCCCATTTAAGGTTAGTGGACAAGTTCTATAGGGCTTTTGTATATTGCATAAGTTTGAAAATTATGTATATAGCTTGTTACATGTTGGTATACTTTTTCAAAATACACCAACTTATACATTTGGTCCCCTATGGGTTCTATTGTTGATGTGCATTTAATTAATGAATTTTTTTTGTCATACTTGCTTGGATGTATCGTAGATATTATATGTGTTGTTTGAACATATTCAATAGCATTGTTGATTGATTGTCATATACCATATGTGGTTGCTACATAATAGTGGTTAAATGTTGTTGTAGTGTTTGCACGATCTTTATTAGATGAAGTAGTTAGATGAACTGTGATTATATATTGTCAATTATCTGATTCTTATTATGCGTACATGAAGTGCCCTTAACATGTGATTGTGTATAAAATATTGTCTTCATTATAGGCAGAATTTGTATGGAACTCTGCAGACATGACTGCAATTGAGAATAACTTCAATAAGAAAGCTTCTGAGCTTTTAAGGAAACACTTACACCGTGCAAGAGTTTCAGAGATAAAGCCCAAATGGGTATCTCAAGAGAATTGGGAAGAAATGAAGAATAAGTGGGCACAGGAGTCATTTGCTGAAACTTGTAAAAAATAAAAACAACCGACTAGCTAATATGGCATCAGCATACACCATTCACCGAGACGGTTCGATATCTATTACTGCCCACAGCGACCAAATGCTTAGTCAAGTTCATTAAATCATATATTATGTTTTCATATAAGGCAACTTTGGGTAGGACGCTAAATCTATTAGAGTTTTATTCTAAGGTTTGGAAGATTGCATTTGAAGATTGGGCAAACCTTCGTGCACAGATCCAAGCGGTAACTTTGTTTTTATCTTTCACATAAAATGCATTAATATATCTCCTAATTTATTCTCATCATTTATAAAAATAAATTATTATATAGGAGAATATCGCGAAAGCACTAGATGAAGTAAATGTCATGAACCCCGATGATCCAACCACACAGGGGGGATCATCTTACAATTCATTTAATAGCAATGCTGTAGCAACGGCTCTTAGTGACTTTAAGAAAGGCCGATTGTCGGGCATGGGATCAGAGGGTAAGAACTTTCACAATTTATGTAAAGGATCCATCTCGCAAACCTCCTCACCTGCTCTAGAATTACGCAATATTTCAAATAGAAGAAAATCTACTTATTGTTGAGGGGAAATAGAAGAGTGTGGAATAGAGACTTAAGCGAAATGAGGCATAATTAAATCAATTATTGAATTGGGTTAATTTAAACTATCCTCAAGCTTTCACTCCTAGTAAGCCATCATGGTCCCCAAATCAAGATGCAGATGCTGATGATGAAAGGCTTGAGTAGTGTGCCATGCCACTTAAAGTTTTGAATCTTCCTCCCTATGTTATGTTATTGTTACAATACATGTGATATTTTTAGATTGGATAATTGGAATATTTTTTTTGTGATAATGAGTTAATATAATGGTTGTATACTTTTATATTTTAGTTGACGCAAAAGTAGAGATAAAAAAATATTTTTGACAATTATTGTTTAGAAATTTTTGCCAAAAAATGTAAAATTCAATTTAAATGTGCCCCAAAAATGATCCTAATTTATTCCTATACAATTGTAAAAATTTCGTTCTAAAGATGTTCCAAAATAGCCGTGCCAAAGCTGTTTCAATTAAATCATGTCAAAGCCGCTCCAAAGTAGTCGTGCTAAAGCCATTCCAAAGTAGTCATGCCAAAGCCGTTTCAAATAAAACCTTGCCAAAGCCGTTTCAAAGTAGCCGTGCCAAAGCCGTTCCAACTAAAACCGTGTCAAAGTCACTCCAAATAAAAGCGTGTCAAAGCCGTTCTAAAAAAAACCGTGCCAAAGCCGTTTCAAATGACACCGTGTCAAAGTCGTTCCAAATAAAACCGTACCAAAGTCGTTCTAAATAAAACCGTGCCAAAACTATTCCAAATATCTTCCATGCTAAAACCGTGCCAAAGTTCCGTATCAAAACCGTTCCAATAAAAGTCGTTCCAAAGTCGATCCAACTACTGTAGACTTAGTATGTATTTGGAACGGTTTATTGTAACTGTACCAAAAATTTGAAACGCTACGTTTTGGAATGGTAAAAATACCATTCCAAAATTATTTCAAATTAAATGTGGAACGGCATTTACAAAGAAACTGTGCCAAAAAGTCATTCCAATTCTACTATTTTCTTGTAGTAATGGCTTGAAGCAAAAGTTGGAAACAAATTTACAAGGCGTAACTTAAATTCTATTACTTGCGACAAATATAATGAAGGTAACCATTTTTAATAGAGAGCGTCATTGATCAAAACTTAAATTATAAGTTGACGCTCACTTTATATAATTAGGTAAGATAAATTATTTTAATAATATTTATCACATATTTATTTTAATTGATAAAAACTCATGATATATAATAAACACATGATTAAATGACAAAAATGATAATTCCATTCAATAATTATGATAAAATAATCTTAAAAAACCTTTATTTTATCACTGAAATGGAACATGTCCACATTCATTGATAGGTGGATTTATGTGAACTTCTTTTAACACTGCTTTTATTAGGTCTCATCTATACTATATTATTAAAATTTTAAAGCTAGTTTGCACTATTAGTTTGAATCAAATAACGTGATTTTACACAATTTATATTTTCACGTATAATGCTCGTTGAGACTTAGAGGGAGTGATTACCTTTTGACAGATGAATATTAATTGACAAAAATATCTTTTCCATTTTTTTTCTTTTACTATTTTATTGACTTTTATTTTTTGAAAATTCATACTTTATTATCAAAATCATGAAAAATTTTACTTTACTATATTAATCATTTATTTATATAAGTTCTTAATTGTACACGCATGTAATATGTACCACTTTTAGTACCTTGAAAATGAGGGGCATTAAAGTATTAAGTATTGGTTTTAAAATCAAATGGATGAAAGATAACCAATATCTAATATGTACATTTTAATTCTTACTCTAATTTTTAAAATTTTAAATTTACCAAATAAATTAAAAATTATTGGTGTGTGAATTTTGGATTGTTTACAATTATGCAGATAGAAATTAAAAAATGTCTACATGACATAATAAAAAATTAATTATATAGATATCTTTAGAAAAATTTAAAATTAAAAATAAATGTAATTAAACTATTAAAAAGCTTAAACTAATTAATTTTTAATGACAAAGAGTGTACATTTTTCCAATAAACTCTGAATTTTATTATTTAATAATAGAAATGGAAAGAAGTAATTATAATTAAATTTATTACAAAATATTTTAAAATATACATTAAAAGGATCAGAAAGTTTTAATACTTTAGTAAAACTAGCACACTCTATACTTGTGAAAGAATATTTAAAAATTATAAAATTATTGTATTTTAATAATAATAAATTATTATAATTAAAATATAGAGAATATTCAAAACAAGAAAAAAATACAAGATAAAAAGAAGCTGAAAGGAGAGAAAAAAAACTTGGAGGAAAAAACAATAAAAATAATAAGTTAGAAGAAGAGAGAAAAAGAAAATGATAAAATGTAAAAAATATTTAAATATAGTTTTATAATTTCGAAATCCACAATTAAAAAGTCTTACTTTCACAATATATAAACAAATACAACTATATAATACAGAAAATAAATAATGCTATATTAATAATTATATTTAAGTGTGTTTGATCTTCTTAGTTAAGGATAATGGTACAAATTTACAAATTCAATGCAATATAGTAAGTTTACAATTTACAATCAAATTAGCCCCAAACTATTAATAATATAATTTAAATTATAAATTAATACTATTATATTATGTTAAGCTCCTAATTGGTCATTTATTGGTTTACCTAAAGTACCCTTTACAACTAATTTACTCTTATAATAACTACCTTTGGTTTTTAAATATTTTATCAATTATATCCCTATTATTTTAATTAATTAACTGACATAAATCAACTCATTACGTTTCTCTTTTCAAATTTGAATTAAGAGTTAATGACTTTTACTTAATATCAAGCTAATTTATTTTTAATAATCAAAATATTTAAATTATTTATCCTCGTCACACACGCGTTCAGATGCATGGAAGAAACTTGGGCCGTCTAGCAGTATACTCTTGTACAAATATGGGTATTGGCCCACCCCAGCTTGTTTCTACTGGGCCTAATTCATACTCTAAGATTTTTTTGAAAGATAAACTAATTTCAAGACATATGAATATTATGCTCGTTAATATAGATTAAAATATGCGATAATTTAATGAAATGGTCAATAAGTTGAATTTTTTAGTAAGAATATTTTTATTTTTTTAAAATATCTTCACTTCAATTTTTTATTAAAAAACCTTTGTATTTTTATTTATTACTTACAATCCGTTATACATATGAATATTATAATTTATACTATAAAACTTTATTCGATATCTATTCAACAAAGTTAAATTATTATAAATTATATTTAATTCTTTTTACACTTACTAATATTAAAAATTATATTTAATTTAAATGTTATAAAAATGTTAGTGATAATCATAGTAAAGAATTTCAATACAAAAACTAAAAATTTTCATTAGTTGTAAACAAGTAAATTTAATTTAAAAAAAATTTAAATAAATTTAAATAATAATTAACTCAATAGATTTTATTTGATTATCAATTTCTTTCTTGATTGTAAATTCTAGAGAAGTAATATGTCTTTGATGAGGTTAGTGTAAATAACTTAATGAACAATTGATGAGTAAAAATATTTTTTGAATAAAATATTAAATAGATTCATTGATTGGACTATTTTATCACACCTAATGAGTTGGATAATTTTATCTAAAATTTTGACAAATAAAATCGGTCTATATTTTATCATGGCCCTTATCATTACAAGTAAATATTGGATTAGATTTAATAAAATAATTTATCAAACCCATTCCTACATAGTGATCAAGCCCGTACACTACCAGAGTATAACCGGTACAGATGTTTAAAAAAAGTCAATGTTAATTATAGTATAATTTTCATATTTGCGTTCAAACAAAAAATATTGTAATTTAATTTTTTTTTTTTTATCTCTATACTCAAGTTTGAGTAAATAAAGTTTGATATCTACATATTATTTATCATAAATACTATTTAAATTTTTTATATTAATAAATATATTTTTTAAAAAACTAGAGTGTACGTCATTGCTAGTAGTATAGAAAGACGATTGCTGACAATCAACGAGCTGTACAACCCAATCCCTCTCACCGTCAACCTCTGTACATATTTGCAGTTCATACTTGCAGACCTTGTAATCTTTCACCTCTCATTCCATCGTAATAAATGAGAAAAAGGACGATTAAAGGGCTTAATAATACTGGAGAGAAGGTACAAGGATTACTTGCTCTGTGTAAAAGATCGAATTTGAGTCGAACCAACTTAAGAATATTAAGTTCAAACTTAATTTATATTAAATTAAATTAAACTGTAATTCAAACTCTTAAATATTAAACTCATCCAAACCCCACAAATGAGTTGAACTTGAGTTGAGTCAATCTAAAAATATTAAGTCTAAGCTCAACTCATATTAAATTAAGTTAAATTTAAATTTGAGCTCTCAAAAATTAAGCTCATTTTTAAGCCTCAACTTGAAATCTTTTAAATTCAAATTGAGTCAAGTTGAAGTTCATATTTGAACTCATTATTTTTTATTTTTTAAATAAAATATATACTTTAAAAAATTTATTATCTTTAATTTTATAAAAATGAAACATGATACTAAATAATCTTATAGTTTATAAATATTAATAACTTTCAAATGATATTAAAACATAAAAATCATATGAATACTTATTAATTAACATAATAATGTAGTCTATTTACATATGCATCAACTTATAAAATGAATAAATATAAAATTTTAATTAATTTTATTATGTCATTTTTATATTTAAGTGATCAATATATATATAAATATATAGTACGTACGTATGTATGTATGTATGTATGTCTGTATTAGAACAAAATTATATGATAAGCTAACAATAATTGTATATGCCACATATATATATATTTTTAATTAGACGGTAGAGCTCATATTAGTTCACATAATATATTAAAAATATTCTATTATTACTATTACATAATTTCGTAGTTACTACATATAATTTTAATATCTATACATTATAAATTATATTAATTTTATAATTATAAAATATATTTAAATTTATGAAGTATTTGATAACTAAAAATATAAAAATATTTTAAAAAATTAAAAAAAACTCATAAGCCGAATCATGAATTTTCAAACAAAAAAATTAATCTCAAACTCAACTTAACAAAGATTAGAGTCAAACTTGAACTTGACTTAGACTCAAGACAGCTCGAGTTTGAATTGAACTGTTATCGACTGACTTATCTTGCACTCTTAACTGTGTAGTAATTCATTGAACGACTCTTAGCTGTGTGTAGTAATTCATCAATATGAACGACCTTCGACAATATTTATGGCAGGCCTACTACTTTAAAACTGATAGTCCCAATAAGTATGTCATCAACCAACCTGAGAGCTTTGGTCTTGACGGCACTTCCATTCACGTTATATTAAATTTTATTGTGAGGATTTAAGTAATATTATGTGATAGATTTAGCCTTTCCTTACAATTAATGAACATTATTGTGAAGAAAATAAAAGTCATCTCATTATAATAAATTTTATTGTGAGAGTTTGAGTAATATTAGGAGAAAATGCAATTTTTGCCCTGTATATATTGCAATTTAGTAAAAATATCTTTTAATTTTCACAATTAACAAAAATATCCTAATTTTGATAAAAATTGATAGTTTCTTGACTCCACAAGCCTAATTTGGTCAAAAATTGACACGTGAATCGCACGGGAGTTTCAAAATTGGGGCATTTCGACATATATTGACATGTAGTCAATAGTAAGTACACGAAACTAATGGCTTGTAAAGAATAAAGCCAATTGACATATTGGTACTGACATGGCAAGATGATTGGGACAAATGATACTTAATTAAATTTTTTTAAAAAATCAAAAATCTCATATATTCAAAATTTTAAAAAAATAAAAAACTAAAAAATACATAAAATAATTTTTCAAATTTTTTTAAAAATATATTTGAACGTACGAAAACATATATTATGAATACATTCCCTAAATATATAACATATATGTTTTTATGTAGATTATAAAATATATAATAAAACATGCAAAAATTAAAAATTTGAATTTTTGAAAAAACATAAAATTAAAGATTTATATTTTCTAAATGAGTAAAAAATGTGTTAAATTTCTTGAATATATATATATATATAAATATATATATATATTCTATAGCAATATGGAATTATTTTTGGAAAACCAAAATAAAAATAAAAAATACATTTTCTAAATATATTCCCAAAAGAGTATATTTTATAAAAATATAAAATTAAAATAGAAATTTAAAACTTGAATATACTTAAATAAATAAAATTTTATATATTCTACCAAGTATAAGAATAAAAAAATTAATATATTCTTAATATATTCCAAAAATATAAAATTTTAATTGTAAAAAATATCCAAATTTTTATAAAAATATTCATATAAACATGTTTATAAAAACTTATTTATAAAATATAATAATTTTTTGAATAATTTTTAAAATATAAAATAAAACATTGACATGTATTTCGAAAATATCTCCTGTAAAATAATATAAAAACATATATTTTTGAAATTATAAAATATAAATATTCAAATAATAAATTTTAAAATATTTTGAAAATTTTTAATAGATTCTCTGAAACTTATGTTTCGTATTTTTATTTACATTTTTAAAGGAATATATTTTTATATTTTTAGAGAATATATTAAAATTTTTAAAATATTTTCAAATTTATTTTTCATAATTTAAATTTTATAATTTCAAATATATATTTCATAAAATATAATTTTTAGAGAATATCTTTAGAAAATATAATTTTATATTATATTTTTATTTTTCAAAAATAATTCCATATTGTTGTGGAATATATATATATATACATATACATATATATATATATAAGAAATATAACACTTCTTTATTCATTTGGAAAATATAAATCTTTAATTTTATGTTCTTTCAAAATTAAAATATTTAAATTGCATGTTTTATTATATATTTTATAATCTAGATAAAAAAAACATATATGTTATATTTTTGGGGGATATATTTATAATATATACGTTATGTATGTTTGAATAAATTTTTAAAAATTATTTTATGTATTTTTAGTTTTTTATTATTTTTAAATCTTTAATAATATGAATTTTTTGAATTTTTTATTTTTATAAAAATTAATTAAGTATCATTTGTCTCAATTGTCTTACCATGTCAATGTCTATGTGTCAAGTGACTTTATTCTTTACACATTGTCAGTCCATGTGTACTTGTCATTGCCAGTATGTCAATATACGCCGAAAAACTCCAATTCTGAAGTTCGCGTGCAATTCACGTGCCAGTTTCCTACCAAATTAGGGTCGGAATCCAAAAATTGTCAATTTTTGCCAACTACAAAAATTAAAAGACATTTTTATCAAACTACTATATATATATATAGAGGACAAATATTACCTTTTTTCTAGTAATATCATATAACAATTTTATCCTTTGTTCACAATAAATGAACATTATTGTGAGGAAAATAAAAATCATCGCATCATATTAAATTTTATTATGAGTGTTTGAGTAATATTATGTAACTGAATTATCATTTGCTTACAATTAATAAGCATTATTGTGACAAAAATAAAAATCATCGCAATATACTCTCTATAATGTGAGGAAATAATACATCATTACATCATCTCGTTTAACGTGACAAAATATAATTTCCTCACTTTTTGTAGTGATAGAAGATATTCAAAAGAAGTGAAATCTTAGTTATAAGTTGAGTGTGCCCTCTCGAAACTTGTAAGTTGATGAAGGCAGTGTCCTGTCGAAGCATAATTGAGGCTCAGATTTACCAACAAGCTCCTTAGGATAGAGAAAAGTCAAATTTCAAAGGAATAATTAAAGTGGGTCAAGGAAAAACAGCGAGAGTTTTACACGATAACGCATTCTTCCATTTTATGGAGAGATTGGTGGTGTCTCCTATTTGTCTTTTGTCTTCTGTTCCTTGATATTGAACAATAGCAAATATGGCCTTTCTTGGCTGCACTATCTATCAAAAGCAGCTTAAATGAACAGTGCATAGCCTACTGCAATCATCACTCAACCTCATTTTAGGTCAAACGTTGTAACACAATAAAAATCTAGTGTATCATTTATTTCAACATATGATAAAAACACGAAATAGCAAAAGAACAACATCAAATTGTTACGTAATTTGAAGTTTAAACTACTTCTACATATATGAGGGCTTGCCACTCTAAAAGTTTCATTATGATTGATATATATATATATGTGATGTTACAAAAACTCATTACACACAAGTTCTTTTTATTACAACAATATTTAAATCAATTACTAATTAACACTCAACCAGGCAGATGCATCTATAACAAGCCCTTTTTGTCTATGCCTTGACCAAGTTCTCTTTTGGCTATACCAACGTTGAAGATGTAGCAAAGTCTACTTACTCTTATTACATCAAATGGATATTTTAACTTCAATATTTTGAAAGATTCACACAAAACTTCTCCAATCATTATTTTTTTTCTATTCTCTCTTTTCAAGCATTTCACGTAAACTCATATTATCATAAATGTGTTTGCATAGATAACTCAATTCTCACTCTCTGTGAAACTAACGAGACTGCACAAAACTTTCTCAAATTATTCTCTCCACTCACTTGTTTGCTTCTCCAACTTGGCAAATGTTCATTATATAGAAATTGAATAAAAATCAAATTTTCCAGTTGTAGGAAGCAAACCTATCATTTAATCTCGTCTAACAATTTTTATAACAGTTATCATCTCTTCTATTGTAATCAAGTTTACTTTCCTTTTCAATGAGATCTTTTAGCCTCATTTACACACTTCATATCTTAATTTGATATTATCTTAATTGGTTTGAATTTCTTTCATTTATTCATTGTGATCTCTTTTAGATTTTAAGTATAATTTTTAGGTTTAACATATGCGCATAAATATCAAGAATTTTATTAAAGTTGAAACTTGCCAAATTATGATTCTTCAAATCTTGTTACAATAGGCAAACCATCTCTTGTCACATATATTACAACATTCATGTGCAATGTTAATACAATCCATACAAGCCACAAGAATTACAAAACTATAACAATGTAGTTTTTTTTTTTTTTTTTTGAGTAAAGAGGGTACATCATCTGAGGAAAATGCTTATAATTATCATCAAATGGGATTGAAAATCGATGGTTTAGGAAATCAATATAGGGTTTCCATAAAGAGGCTTTAGGATTTGAGGATTTCGGGACAAAGTCAAATAGAAAATATTAGGGTCTATAATGGGCTTGCAAATATTAACAAGCTCTGGGCTATAAATTGCCAGGCTTCAATTAATTGGACATGGTAAATTACTAAAGAAAAGCCCAAGGCCATAGCCCAATCTGTAAACATTTTATGTTATTTTATTTTCTTTTTTTGATATATATGTACATGTATATCAACGCTCGACGTTATATATATCAATAATATGTAATTTATAATAGTATACAAAATATATTAACACTATATATCTATAAATATTCCCAAAATAATTGACAATGTTATATATAACGCAATAATAAAATGAATACGTCCCAAACAAATTAAAAGGAGAAAAATATAGCTGGTACTTATGAATACAAAAATTTTAACTTTAAGAATGTGAATTTTAATTTTCATGTTTGTCTTAATTTATGATTTTTTAAAAAGAATGTATATTTAATATCAAGCTTTTTGACAATGATAAAATTTAATCAACTAATTAAATAAGTGTTCATGTGCATTTTATTGTAGCATATTAATAAATTTTTATATCATTTTGAATTAACAATTAAAATATTTATATATTAGTAACTCATAATTAAGCAATATTAGTTAAAATTAACTACAAGAACAAGAATTTTAAAAACATTATATAATTAAATCACGCATGAATAAATATTCAAAAGTATATCCAAATTCGAAACTTCCAAGTAAAACTTAAATTTTTTTCAATGCGCAAAAAAATAATCGTAGTAGTAAAAATAAAAAGCATACGGAATTTTAATAATAAGTAATTTATATATGTTAAATTCTGCGTTATCACCATCTTTTTAGCTTTCTCTGAAATAGTGTTTAGATTTGAATGACTAAGAATATTTTAGAGGTATTTGTATGGTGGAAATAACAATACAATAAATGCATTCATTTATCAGTTTAAATTTTTAAGATGATACTACTATATAGAATTCTTTCAATTTCACATAATTGCCAAATGAAGTTAATGAAAATTTTACTCACTTGTGATGTATTTTACATTATAAATAATTTCTGAAATATATTACATTTATTATTAGTATAACACTCGACACTACACTTAATTATTTATTATGTAAATAATTAATTAAATTTTAGATGTTTATCAATTTATCACAGATCATATAACATGTATGAAACGTGATTGTCAACTTATAAAATACTATCCTCGTTTCGCAAATTTAAAATTAAAATAATAATCTAATGTATATATATTAAGCATATTAACTTTATCAAAAAAATGATTTATTTATTAGACAATAATTTTCTATTTGAAAATAGCCAACCATTGAATATCAAATTTTCGGTAATCAAATTTCCTTTAATCAACAGTACAAAATATGACTTTCTGTGTTGAAATTGTTGCTTATTTTTAATAACAACATAATTTATTTAAAAATAATTTAATGTATACAATAAAAATTTTGGCATGCATAGAAATGTAGTTATTTAGATTTTATAATATATTTATTTATATTATTGAATTATAAGTTCTAAAAATTTAAAATTTTCGAAATAATTGATAGTTATTCATTAGTTAAACTAAACGTGCAATCAAATGTCGGGTTTTTTTTAAAAAAATTCTATTTTTAATTATTCATTAAAAAAATGACCCCAAAGCTGGGATCCTTGAAGTTTCGGGTTTCAAAAAGTTTTTTTAAAAAATTAAAATGTAAGAAGTTTTCGGTTTTTGAATTTTTTTTAAAAAATAAAATATAAGAAACCAAAAATTGGGTTTTTGATTTCTGAATTTTTTTAAAAAAATAAAATATAAGAAACCAAGAACCCAATTTTCCATTTCTGAATTTAAGACAAAACATAAAATAAGTTACTAAAAAAAAATCAAAAAAATTTTACACGCTTTAAGCAAAAAAAAAAAAAAAGAGATTATTAGGATATATTAGGGTTTTTGGGGTGATTATATATAACGTGCAGGGTTTTTAAAGTTAAGCCACTTGGGGTATTCTGCGTAATGGTTTGAAATTAGTTGTACACATTTTTATACAAGAAAGTTTATATTTTTTAAATTTATATTAATAAACACAAAATTATAATAATAATTATGTAACGTGGTTTCATAAGTCATTAAATGCGATTTGACAAAAACAAGTGGCTTGGATGTGATTAGACGAGATAGGTTACTAGATAAGATTTGACAAGACGAGTCATTAAGTGTGTGACATCATTTGTACAACACATACACGTGAGTCATACTATATGAAATTATTATTACTATATATTGGTAGGCAGTTTTCTTCTCTTGTTAAAACATTTGTACATGTGCTTGAAATTTCAAAAGATGGAACCATTTCAAATTGAAAGAATGCAATACATAGGTGGAGATATCCTCCACGCAATAGGGTAAAGCTGGCATTTGGGCGATGACTAATAGTATAATCTTAATCTCAATCAAAGAAACTCAACTGCATATTTAGCCACAGTGGAGTGAGAATAGTAATATTGTTTACAGGAACAAAATTAATTTGTCGCCGAAAGCTAAGAGTTTGAGATACTTTTATCAAAATGAAAAACTATTACTATGAGCCACGTTACACTGACTTAGAAGACTATAATTCTAAATTGAATACAAGAACAATAGAATGGTTATGCACACTCGTCGTAGAGGATACCAAGATACATCTCTTGATTATGCAACCAGTGGATATGAATAGGAAACATGTGCTTATTAAGATTTAAGTTTAGGTTCAACATATTCATCTAATGTTAACTTGTCTAATGAAGAATATCGAAAATATATATCAATAATACATGGTGTAATAAGTCTTGTAGGTTTTGTACATTTATGTTGATGAGAAATGGAAGAGTGTTTGTGTGAGGGTTTGTGTCCCATTTTGGTCTAGGATTTTATCAACGGGTTTTTCTTTAGGGCTAGTTTTAGGGTTTTATGTTGTAATTTTGTTTTTTTTTTTGTGTGTTACAGATTTCATATGAAATTAACCTAACACAATAAAATATATTTGTTGTTTATGAACCAGTGTATACTAAAAGACATATTAATATAAATAAAGTTTTTTAATAAACATTACTAATGTAATTCATCAATCAGTTGTCACTATTAGGCATGACAATTGCAATAAGGGTCACATGTACCCTGTTTGATATTGGTACAAATTTATTTCAATTAAAGAAGTCTCCAAGTATTGATCGATTTATTGTATCGATCAGAGGTGTCATACTTTCACGCTTCCACATGCAACTTTATTACATAGCTTTACGTGACCTAACAATAAAATGGTATATAGACAAATCGGTACCTTCGTCATATTACATGCATGTGGTATTAGACTATAGGACATGTGAACTTGCTTAGTGTATCGAATAACAAACCCTACCTCTAACCTGTGCTATCCAATTAATACTAGTAGCCCTTTGTAGCATCTGACCCATGTTACAACTTTACTGAAAACAAATAAAGTGAGTTGTTTGATTTTCATACAAATTTATCACAATTAACAACACGACTATTAATGTAACTATAAATATTAACCTTCATTCGATCATCCAACTCTAACACCCTTACTCATAAGTTATTGTGCTTTGTTGATAGGTATAGGTAAATACCCAAAATCTAAAATTCAAGAGGTGTGGAGATGATGATTATATATCTTTTTATGATGACAACCCAATTAAAATTATTATAGTATAAAAAGAAAATAAATACACAGAGTTGAGGAGTCCGAGACATTCGTTTGTAGTCTCTGAGTCATGACTGTGAAAGTTCCAAAACGACGGTCGTTGTCTATGTTGAAGAATTTGGTATTAATATACCAACTTGCCGTCTAACAAATAAGGTAGGAAAACAATCAAATGTTCGTACGCCACTCTTAGTATTAAATGCTTCGATTAGCTGAAAAAATTGCTTTTGCTTAAGGTTATAAACTATCACGTTATAAAATTTTGAATATCATAAGCTGTCTAAAGTACAAGTCAAACTATTACATGTCTAATAAAAATGACTAAATTACTTTTGTGTGATATTAACTATATATGCCTTGTAATTTGTTAATGTTGGTGTCATTTATCATTATAGGTTCTTAGCACCTATATTTTCTCAATTGTTATCTAGAGAAATATGCATAATATATTTATTATAAACAATAAATTTCATAAATATGCTAACACTAAAGTTCTATTTTACACAATGAAAAATGAGATTAAAAAAACTCTAACTACTGCTGTACATGGAAAAATATGAGATTTAATGGCACTCACTCGCTATCCCACGCTAAGGGTGCACGCTTATCGATGAGATCTTAGTGGAGCCTGATCACTCACATGCATATTATCTACCTCTTACTAAGGTACCTAAAAGTGTGATGACGGGTCTTTGTTCTGTACTGTTAAAGTAGATGCCTCATACTCTTATGGGACAATCGAAGTGTCAAAGACTTGTGTATAAGATTGTTGCATATGCCAATGCAGCATTGGCGAGCCCACACTATGTCTCTCAGCATATGTATAAGGCGTATGTGGGGAGTAAAACTGTGAGTCTCAAGGTGTAGGAATGCAGATGTTGTTTGGAGTTGGATGTTGCGAAGAGACATATAGTAGGATAAAAACATCACACAATATGAAAATAAAATTCTCAAATATATTAAAGAATTTTCATATATATGTTTAAACATAAAATTACAACAAACACAATATAATAGTGCATGGAATAATCAATTTCATCAAATAGTTAACTCATATCTCAATGCTCTTCTCTCTTTACTATTCTTTCACCAATCAAAACTGAATTTGAATGAAGCTGCAAATAACAATAGAAAAATGGACATGATAATGCTATTATGTATAATATATAAACTTGCACCTAACTTTATTCATAACAAATTATATACTTTTTAGATCACAATTTATGTTTTACTTTAATTAATAAAATTATGTACATCTAAATTCAATTTGTGAGTATCACACATGAGTATGCATCTTTATAGATACGATGCCATATCTCAATCCAAAATTTTTAAAAAAAGGTCACTTCCAACTCATTTTTCATTATTCATCCAATTGAAAATTTTAATTAACACTTCACTCAATACCCAAAAGTCTGCACTGTGAAGTCCTATTGTTATAGAGCAACACAAACAAGTAAATTGGATGAAAATTTTTTCATTAATAGCATGACAATTATTTTCTCTCTAACGTTGAAAAATACAGTTTGGTGAAATAGTTAGAAATGATGAGGCACATTAAAATACCACAATAGTAGAGCTTGCAAAGATGAAAAACATTGTGCAAGCATTAAAAGGTCAACAACTTGGTATCTAATTCTTGAATCTATACCAAATCACATACAAAATTTCATCGCCACATTCATCAACATGTCACAAAACGAATAACAGAAAAATAAAGAAAATGTGAGCAACGGTTGATACACAATGAATGTAACTCACCAACTGAATCAATTTCTGCAATATACCACCACCATATTTTCACTTGCCTATGAACCAACTGGAGACATTCGAATGAATGAGCAAAAACTAAAGGTTTTGGAAAATGCCACATACCGAAAGGGAACGGTACGATTAGGTGCGGCTTTGGCTTCTGACTAGTGCTGGCCGCAACCTTCAACGACGATTGCTGGTGAAACCAGAAGAAACGGCACGATGGTGAGAAGGAAAGAGAAAGACGTTGGTGTCGAGGCGTGTTTGGTGTGAACCCTTTGTGTGTGTGTGTGTGTGTGTGTGTGTGTTTTATTTATTTATTATTTGATAAAGTTAAAACCGGAATCCTAGATTCCACCTTTTAAGCGATTTTTGCTTTTTTTTTTTTTTTTTTTCCCTTTCAAAAATTGTCGCGTAAAGTTAATATCTCATATATCGGGTTTATGCCAATTTTTTTAAAATTCTCAAAATGAAGCCACGGTCTTATATTTTTTATTTTTTATTTTTATTAAAGTTGTAAACTAGGTTTTCGATAAGACATTGCTAGAAACCCAGTTACCAACAAGATGACTAAAATTTAAAAAATAAAGCATGTGGGACATTTTTATAAAATCGAATTAAAAATGGAATTTTTTTTTGAAAAACACGTCAAATGTCCGTTGCTATGTAAATTTTATTGATTGTTGATGGGTTGATCAATAATGTTCATATGTTTCTTAGCCATGAAAACACCTATGTGCAAGTTATTGTATCATTCTATTCAAAGTTGTAACAAATTAATATTTAAATCATTTAAAAGACAAACGTTGATTTTATATTACAAAGTAATTTTAAAAAATATATTCCCCAATCCATGCTTATTCAATTATCGTTATAGTAGTTTAACATATTTATTTTTAAAATTTTACAAGTTCTATTTTAAGATTTCAAGTGTATTGACTTCTATTATACTTTGAAATTGGTTAGCTTTTAACGTGAATACTTTATTTTAACAAAATATCTTAGACTCTACGTTAGTCTAAAAATAAATGTATTACATAAAGTAAGTTAGAAAAGGATATTCTTTTAAGTTTGACACGTATATATTTGTATGTATGAAAGTAATGAATTTCTATTATTTTTGTTATTATTTTTAAATTATGATAATAATATACAAATACTAGTTAATTAAAAATTTTAATTATAAAAAAGATCTATGTATAAATCACTAGAAGTACATATATATGTGTTTTATCTACACCCAACGGGAGTTTCACGTTAGCACACTTGCGCACACACACGTGTTCTATGCCCCACACACCCATTAAAAAATGCCTTAGTTCTCAATGTGTTTTGCCATCGACAGTTAATTACACGTCATTGTTTAAACGCACCCATTTTTTATTTATTTCATTCGTTTTTTTCGATTTTATTTTATTCCATATTTTCTTTTCTGAATTTTTTTGTTTTCTTTTATCATTTTATGAATTGAATGAAACTTATATTTAAAAATTTGTTATTGTTTTATTTACATACATCTATACCTATATTATTAAATGTTTGGCAAATTTACAATACTATCTTAACAAGTAAATTTATTCCACACCCCGTGGCTAGGGAGACCAAGCACAGTTAAATAATGTTGCTAATATATTATTATCTTTTTTATACTATACATATAATATATTATTGAGACAAGATTTTTTATTATACAATAGAAATTGTCCAACTACTCTTATTTTAGATTTTTTTATTTTACTATCATTTTCTTTCTTACTTTCTTTCTAACTTCTTATCTTTGTGTGTGTGTGTGTAAATATATATATTCTCAAAAAAATTTCTCTTCTTAATTTTGACCATTATGTGTGCTTTATTTTAAATATTATTATTATCTTTAATATTAAATAATGATATTTTTATTATTTTAAATAAAATAATTCTATCATTTATTTTAAAAAATAGCACACGGCGTGTGTAATTTTACTAGTTAGGATTAAGTGTCTCACAATTTCAATTTATTACACAGGTATACGTATTTATCAACATCTCACAAATTACCATGTTCTGACACCAAATTACCCGGCCTGTTTGGAGAAGTAATTAGTTCTCTGGCGCCGCAGTGCATATCTCATCTGCCTTTTGTTTCCTTTCCAAAGGTTAATTGAGAAATTAAGCATAACCCAAACACATCGCTCATTGTAGCTCACACGCTTTTTCGTTTTTTTCTTTATTACGTTTCGAAAAAAACAGTGAATAAGAAAGAAGAGCAAAAAAAAGGTTTTGCATATTTTGGAAAAATATAAATCTGAGCACCTAAATTATTTTGTAATGAAGTAACTCCAACGACTTTTAGGAATTATCAACTTATAATCTTAAAATAATGAAGTACAATTATAGGCTATGTTTGGATGCAAGTTTGCATCAAACAAAATCAATCTCAACAAAATATAACACACGCTCAAAGTAAAACTTTTTATCTTTTATTATTTCTTGATTTGTTCTTTAATTTTCATATTAAATTTTGTGTCCAAAATTTATATCAAAACTATAGTTTTCCTATTATTAATTGGGTAGACCAAATTTTGATTTGAGTCAAAATATATTTAAGTAAATATTTAATTAGATTGTTGTAAAATATTGTTATCCACGTACGGATGACTTCGAAAAGCATGATAGAAAAAGAGACTGGCGTATTTAACTATCATAAATTTCATGGACTTCGTCAATTTGTTGACTAAGTAAGAGGAAAAAAATTAAAACCTAGTCTCTTTATTCCTCTACGACCAATCAAACCCCATCTACAAATCGCTTGCCCCTTATATCTTCAGACAAATATAACACTAAACATCAATGAGTCAAGGCCGACAACAGTTTGAAAAAATAACACACACACACACACATATATAATAATATCAAAATAATCACATTCAAGAATTGATATATAGTCCTAGTCCAACTCAATGGGCAGCCATTGAGGACTTGGAACAAGTTCGATGCAGCCAAAGGAAAAGGTGAAGCCCTCAGAAATTGGAATCAATTTTGGAGGCTTATTTCTATCTAATATGATTCTCCACTATGCAACAATTGTAACATAGTAAATATTAAACCCATTAAAATGCCAATTGTTCATTGTTAATAATACGTGAATATAAGTAAAATTTGACAAAAATGGCTTTTGATTTTGTTTTTACTTGTATTAGATTGGAAATATTGTTGAGGGTATGATAAGTCCTATTCTTAGATTGCAACCAATTTGTTGTTTTTGTATTCTTTGTCCAGGGGTCTTGTTTTGTTTTTGTCTGGCATGGGCTACTCAACGTTGACATTTGAAAAAAAGGGAAAAGGAATCCAACGAGAGAAAACATACAAGCTATGTTTGGGAGAGGGATCTTCGTTGGATATGATATTTAGTAAAAGTTGTATTGAGATGAGTAATGTATTTAGAAGAAATGTTTTAATAGAATAAGTAGTATAATTTATTTGAATATATGTATGAAATATATAATAATAATTGAATGATGCGATAGTTTATAAAAATAATAATTATGTTATAGAGTATAAATAAAAATAAATATAAGTATATACGATATATATATAGGCATTGATTTAATTGTGCATAGGTGTAATGATTTAAAAATAATTAGTTATATATGCATATGTGTGTGTGTGTGTGTGAATGATGAAATATTTGAATTCGAATTTAGATGAAAATATTATTGAATGATATATTTAGTAACGTGAAAATTGAAAAAGGTTTTTTGAAGTTAAAATTGGTTCCGTACATAATGTCAAGGGATGGACTTAAGTTGATTGTATTATTTTTCATATGTAGAGTAAAATCGAGAGGCAGGAGTCATCAGCCATCTTATACTTGCCATGTATCTGTATGACTGGATCTGTTCGTTTGATTCTTATACAAAATCTGAGAGTTGCTCTGCTTACCATTGCTGCCAAATCAACCTTTTTTTTTTTTTTTTTTAATTTTTGTTGTCAATTGCTGTCTCTCTGTTGTTATGATGTAAATTCAGGTAAATGTTTATTGCAAATAATCTTTAAGAAAACAAAGAAATTAATGAACTGTGAACAGCATGGTATGTTTTACATGTTTCTATGCCAACATTCTGCCAAAATTTCCACAATTAAACATTTTGCTTAATAAAGTTTTTTTCTAAATACAAATTCAAATATTCTCTTTCTTACATATATATATATATATATTATAGCTAACTAATGGAAAATATATTTTATATTAATTAATTTATTTGAATTATATTGTTTGAATGAAAATTTACATCAAACATGAGATAAAATCTAATAAATAATAACTTATATACACTTTTTTAGTAATTATATAAATAATATTATTCAAAAATTAACATTGTATAAAGAGCTTGAAAGGAAAAAAATAGATAGATGAAGGAAAGCTAAAAAAGAAGTCAGAGAACAAATGAAAGAAGAAATAAAATATTGAAAAAGAAATAAAAAAGTTAAATGACGGATTGGCTTTATTTGTTTAGTTTTTTAATGAAAACTGATGGTGCTTTTTTACTCATAAACTCTCTGTTTTGTTTATATATTTATTTATTTTTGCATGAAAAATGAAAGAGAGTTCTTACAATTGAATTTATTGCTAGAAATTTTTAGAAAAATATATTAGCTAATTATTATCACCACTAAATCATAATAAATAATATAGATTGATTAAGTGAAAAACTGAAGGAGGCTTCTTTAATATGAGGGGAAGGGAAAAAAATGCCATAAAATAAATAAGAGTTTAACATGAACATCTGAAAGGAGAGGGTGCTGAGTGAAAGACTAAAAGGAGAAACTGCGATTTTGAAACAGCCCAAATATGGGTTTGTAATTTATAAACTTAATTACAATTATGTCCATTAATTTTTTAATTGTTCACTTTTTATTATAAATTTCTAATCGTTACTCGAAGCCTATGTTTGGAAGCTATCTTTCAATCCCCCCATGTTTTGTCAAATTTCATGTTTCTAAATATATTACTAACATTTATATGTAATTATATTCTCAAAATTAATCATTATCTTGATATATCATCACATCATCTAATTATTTTTATATATTTTATTTATATATTCAATAAATTAATATTTTTATGTCATTAAAATTTTACAACTAAATATATTATTCATTTTAATACAACTCTCGTTAAATGTCATTTTCAATAAATGTCATTTTCAACAAAACTAATATCCTGAACATAGCCGATGTTGAGGTAATTTTATAATCGAATAATAAGATAAAAAGCAATTATTTTAGGGTATTCAGCCATTTTCAAAAAGTAAAGATACAGGGCTTTGTATGTTTTTAAATTTTTGTATATATTTTAGAAGTTTTTATCTCAAAAATTATATAAAAATAAATAAAAAATAAAAAATAAAATTTTAATTAATAATTAAATATATATTTTTAAAATTCATAATTTAAAAACAAACGTGCCTTATGAAAAGGAATGGCTAAACCCTCCTGGTCCAAGTCAAAATGAGCTCAATCATAATTTAATATATATTTTTAAAATTCATAATTTAAAAACAAGCATGCCTTGTGAAAAGGAATGGTCAAAATGAGCTCATTCAATAGTTTATTATAAAATTAATATAAGAAAAAAAATTAAAATCTAAAAGACAATACTATGTTTGACTTAAAATGTTTCAGATCTGAATTTTTATGAAGAGAACAAATGTGAAAATATGTAAGAGAGAAAATTTAATTTATTTAGGCGATATATTAGAAGAGGGTGTACTTTAATAATAAAAAAAAAAAAAAAAAGGCAAAGTGCAGGAAAACCCAGATTGGAATAGATAAGTTGCCTTCCATGCCACCAAATACGTTAATAAGCACCATAATTTTACCAGTAACCCACCAACACAACAATTTTACCAATTTTTTATTCCACGATAGTTAATTTAATATTTTGTCCACACGACTCTGTCTTCTTCTCAGTTCTCTCTGGTCTCTGAACTAGATTTTCTCTGTTAGTGTGTGAAAGTGAAGATATGCACTCTACAAGTTGTCCGAGGCATGACCCACTTTTTGCTTTTCCCTGATCTTCCTCTTCACTGTTGAAAAAGTTATCTGAATTTTTGGGTTGGAAGAATATATACATATCAGTGTGGTACCTGCCGTGTACGCTGGGGTTCTGAAGATTTTGTATTTGTCTCTTAAGATACAGGTATCTGTTCTCATTTCCTTCAACTTCAATTCTTCATGGTGAAGGTGGATGCTTTTGTTGTTCAAGTCAATGCTTCGTTTACACTTGGAGTTAAATATTTTATTTTATTCCATTTTTTGCTAGAAAGGTTCGAAACCTTGTGGGTTTAGTTTCAGATTTGGCTTCCCGGGTCTTGCACATTTTTCATTTCTTCTCACCCTTCATCTTGTGTGGTGTTGTGGGGTTTTCCATTTTTCTCTAACCCTTTGTTTTTGCACTTTACTCCTTCGAGAAAATGGTCGAGGTGTTTTGGCATTTGAGCTTAAAATTTTGTTATTTATTGGATTTTGTGGTTCTTGCAGATCTCTGAAGAATATATGAAATTCTTCACTTTCTTGCCGCCCTTTTAGCAGGTTTGCGTGCATCTTAGCTTGGGGGCACCCCTCTCTCACTCACACACACACCCCTTCTTTTTTCTGATTATGATTTTTTGCTTGCTTGTGTTACTTTAGATTGTATTTTGCGATTGTTATTCTCTCAAATTTTAGGTCCATGGTACCGTTTCGACCTCAAAATAATGACTAATGTTTCTTTAAGTTAGCAAGATATCAGAGTGGTTAAATGTGCTTAAATTTGCAGAACAGTTGCAGTTGAGTTTTGCTACATTGCCAAAATTTTGAGGCGTTCGGTTCTGTAAGGGGCACTAACCGGATAGAATTCTTCAAATTGCTGATTATGTAATAAATAAATCAGTGCAACGGAAATTTGTTTTGGTTCTTGTATTCGATTATACGTAGTTTAGGTGGATAGTTTAAGGTTTTATTAGTTGAAAACATATATTCTTTAGCTGTTTTATTCTTTATATTCCTTCTGCAAGTGAAATTACGGAACTAAGTTAAACGTCAAGGAGCTAGAAATGCTCTATGTAATTAACATACGTTGTTTCACTCTACTTTAAGGTCCATGTGAATCTGTCCTTTTCTACTCCTCTTCGTACACTTTTTTCTGTAGTTTCTTAATCTTAATTTATTTCCTTCTCTTCTCTCTAGAAATGGCTTTCTCCTTTGTCCTTTCTTTTGTTCTTTTGCATTTATTTTTATTTCTGAAATTTTTTTTCGCTCTTGCTTATTGACAGCCAAATTCGTATTCCGATTGACCTATAAGTTATTGTGAGGAACCAAGTGTGAGGCCTTTACGTCATAGTTACCACTTTGGTGGTTCAATGTCTTTCCGCAGCATTGCTCGGGATATAAGAGAGAGCTTTGGGAGCTTATCAAGGCGGAGTTTTGATGTGAGGCTGCCTGGACATTACAGGGGGAAATCTCGTGGTTCATTTCATGATTTGAATGAAAAGCCTTTGGTAATTCAGAATAGTAATTGGGCTAATCTCCCTCCAGAGCTACTTTTTGATGTAATTAGACGGTTGGAAGAGAGTGAGAGTACATGGCCAGCACGGAAGCATGTAGTTTCCTGTGCTTCTGTTTGCCGGTCTTGGAGGAGCATGTGCAAGGAAATTGTTAGAAGTCCCGAATTCTGTGGAAGAATTACTTTCCCTGTTTCATTGAAGCAGGTATCTTTCATTCATGGTTTGTCATGTTTGTGTATCTCAAATTGAATTAATGTATTCATCTCCTGCCACCATTTCTTCTGTTAATGCTTCTCTTACATTATGCATTAAAAACAACCTTTTCAGTATGTCTAAGATAGGCTAAAGCATTCTTCCTTTTTCTGCATTGGCAGCCAGGGCATCGTGATCATACTATACAATGCTTCATAAAGAGGGACAAATCTAACTCAACCTACCATCTCTTTTTGTGTCTTAGTTCTGGTGAGCTTTGTATTAATCCTTCTCTTAAATTTGCTTTTTATTGTTAATAATTTTTCCTGTTCATGAATCTTTGTTCACTTTATGTTTTTTCTTGGCTGTTATTGTTCTTGGTAGTTAATTTTTAATGCTTAACAATTACCACTTGTTTCAATCTCTAAAAAGATGAGCATGTGTTATTAATCACTTTTGGTTACTTAAGCTGGGAAAGGTTGCTGGATTTGTTTTTCCCTACTATAAGCTAATCCCATCTTTTTATCTGAAATAATATTTCCATCATTTAATTCTTATGATATGTGATATTTCCATTTGCAGCTTCGCCAACTGAAAATGGGAAGTTCCTTCTCTCTGCAAAAAGAACACGCAGAACTACTTGTACAGAGTATGTAATCTCAATGGATGCAGACAACATTTCGAGATCGAGTAGCACATATATTGGAAAGCTAAGGTAGAATTTATCACAATTCTACAATTTTTTTATGCATCTCAACATTGAGTCTTATGTGAACTTATTTATTTAGTATTTGTGTTCATTTTATCTCCAGAACTGGTTGGTCTTTCCCCAGGATTTCAAATTGTTTTGATATGCCTGAACAAACAGTATCATTCTGCTTATTGGAATCCATACAGAATTGTTGCAGTTAATGGGACTTACTCTGAAATAATCCGTTTCTTGCTCAACATGTAATTATGCTTATGTTTGGGGGTGTGAAAGAGTTGAACTTATTGGGGTAAAACATTGCGGCTTAAGCTCAAGCTTAAGATTTCAAGTTCAAGCCCAAGCTCAAGTCAAGCCAAAGCTCAAGCTCAAGTTTATTAGTTTCATATTTATAAATGAAATATCAATTTCCTTAAAAAATTTATTAAGTAAAATAGGTTAAAATTTAATTTTCCTTATAAAAGATCTTAATATTCTATTAGTAATAACATGAAATTTATGGTCTAGTACTAGTGAATCTAATATTTTTAACAATAAACTATTTATAAACTTTTAAGGGTAAGAAAACATGCTAGGGCATTAATTAAACTTAATATTTAAAATTTAAAATTCTTTATTACTTATGTAAATAGCAACTCTTTACGTTTAACTAGAAAGTATAAAGTAAATCATGTGAATACTTATTAATTAACATAATAATTTGGTGTAGTTATGTGTTTATTAATTTATAAAATGAATGATGAGAACTTTTCATTTAATTTTGATATCATTCTACTAAGTGTATCTAATGATAACTTTTTGTTTTGAATTAAATTATATAAGAATTTATTAGTCAATATATATTTATATATAATTATTAGAAGGATGATTTCGAAAATATTGTTTGAAATATACTTCTAAATAAATATTGTGATTATTATTTAAGATATGTTATTTTTCATCTTTATTTTTTCAAAATATTGTTTCAAATTGATACGTAAAGCGATACGTAATTGTAAGTGATGTTAACAAAAACAATTTAGGGCTATGTTTGGATCAATCAACATTTTAACAAGAAATAAATTAGATGGAATAAATAGAACATTGAAATATACTTCAATCTAATAATGACCTTTGTCCCCAATAGAGTTTCTTGCATTATATTACCTATGCAAAGTATTATATAGATATGTGAATAGTTGAGAAAACTTCCATTTTTTCAGAGGAGTAAGAGGAAAAGAAGAATATGTTAATTTGTGTATTATGTACAAAAAAACACATTATAGCAAGCTTGCTAAGGTAGCATCACATTGGCTTATTAAGGAAGCCAAGAGGTGGGTTGTTCTATCATTTTGAGTAAATAATATAACCTGTCAACGTTGGATGTTATTCTGTTGAATCATGAAAATTTTGGTATTACTGTTGCTCCTGGTTTCTTTCAAGTTAAAAGTGTGATTAATTAAAAAATAGCTGTAAATTATTTTCGTCAACATCAACATGTATAAATTTTTAAATTATTTATGCAAAAATGTAGGGATGAACTGAAAATTAATACAAAGATTCAAAAATAGAAATGTTGATGTTATACTAGACAATTATTCATAAAGAGATAGGCTTATAAATGCATTCGCAGAGACTTACTTTTACATAAAATTGGTGTAAATATCCCATCTGTTTGACACTTGTTAAACATGATGCTTAATATGTATAGGTTGTCAATAAATTTGTTATTATGTAACGGATTATTCTGCAACTATTGGAAATTGTTGTCCTCAATCTGCTTCTGTACACGCATCATAAACTATTGCATACTGGCTGTTCGAACCTACCTCACCTCCCGAAAACAAACTAAGAGAAAGAACATGCGTGTAGGTTTTCTAAATTATTGATTTCAAGTGCTTACTGATTGTTGCAGATCAAATTTTCTTGGCACAAAGTTTATAATATACGATACACAGCCTCCACATACGGGTTCACACATCCCGCCGCTCGGGAGAACGAGCCGTAGATTCTATTCCAAGAAAGTATCTCCAAAAGTACCTGCTGGGAGTTACAACATTGCCCAAGTTGCATATGAGCTGAATGTGCTTGGGGCACGCGGTCCAAGGAAGATGCATTGCCTTATGCACTCAATACCTGCCTCGAGTCTGGAACCTGAAGGAGCGGTGCCTGGACAACCAGAACTTCATCCGAGACTGCTCGAAGACTCGTTCGGGGGCATCTCTTTCTCAAAGTCTCTTTATCAGTCCACTGAATTCGGCAGCTCCAGATTCTCTGATATTGCAGGGTTGTCAAATGTAGACAATGACAGCAAAACAAGGCCCTTGGTTCTCAAGAACAAGGTGCCAAGATGGCACGAGCAATTACAGTGCTGGTGCCTCAATTTTCGGGGACGGGTGACGCTTGCATCTGTCAAGAATTTCCAGCTGATTGCTGCCACACTACCTGCAGCTGGTGCTACGGCCACCTCTCAGCCGGCACGGTCAGACCGTGACAAAATCATTCTCCAATTCGGTAAGGTTGGCAAAGATATGTTCACAATGGATTATCGTTATCCCCTATCCGCCTTTCAGGCATTTGCAATCTGCCTGAGCAGCTTTGACACCAAATTGGCTTGTGAATAGAGAGAGAACATGGTTCCATTACATGCTGTTAACTGAACTGCAAAAACAAGTAATTCATTGTCTGTAGTTCTGATATTGTATATTGGAGATGGATGGGATGATGTTAATTTTTATCCTGTTTCTTGACTATTCTGGAGAACGTTTACTGTGACTTATGCTCTACGGCTTGGTTAAGATCTATCAGATTGAAGTTTCTTCATTTCACTGTCATTACAATCTAATGGTTTAACATGATGTCCATTGGCACCTGTGGTGTCATGGAATCATCCCATAAAGAAATGTCGTCTACAAGCTTCATTTGTTAGGTCATAGATAGGGAGTCGGCCATATGAAGAACTTACTGAAAGTTTTGGGTTGATGTTGCCGACAAGTTTGAGCAAGTTTATGACAACTTGTTTCAACACAGGTCGTAACACACACAACCCCCCCAACATCAACAAGAAATAAAATGGAAATTTGTTGCAACATAGAGGGTAACACACACACAACATAAAAAAAAAAAAAACAAGAAGGAATGCAGATGTGTTTATGCAGTTTGGTGTGAGAACTTCCATGAGGCTTGTTCATTTTAATCATTTTAATGTGAAGACTTGAACAATTCTCTCAATTAAATATACTATCCCAAAATAAGGTTCACGATTAGTTGGAAGTATTAAAGCAAAAACCACCAAAGTTTTGTGACATGATCAGAAGGGAGGTAGCGGAAGAATAAAAATAGCTTGAGCCCAAATTAGATTTCAAGAATGTTAAACCGTGCATCAAAGTGCCTAACTCGACTTATTGAAACAAAAATTGATAAATAGCGTGATAAGAGGGCTACAATTGTTACGCAAAATCGATTGATACGTCACGATTAACACAAGGATTACCTCTATTGAATCAATTTGTGTATTCTCAAAACTAGAGAAAATTAAATAAATTCATAATTCTTAAATTCATATGTATCAAAATTTGTCTGTTCAACTGATCAAAAATAATTATTTATACTAAATCCTATTGGATTCTAACCTAAAAAGTTCATATGACCAAATTATTAATAAAGTACATTAACAGATAAAAATAAAAATAATAAATGGTAAAATAAAAATTTGACGAATCACTGGATCGCGTCATACCCCTCATCTTGAGGGCGAATTGTTTTCAATTCAAACTTGTGTCATCTTGGATCAAACTCCAATTTACAAAATCCTCTTGATGCTCAACAATTACTCTCTTCCAAAGCTCTAGAGTCATACACGTGCATGTAAAATATTTGTGCAAAGACACAAGATCAATAATAATACATTAACAATGAGCCATGTGGAATGATAGGTGCATTCTCCAAGCATTTACGTAGACAAATACATGCAATCTCTAGAGCTGACAAAAACTTCAAGTCTTGAAAATTGTAAACAAACAAAGGTGTCATTGAAACGTCAAATGTGTCAACATATTCTTGACTCTTTAGAAGCTCGACTTCCCATTCTTTTAATGGCTCTTCATTCCTATTTTTATTCTCGTCGTCAACCTCCACTTCCAGTTCTATGGATTATTCCTTCTCAACTTTATCCTCCTCAATTTCTAAATGGGTGCTAGAGCTGTTGCTAGTTTCATGTTATATTTCCTCCAATAGCATATCTTCTGCAATATTCACTTTACTCAAATATGGCATCTCTACTGGTAGACTTTTCTTATCTCCCATAATTTTACTAATGTCAATATGAGTATCAACTTTCTTGTTTCAACATTCACTCATACTATATCCATGCTGAAAGTAATAAAACACAACCAAGAAAACGAATTCTCCTCCTCTAAACTATAATTTCACTCTAGTTTTCTTTCCTAAAGAATTTTTGTTTCTAACCAAACAATCAAAATTATTTTCTTTAATATTTTCTTTTCTTTTTCCTCCCCAAATTCCGTAAACCAAACATAGTGCAAGTCTACTCTTAGACTCAACCTCCCGTCGACGTAGTAGATTTTTCCCGGCCAGAGAATTGATAACAATTTATATAGGTGAGAACAAGAAAAGTTCATCGCTTGATAAAGCATTCGCACGCCTCACTCGAGCCACACCCAACCTCCACTCTTCGGATGGGTGCAAATGTGTTTGGATTGATGTTTTAAATTCTAACTTTCCAAAGAAGTGGGTGAGTGTGTAGTGTACGCACCAGAACAACCTCAACTACTCGGATTGTATTTATACTCGAATTCCCAGGTGTGTCTTGGTTGAAGACACTTAAAATGGTCACTCTAATCACCACCAAATCAGCAACTGTGCTGTTTGGACACGTTTTCTAACGATTATTGGGTATCTTCCCATTCAACTATGTATGAGCTTGGATTTCCAAAAATCTTCCAATCGACTCAACTTCTTTCGAAGATTTCGTATGTGCATATCTTTAGACAAATTAACACTAACCAACACACTACTACAGTCAAATTGAGTGTAACAATGGTGGCTCTTAAAGATCGTGACTGTTGATTAAATTTTTGCATACAATAAACGGGTGGTTTGGGGTTGTGGCTGCCTACGTTCTCAGGCTAATGATTTTATGTGGATAACGATGATTAGGGTTGGCAAATTTCAATTAACACCCGACAATCAAGATCCAGTATGTGTGAACTGCTGGAGAACGTTTGGTTGTCAAACAAAGAGTCAATTATTGAAAGCAGCTGGACATGCAAGAATTTGGGCTATAGGGGGAGGGTTTGGAGTGATCATCAATGTTTATTAGGTCTCAAACTGAACGGCTGTGATCTAATTTCACCGTAAATAATTTATTGAATGAATTGTACCTGGCGATGAAATAAAGGGGGGAATAAAGAACCACTAGGGTGGATGTGGGAATTTTTTGACTTTCTTTTAAGATTTAAAAAATTGGGTGATGGGAAAATTCAATTAAATAATTAATAAGTTCAAATTCTGTTGGCCTCAACAAGCAGGATAATGTCTTGTCCTCTCCATTGCATTGAATTCCGTAACAAGTTTGGAAATTTAAAATGTTCTATTATATGTCAAAAGAAAATTAATTGATGTTCCAATCCGATAACAAGTTTGGAAATTTTAAAATAAGATTGAGCTTTTGTTTGGCAATAGGCAAAGGCAGACAAATTAATTAGATGACAGAAATTTTATTATTTGAGAATAATACAAACTGAGAAAAGGGGTTATGCTATGAAAATTTTGCGACCAAAAATCCAAAGACAAAATATGTCCAGAAATTGGAATTGTTTGGATATGAATTTAATCGAGAAGGATGTTGTAATAAAATAATCAATTTGAGTAATTATATGTTATTTATTCATTTTTCTTGCTCTTTAGAGTTAATTCCTAATACTTTCATTCAATAGCATCTTTTAAATTGGAGTTGAACTAATTTTTTTCGTGGAAGACAATAAATTGTGATGCAATTCAAAATGAACTATGATCTTATATCATACGCTAATGTATAAGTGAAACAAAGATAAAAACAAAGGACACAAAATTTTAGCATAAAATTGCCTATATAGATTTATGGGCTATGTTTGTTTTGCAATTTTACACCTTAAAAACACAACTTAATCATTATACTTTTAAAATTTTATTTTCTCTGTCGTTCTTACTTTTACACCATTTTTGAAATAAAAATATTTAAAAATATACATCAAAATTTGTACGCAAAATATGAATATGATCCAGTTGATTGGGAAATTAAAGATTGATTTGTTATATTATCGTTTGTCCTACAAATAAAGTGCTTACACAAAAAACATAATTAGTGTTTTTAAAATCTATCCAAAAATATCATTTGTATAGTTTAGTAATTGACATAAATTCATGCTTTCCCTTTAGTAATTTAGATTGTATGTGTGTATTTTAATTATGTGGTTTTAAGTGTATTTTTAGATAATTACATAAAAATATAAGAAAGAGAGAAATTTTAAAAGTTCAACAATTGAAAATATTTTTATTTTGGAAAAATGAAAATGATTATAGTCATGTATAAATAATCTCGTATGTATTAATTAATTAATCAGTTAACAATTAATCATGTGTCAATTTTATGGATTAATTAATAATTAATGATTAATCTAGTACACGCAAAACTGGATGGACAAACGAAAATATAAAAAATAAAAATAACAATAAAAATGAATAAAAGCAAAGGCAGCCACTTTTAGCTTTTTGGGAAAGATTATTTGACTTGCTTGATATTTACAATATTTTTGTTGATAATCAGAAATTTATTTTAAAAAAGAAGCGTTACGAATTTTAGTTTGCTAAAATTAATTTTATTAGCCTACAGCGTAAAACTTTGTTTTCATTTTAAAATGTGTATTTATAAGTGTATTTTTATGGAGAATTATGTAAAAGTAAGAAAGTAATAGAGATAAAATTTAAAGGGTATATTCATTTTTTTTGATAAGATTAAGCTCTTAAAAATTATTTTAAATAATAAATTAATCATACGATAATTTAATGATATATTCGTTTAAGAAATTGTTTAACATGAATATTTTTATTTTTCTAAAATACACTTACTTCAATTTGTTTAACAAACTATATATCTTTTTGTTTATTACTTACACTTCTTCGCAAATAAATGCAGTAATATAAACTATATAATTTAATTTGATATTTATTCAACAAAACTGAATTATTGTTAGTTATATTTATTTTTCCACACTTACTAATATCACAAACTTATATTTAATTTTAAATATTATAAAAAATATTTGTGATAATTATATTAAGGGATAAAAATGTCTTTGAAAAAATATTAAATGGACCAACTAATTAGAATTATTTTATCACATTTAATGGACTGAACTATTTATTAAAGATTTTGATAATTTAATATCGACTCATAGTTTATCATGGTATTTATTCCTTTTAAATGAACAATATTAACATGGATAAATTAATTAATTTGGTCCAATCCCACCAAAAGTAAATAAGCTCAAAAGTATAAATAATAATTACATTGCGTTTTTTGGTTGAGAAAGGAAAACAAACGTAAGCTTTGCGCCCTTTGATTCAAAATATTGGTGAAAGATTTTCTCCTTTTCCATTTTCTGGTGGTAGAACTGAATCACAAGTTCCCCAGGACTATTATTGAATTGAGTTACATGACGGCCAGCATAAGTCAAAACAGTTTTCTTGTAGCAGTAATCCATTACTTGTGTTTGTTTATTTTCCAAATTTGTCTAGAAAATTTCAATTTATTGTTATATTCTCCCTTACGATGAGTTGTCGGAGTATTAATTCAAAGGCTCCTTCTTGCTTGAAGACAGCTGCTCTTTTGTGAGCATTCAGCCTTGTTCTTTTGTCAGCTTTAAGGCGGGGGTTCGGACTTCATGTCCCTCGCTAGGGTTTCAGCTTCCGTTTTGCTTTAGATTTTCCATATTCTCGGTTTGTAGTTTTCCATGTGGCCATTCATCTAGCTGTAAACAGATCAAGGTACCATCTTCCTGCCCACTGGATTTGCTTTATATTAATTCTCTGCGTTCCCATTTTGCACCTTTGAGTTTTGCGCTGCATTTCGGCTTTAAAGCGTGTTTTCTTGAAAACCACGGGGGCCCCTCCGTGAAGATCTGTATCTGAGGCTGTTCTTGATCTGGGTTTTCCCTCTTATTTTAAAAATAGCGTATATATGTATTGGTGTTGTATGTGAATTTCAATGCCCTTGGTCTTGGGCGAGAGATTGGTGTTTATAGCGTCTAAATTTGTTTGGTTTTCTGTTGTGTGTGTGTTTCAGTTGTTCTTGAATGGTGTTTCAAAATCTGAGGCAGGGAGTTGTGTTTGCTTGATTAAATTATGCGAACGTAATTGTTTGGTTTACTTTGTTCAGCAGAGTCTGATTTTTCAACTCAAGCTTCTCTTCGGATTTTAAAGAGGCCTGTTACAATGGAAGGGGTGCCTTCTTCACATAGACGTGCTTCTTCTATTCCTTTTGCTTCTTTTCGTCGTTGTATTTTGACTCTTAGAAGTGACGAGGCATACTCAGATATGAGCAACGTTTCAGATATCCAGAACCTGGATTCATTCCAGAGACGAGTTTTCGCCAGGTTTCATGATCTCTCTGTGGTCAGCGCAGATGAACTCCTCTCCGTTTCTTGGATACACAAGCTATTAGATGCATTTACTAGCTGTCAGGAGGATTTCAGAGTCATATTATGCGACAACAAGAAACTGCTCTCCAACCCTCCATCAGACAGGCTTGTTGGTGAGTATTGTGACATGGCCATTAAGGCCATGGACATTTTCAACGCGACTCGTGATGGCGTTGAGACGATTCGCCTGTGGCTGAAGCATTTAGAGATCATAGTATGTGCTCTTGAATCTCAACAGAGGATCATAGCTGGAGGCCAGTTTCGTCGAGCAAGAAAAGCCTTGATGGACTTGGCACTTGTGATGCTGGATGACAAGGGTACTGGCTCTGTATTTTCACTCAGTAAAGATCGCCATGGCAATTCATCAGGGCACTCGCGCTCGCTCTCTTGGAGCGTCTCGCATGCTTGGTCAGCATCCAAACAGCTCCAATCTATTGCCAACAGCTTGGTTCCTCCGCGCGGAAATGAAATAGCAGCCACCAGTGGTCTGGCTGTGCTCGTCTTCTCCATGAGCTTTATTCTCATGTTTGTGCTGTGGGTTCTTGTCGTCGCGATACCTTGTCAGGACAGAAGCATGCAGATTCATTTCGCAATCCCTCGCCAATTCTCCTGGAGTTCGCCACTGTTTTTGCTCCATGGTCGGATAATGCACGAATCCAAGAAGAGGGGCCGACGTCATTCGAGTGGATTGTTAAAGGAAATACATCAAATAGAAAAGAGAGTGCACCAGATGACTGACTTGGCAGACGCTGCCGAGTTCCCTCTATCAGAGGAACAGAAGGATGAAGTGCGAGAGAACGTACAAGAGATGTCGTTCGTTTGTGAAGTTTGCAAGACCGGACTGGATCCGCTGGAACGCAAGTTACGAGGGGCGTTCAGGAAGGTTATGATCTGCCGCAAGGAGGGTCTTGAGTTCCTAGGAAAGGCTACTGATCCTTAATCATGCAGTGTGTAAGGGAATGAGAAACTGCAACTATCCTATGGTCTTAGTCCTTTTAGCAGGTCATGAAGGGGAAGCAGACAGTGTCCCTTCAGTAATAAATTTACCAGGTGAATTTTGTACTTAGGATATACCTGTTAAAATAACCTTGTGGTTGATGTATCATCCTGTTTCTAGAGTCTATAGCATCTGCTTAGTCTTCAAGTTTGATTTTGAAATCTTTTAATTCTTGTTTAATTAACAGTTGTTCGTTTTTGAAACAGACTTTCCTTTTAAACAGTTCATTACTATTCTTGTCATATTTGGACACGAATGGGCAGTGCTTCCAGCTATGACATTGTGTTTTTGTGTCCTATGTTGAGTGTGATGATGGCAGTGCTTGACAGTTCAAGTTTACTTTCTTGAATTTGGCTTAAGCAAATAAAAATTATTGGTATTTATGGACGTTGAATGTGGCAACGATGTATGTCTGGACTCTGGACGCCTCCTCTTTCTGTCCGAACAGCTTCATGTTTGCTGGTCTCTCACTCTCTGGCATTGTCGTATTTCAAATAAATGCTCACTCTTGACTTTAATTTTCCACGTCATGCTCATCTGGCTGAATGAATAAATAAATAAACCAATCAGCAACGTTGAAGTGAGTTTTAACAAAATCAAGTTCCTCCCCTCGAGTGTTTGAGAGTGTTCTTTGGTTTTTCCAAGCTTGAACATGAACCTTCGAAAATTCTTTCGAGTTCAATTTGCTTGATTCAAGCTTTTATGTGTTCTATTTCTACAAAATTAAGTTGAGTTAGTTATATTCAAGCAACCTGTCCTTGTGTGTTTTTTGATTGTTAAGACTTAGGGCGCGAAAGTAGAGAGGACGGCATTGTTGTCGAGGACATAAGGGGTATTCCGCTGTCAATTATTAAGTAGCATTAAATTCTTAGGCCATGGTTGGTTTCAATTTAATCACTATCCACCACAGTTGAAAAATCTTATAAATTTTATTTAAATTTTTTTATTTTTTATAATTATTTAATAATTTTTTAATTATTATATTTATTCACAGTAAAATCATCTTTAAAACTTTCTCCTCTATTACAACTTAGCATCACTCAAATTATCTAAATTTTTCATAATTAGAAAACAAGACCTTGTTTTATTTTTTTTTTCATGTATTTATTTATTTTTTATGTTGGGTTTAATAAAATGATACACGTGGCTACCCTCACATTGTTTTGATTGAAAGCTGGGGGTTGCTATTAAATATTGACAGCGGTGTTGCGCCACCATTGTCGCGTGAGGTGTTATGGAAACAGGGTAGACAATTTTGAATTACTAGGAAGTAGGAAACGCACCAAAATTGGTACGGCGATGTTTGTGTTACCTTTTTTAATGTATTTTTAATATTTTTAAAAATATTATGTAAAAATAAGTGACAGTAATATATATATATATATATATATATATAATGATTGAAATGTGTTTTATTGATATAAGTGACAATACTATATATTTTTATATATATAATAATAATTGAATAATATAATAATATATAAACTAATAAAATATAGACATAAATATACTTGAGTTTACATATATATATATATATATATTAATTTGATTATAAATAATTATAATAATTAAATTTTTAAATACATAATTATACAATGTGTGTGTACATGAACTAACAGTAGTTTTTCAAATTTTCAAATTTGAAATAGAGATTCAAACCCTCCATTGCCCATATCACAGTTAATGGTAAAAACAAAAAAAAGATAGTTATACATATAATAAAAAATTTAGATTTAAATTTGACTAAGATATTTATTTAGATAAAAAATTCCCCCCCCCCCCCCCCCCCACCAAAACCCATATGTATATAAATAATTGTTAATTAAGTACATTAGGGTACAATTACCATCGTTTTGTGAAAAATATCTATAATTATATTTAAATACTCCCTTTTTATTGATTTGGTAAAGTGAAATTCGATTAAGAATTTTTTTCAAAAGAAATAAATTAATGTGGGATCTTAAATTTATTATTAAATCAAATAATATTCCATCCGAAGCAAAAAAAAAATCGAAAACATAATATTCCAATGCAATTTGGGTTGATAAAAGTGATTTTTAATATTCTAATTATATTTTAATATGAGATAACATTTAATGGCAAGATTTGACATTAACTGCCATGGATGGTAAGATAGATTGCCACGAATAGAGCCTTACAATAGTATAATTATATGTTACTAAGTATAACTTGCGCACATTCGAATTTATTTATAAATTATAAAATTATTATATTTTAATTAAAAATAAAATTATTTAATATTAAAAATTATAAAGAATATTTAAAATAATAAAATAACAAATATCAAGAAAATTTGAAAGAAAAAATGAAAACTTTTGAGAGAAAACATAAATAAAAAATCAAAAGAGAAAAATAAAAATAAAATAAAAAATTATGTGATTTTATATTGTGTAAAAATATTTAAAATAAAAAATAGTTAAATATAAAAAGAATTTAAAAAATGATAAAATTAAAAAAAAACCATATAAATATGAAATGTAAGTTGGATGAAAGAGAAAAAAATGAAAGAATTAATACAAATGTTTAGCATAAGAGTAATTGAGTAAATTCACTGTATAACTTAAAATTTTTATTAAAATAATAATATAGTATAGATAAGTGACAACCCATGATTTAGGACAAAATGCAACGACAAGAACAACATATCTGTAGCAGAATCATATTAATGTATAGTAATGTAAGACAAACATCCACCTCAACCAAATTTTAGCATCAACCGATTTATTTCTACTAAGCAAGGAGTAGGCCAGGCTCTAAAATTTACTTCAATTATCTATTTCAACATTTCATAAGAAATGAGACCTGCAAATTGCTCCATTAAGCTACAGAAACTATTAGGTGTCATTAGGTAATGCTGATGTCAATAAGCCCTATTCAGACGCCATCCTAAGTATTGGGACATAAGACAAATTGAGAAACTACCGACTCAGTTCAGGCTTCAGAAGCATGTCATTTACAAAACCTACCTATGCAAAATAACTACATATTTGCCCATTGCCCACAGGCAAAATCCATCAAGGTTTTGTATTGAGTTACACATCTCAACCGCTGCATATTAAACCTTTTTCCCTGTACAGTCAACACCCAAAACTACTACAACTGTAGCTAACTACTATCAGATAAAATAACCACAACGTCCACCAACATAACTACAGCACCACAGCAGGTCAAGAATTAGTTTCTTCTACCTTTATTGCAAGTCATAGCTGGCGAGCCCCTACCACGAACGCAGTCTCCTCAGAAGTCTTGGAGGCTTTTTCTTCTCTGTGACTGGAATTATGTTCTCCATGAGCTGCAGGCAGAGCCAAGATGGCATTAAAGATTAGAATGCATAGCAAAACTAAAACTAATTTTAAGAACATAGAAATTCACATATCGAGACTAGTTGCCAATATCCGAGTTAGGCGAACCACAGGTCTAAACCCCAAAGAGATCCTAATCAAGTCGTAATTCAGAAAACAGGATAGTCGTTCTTTTCTTCGGGACACTTACGAGGATGCACATGTAAACTACAATTTATCAACATTGATGTAATATTAGCATCAATGTTAGAGATAAATCACGTTCAACGTAAAAATTTAAAAATAAATGTCAAATTATCAATTCATTAAATGACCATTTTGCTCATGAGTACCATGTATCCTGCAATGTTTATAGATTTGAATATATGTATTTGCGGTATTTCTGTAATTGCCAGGACACATTGGTGAAATAGTTACAATTAAAGTCCATCACCTAAAAATTGGGAAGATCTTAAATAAAATGCCATTTTGCCCCCAAATTGTAGTGTCCACATCTAGGAGCAGACTCAAGCCCACTTATTTTAATTTAACACGAGTATGCACAATTCCATAAAACTTCGTTCTTCCTCTCCTAATCCAACCCATTATCCTACACACATCCCCTACCACCATCGCTACCTCTTATCAAGGGTATTTTGGTAAAATCTGGAGAAAAACAACTACATTACAAAAGTCCCATCTCCAAGAAACTTCTAGTAAATGGGTAAAAATAAAGGAAAGATTTTTGTCACGCAAAAAGGGAAGAGGAACTATTGATAACTTGTCGAGGCCAGAAGGGAGATAAATACAATTAAACCTTGAACTATGCCCCCCCCACGCGCACAAGTTACTTTACTACATTGTGAAAGACATTTGAATGTTTGGAGAAAATAATGATAAACACAATTAACAAACTTAGTACCCTACACCAACCATATATCTATGAAGTTTTTAAAATTAAACAAAACAGGAAATTAATCTCAAATGATATTCTTCAAAATCTACTAAAAATACCTCAAAATAAAATTTTATATAAAAAATACTTTACAATATTTTTGCATCCAAAAAACTTTATTCCACCAGCTTTCAGTTAAAAAATACACACATTAAATTTATCTTCATACTTCTAATAAGTTAAGATTGTTAAATTGCACTATCACCGATAGATTATAGTAGATATTAATGGATACTTTTAAAAAATTTTAAATGCTTACTTCAAAAATTAAAATAATTATGTCTAACAGTTATTAATTAGCAGAAGCATGTAACAAACAAAAACTAAATTAATTTATAAATACATATTTATATATGCAAAATACACATTATACTTTCTAGTGGTATTATAGTTATGCTAACAATGGGTAATTCGATTTTTGTCTGTTAAAATGTATTAAAGATGAGGAGCATAGCAGGTTTCTTGCAACTGACATTTGGAGTGGCAGATTCATCCACTCCAGGGAGTCCCTAAGAAGATGTGTTACCTATATGACAAAATTAGCCTATGCCCAAGAAAATAGAATCTCAAATAAACCAGGATACAGAGAAAACATGTAGAACATGATGCAAGTAAGCTCATGGACCACAGTCAGAGCACCTGCAGTATTGTCAATGACTTCTGCTTATTCTTTTCTTATGCTACACATCTGATCCTTATATTCATGTTTCAACACAGTGAAATTCATCTTCGATTTTGACTGTGTTTTAAAAACTCATTAGCGAAACAAAGATAGGAAATGGCTGGCATAGAATCTGTTAAGAAATACAGGTAACAGATTAAACTAATACCCTATTGAATTAAACACATGACTTCTCCATTATCAAATCTACCAAGTTTGTAAAAACCAATAGTAGCAATTTGCTTTCTGTCCTGGAGTTCAGGCCAGATTTTCCAATGATTAACAGTAATACAATAATAATAATACTAGTTGAACAACACAATCTACTTTAAAATCATAGCCCACACTCATCGCAGAAACAGAAGGAAGCAGGTGATAACTACACTTTTCAAGTTCACCCATATTTCCGTGGCAATAAAATAGACTCAACCAAATTGTAGAACAAACAAGTGTTTTAAACACAAAAAAGACAGAACTGAAGCTGTAAGTTGATTACAGACAGTTTTATAAGTCAAATAAAAGATTGAAACAAAACTAGACCTAGATCAAGATTTAACAGGTACTATTAGATACGAATTATAGCCAGAAAGATACCACCCAATGAACAGTCAGTTTTGTCGGTAATAAAACATAGAAATACAAAGCAACATGAATTAGAACCAAGTATATATCCCTTTTCAAATGACATATATTTGTAATTCTACAACCATCATAAGAAAACATATAATCCTAAACTATCTATAAGGGAACATCAATGAATTATAATCATTAAGAAAATAGTGATATTAATGAAACCATACCTGTTTATACCTCTGCTTGTTCATTTCAGCCTGCACATAAAGAGTTCTATCGATTACCTTCTCAAATATGATAGATTATATAGAAAAACATACAGCCCTAAAGGTGCTAAGCACTGAGGAAATGTGGAAAGATGAGCCTAAGTACCTCCAGCACAACTAAAAGGGAAACAAAATATTGTTGGTTGGCACATAAAACAGAATATAATTTTAAAGCACTTGGTATTGATACAATCCTCAATTATCAGATATCCACTTTTGCTACTAATTTTAATAATTATCAAGTCCAAATTAGTTCTTGAAAGAAAAAATCTATTTTAATTATTACGCTATTATCACACATAGTGCCAATTACCCAGAAAAATCAGTAGACAAATTCCTTCAAGACACTTGAAAATGAAAGGGCTGCAATATTTTTCCCAACATAAAACACGAAAAAGAGATAAGGCTACCTCTTCTTTCAAAAGCCTAGCATTATCCTCCTCTAGTTGTGTCACCAATGACTCCAACTCCACGGTATAAGCCTTGAAGAAGAAAAGCCAGGAGAAAAACACACAAGCTTAAGTACCACAAAAATTATTCTTGATTTAATTGGGAAAATAAAACACAACAATAGAGAAACATAAACGCTGGGGAAAAACAGAGATTGAAACCTGCTTTCGCTCCCTGGACCTAGCGGCAGACTCCCTGTTTTTTATCATTCGCCTCTGCTTCTGCTGCGTGGCCTTATCCAGCGGCGGCTCCTCTACAGCCGCCCTCCTCTTCCCTCTCCCGCCGCCGCCGCCGCCGCCGCCGCAAGCGCTCCCACTGATCGCCGCCATTCCATTCCCAAAGTCCACGCCATACCCGTTCTGGACGCAAATCGACGGCGGAAACTGAACAGCGGGAACTCCCGGCGCAGGATTCATCATCGCCGTTTCCATTCCAAAAGCACCCGACGTCGGTGGCGGCGGAGCCATCGTCACCACTGCCGGAACCCCAACATCCTCCTCGTTGACCGCCCCCGCCTTGGCCAGGAAATCCTCCAGAGTCATCGCTGGCTCCCCACTCCCCCCGCCGGTCCCCGTTCCCGCCCCACCGCTCACTATATCCCTCCACACCTCATCCACCGTCTTATTCCCGTTCCCGTTCCTCATTCCCCCACCTCCGACTTCAACGGCGGACGATCCTCTCCCGCCACTCTCTCCCGAGCCAGCGCCGTTATTCTGCAGCGCAAAAGAATCGGAATCGGGGTAAATGTTCCCGAACAGATCATCCATGTTCATGGAGCCGAAACCCCGAGTGCGATCGCCCTGAATATTTAACGGGGGAGTCGTGGGCTGACGCGGGCGATCCGAATTTGGCTGTGACCCAGACGCCATAACCTTCGACGACGCCATCTGCGTAAAAATTAACTGCCCACCCGATTCTCTCGGGATTGAATCAAATATTTCTCCGACTGAAAATTGGAAAAATCGAAATCCCTCAGAAAAAGAAGTTTGGATGGCGTGAGAGTAGGAGTAGTTTGAATTTATTGTGTGCCCGTAATAAGTGTAGAAAACCACTGTAGATGTAGTGATGTCTGAATACTCTGGGAGATAGACAGAATGAAAAAGCAGTATCGTAACCAAAAAGGAAAAAACAAAAATAAAAAAAGTGCAAAAAGCAAGAAAAGGGTAGCAGAGAGAGACGTATTCGTGAATGTCCGTTTGCGAGAGTATATAGAATCAGACAGTACTCGCCTTATAACAGTACAAATTTCCCTTTCCTCGTGTTTCGACATAGTACAAACCAAAAGGAAAAAAAAATTAGGATCGTCATAAAAAATTGTAATGCAAATTTTCATTATTACAATTAAAGATAAAATCACACTCCGTGTCTTTGACTTATTATATGAATAAAAAATTGAAAGAAGAGACTGAAATAAGAAAATATTATAAATTAAAGTTGTGGAAAGAGAATGAGAAATGAAAATTAAACACAAAACATACATTTGATTTAAAAGAGAGTGAGTGCATACATACGAGTAAATACAGTTTAGTGATTATGTATATTTGAGAATTAAAAATATAGTCTCATAGTGTATATTATTGACAAAAAGCACGCTCGACTGCATAAATAATTACATAAATAAGTTAATGATACATTTTGAATACTAAGCTTACCTCATTTATATAAAATAAAATAAAATAAAACATTAGGAAGCATGGTGCTTATCTTTTTTCTATTTCAATCATCATTACAGGTATTACCTTTGAATTCTAAAATTAACACAACCAATTTTACATTAGCATGGCGTCACCGATTCCCCGTCAACTTTTGCGATAGGAACAGCTGACAATTGTGCCGTCGCTTTTTTTTTTTATGCAGGTCTTGTTCATAACTCAGTCTAGACTCATCTGCATTGTTACGTGAAAAAACGAAAAGAATAAAATAACACAAGACACTGTATTTGATAAGTATGTGTTTGCAACGAGGATTTGATTGCGATGAATATTATTTATTTATAAATATATAAAATATTTAATAATAATTAAATAATATGATGACGTCCGAAGGTAACGATCGATGATGATTTGATTTTATAGGGTATAAATATATATAAATACAAATATATATGTATATGAATATAAATTTTGATTTAATTATAAATAAATTTAATAATTAGAAAATAATTTAGAGTTGGAATACGTGAATGTTAAGAGTGTAAAACAAGCATTGGCCAAAGGAATAACTAGGCATAGCTACCTCAAGTTTTGGTTCAAAAAAAATGAAAAAGTAAAATTGGACTTCGTACAACATCTTTAATTTTGATTTGGGTTTTGATTATAAAACATAGTCTTCTGTTTTTCAACAATCGTGGTTATTATTCATCTGTTGTTGTTTCGATTTTTACAGTTCTAATTCTGTGCGATTATATTTACTCAATTGTTCTCATAAATTTTAATAAAGAAGTTATTTAATAATATATTTAAAAATTTTAATGATGTGTGGAATAAAAAATTGAAGCAACAATCATATTTTAATTTTATTATTATTTTATGAAACAAAGAACAAGTAACACAAATGTATTTTGAAGCGTGTTTATTATAAAATAAATGTTTATATAATTTTTATTTGTAATTTTATAATGATCTTTATTATATGAAAAACTAAATATGTAAATTAACATAATATTAATTGTATTTAAAATAATATATTAAATACTTATGATATAATATATCAATTATATTATATTTAGTTAATAATTTAATGCTTTAATATAATATATATCATATTATATTATATTAAATTATATATTGTCCTAACTAGGTATGTGTGCACTTGCGTGTGGATTTGTATATATAATTTATATTTTTAGCATTAAAAAATTTATAGATAATATATATTGGTAATATATAAGAATTTTCTTCTTTTTCCAAAAACAATTTACAAGACATCAATATCATTTTCATTTTTGAGAAAAAATTTGTAACAATAAGTGCTAGTATAATACACAATTACACATCATTGAAACATTGAATCAAGTGACAGCTATACCATTCATTTGTACCTTACAATAAAATCAAATCCCACGTATTTTCTATATTCATTATTTTTCTGAAAAAAACTAATTTTTAGACACACACTTTGTAACAAACACACTCGTGAACGGGATTAGTTTAAAATTTAAATTATAGGAAAGTTTAACAATAATATTTATATTTTAAGAAAGAAGATATTCTTTTAAATATTTTTAAAATGAAGGAATGCGATGATTATATGTTGGAATACATGCCAAATTTTCTAAAAACAGCACACACGTTTCGGTAAATATTATTTATCAAAATATCAGAATAACAAGATAAAGAAACCAAAATATGAAAGTGGAGGAAGGACAAAAACTAATAACATTTACTCTGATTTTCACATAAAATTTCACGTGGAATTGAATAAAAATTTTGTGTAATTCATTTTTATCTTAATTTTGATTAGATAAAGAAACCATTATTAATATGTTTTTAAAATTTTCTCAAATAATTTAATAACACCATTAAGTACGGCTTGCTATGCTTCCATTAGAATATCTAAAATTTTTGTTTATAAGATGTACATTATCAAAACATTTAATTTAAAATTTTATCATATCTATAAATGTTAATGCATTTTAAAAAAAAATCAAAATAAAAAAAAATTCTTTTATAAATTTACAAATTGGGCACAAATTTTTAATTGGCGTAAGGGAAAGTAGTGAGAAGCAGGCGCGTGATGAGAAAACAGCCGAACTGCCCATTTTAAAATCAAATAGCGCGTTTGAGGGTTGACTTTGTTTTAGTTTAATACTATCAATTTTATTTAAACAAAAAAAAAGAACCGTGCCGGCCCGACCGGGAACCATCGACCGGCTTGTTCCCAGAAGACGACAAACACAGAAACCAAGGAACACATTTTGCTATTGCCCGCATAAAGATTTTGCTATGTCAAAAAGATTCTTCCTGTCCCTTCGACGACATTCATCCTCGGTACTCGGCAGTGTTACAGGTTCACTCAATTTTTCGGTTCTATATCTTCTATTCCCTCTATTATATTATTATTATTATTTTAATTACGTAACAATCTTTATTTCATATTCTTTTATTTTCTATTATAATTATTTTTTTAACTTTGTGCTTCTATTGGTTTCTCTCAATTTTTTTTCTTTTTAAATTCTTTTGATTTTTCTTCTTATCTATTTATTCTATTTTAGATATTAAAGATATATGTGATTTTTTTGTTATAAAGTGCTAAATTACAATAATATCCTAATTTATTTATATAATTTTTGAATTTTTTAATTTTAAATTAATTATTTCTTTTCATTTTCCGTTCTCAAATTTACATTATTCTGCCTATTTTTAATTTTTTTTCTCTTATTTGACATAAATTTAATATTCAAAACTACTTATATGTGCGCATTTTATTATTATTTTTTCCCCTCTTGGTGGAGTATGCCACGTTCTACATTTCTTCTTTTTTTCTTTTTTCTACATTTCTTTTTTTTTCTTTTTTCTTTTTATGGACTAGATAGTTTTTGTTTTCCCCCCTTATATTTTTCGTAAGTGTAATTTTGAGGGAGAGAATTGCAACCAAATAATAAGTCAATGTAGTCCTCCATTAATCAAAGACATTCAACGCCGAATAATGATTTGATTGCCGTTGGTTTCAGACTTTCTTCTCCCAATTGATGTGGAGTGAACTTGGGAGACTTGAATTGTCTGGCATTCCACCCGCTCCAAGGTAAACTCATAAGTAGACGTCTCTTTAGAGTTATTACAGCCTGCACCATCATGAGACCCTGAAGAATGCTCAACAAGTCTTATGAACAGAGCTAACTTGTCTGTGATTATTTGCAGGGGAGGTAGATGTTAGGGCTTATGGCTGGCCTAGTAGTTTCTCTTCTCTAGATATGCGCCAGGGGATATCTTAACTAAGCCCACTTCTATTGTTGGCTCGATTCCTACCATTCCCAAAGCTTACTAGCTAGGCCGCCTTGCTTAACTACTTCTTTTCCTTGCCTGACTTTACCAAACGGTGTACTGCATGTAACAGAAGATAAGGCAGCCAAGAAGTCTAAATCCAACGACAAGGCACGTTTGACTGAAGAAGAGATTCAAGAGAAGGTAAGGGAGGCAGAGGAGTTGGCGGGGGAGGATAGGAGGGTGAAAGAGAGAGTAGAGGCGCGTAACAAGCTCGAAACATATATTTTCAGCATGAAGAGCACGATCAACGACAAGGACAAGTTTGGAGACGAGGTTGATTCTGATGACAAGAAAAGATTGAAAAGGCATTGAGGGGATGCTAATGCATGGCTGCATGATGACCAAAATGTGGACAAGGATGAGAAGAAGAAAGAGTTGGAAGATGTGTGCAATCCTATTGAAAAGAAGGCCTATGAGAAAAGTGGCACAACCTCTTCTGGTCATGAAAACGAGGAGCCCCATGATGAACTGTGAGAAAAGCCTAGAGGCAGGGCTGCAGTTTGCTTGTTTCTTTTCCCCAATGATAAGTCATATTTTCTTTATTTTTATCGGTTAGGAGATTCTTGTAGTTCTACTAGTTTCATGTCTGTAGTATTGTCTCTTTTTCTTGCCAAGAATGTGATCATCTTGAACTTCCAGTTTAGCACAGTAAGCTTAAGAGATCAGTACCAACTTAATTATGTTCGTGTCAAGATATTATGCAAGAAGTATGCTTGATTTTGATAGCTCTACCAGGCATCGATACCACTGGCCAGTAAATAGAAAACTAATAGTTTATTTATGAAATTGTGTAAACACAATAAATTGCTTATTTATACCAAATTTGACATGTGACGGTAAGAGAACAACCAACTAATTTGGTTGATGCAGTTGTTTTCTTCCTGTCTCAACACAAAATGTGTACTGTCTGGGCAGATATCAGTGGATTATGCAGCAGCCATTGGCCCCAGAAATCAGAACCTAATATCCAGAAAAATCTTTTGTTCACTTTACATGATTAAATGGATTCCATTATTTTATCAATTCTAGTCACATATTCATTTTGATAAATAAAGTCTGCATATATGACAAATATGTTGTAAAATAACTAAATTAATAATAATATAAAGCAAGTATGATAAAATAATTTTTAATAAATTTTATCTTATTATTGAAAGTAAACATGACTGAAGTGTGCATCTATGCTCTCATATGCATAACCACATGTGACTCTCATTGTACACATTTGCTCCCACCATTTAATAGTTTCTTCCCTTTTTTCTTCATTTCTCTCTCAAACACAAGCAATCTTAGACTCTCTTAGGTTTTGCTTAAGACACCGGTGTTGGCTTAGTTATTAGGAATCATCATGGACAAATAGAAGCAGTTATTGCTGGAGCACATTACATTCTTTTGGGTATTTCAATTTGCTAGAGATTTTAGTATTGCTCATTTTATTGTTGAATGAGATACATCAAATAGTTTTCAGAAATACAATTGTAAAGAACCAAACATGTCTTTGATTGGAGATATCATCCACAACATTAGAATTTTGCTTAGAGATTTCAATGATGGTGGCGTAAATCTTTGCTAGAACCAACAAAGAACCAGCTCATTTCATGTCTAAACCAGCAACTAGCTTTGTTTCTTGAAGGATGCTGTGTCTGATTTGACTACTTCTCCAAAAATGTAGTTCAAGCTGATTTGGCATATTAGAGATAATGAAGGTTAGCTCTGTTTAATCCAAAATGCAAATGATGAAGAAACTTGAGAGAGCTTACGGTGTTTCTTGGCCTTGGTTAGAACGGGGTTTGCGTCGCCTACTACAACTCGTATAATCAATGCTCCTTTCATTCATCCAAATCTTTGAGAGGCTTTATAGAAGAATGATGGGTAGCATTATATTGACAAGAATTAGCATGTTCAATTATAAAATTTTGATATTTAAAAATTTTTAATTTAATTAAATATATGTATATAATAATATTTGATAATATAATAATATAAAAAATTATTATTTTTTAAGATATAAATACATATAAATTTGAATATACATGTGCATACATATGAATATTAATTTAATTATAAAAAAATGTAATAATTTAAAAACAATTAATTAATAATATATATCTAAGAAAAATTTTGAATTTAAATTTGAATAGTTATTTATTAAGTAGAATGTTTGACAATGTAAAATTTGATAGAATTTTCCAAAGATGAAAAAATGAGTAACAAACACAGTCTAAAAGAAACTTGTATATTGCCAAAATAAGACCAACATAACATCTGGAAGCTTTTAAACTAGCAACTCTGCCAAACGGCATCACAAACATGTATCAGAAACAGTATATTTGTTTGAAACCATTAAAAGTACGCTTAAAATTGGTTAACCCAAGAAACTCTCTGCAAAAATAACTAAAGCAAATAAAGCTATTGCTCCCAATTCCACCAAGACTACCTTTAGGCCTTGACCCGACCATAAAACTTCTGCTTTTCCTGGGTTGTCTGGAAGCGCCCATGTCCAAACTTGGATGATGTGTCGATGAACTTGAGCTTAATCTCTTCTAGGGCCACACGAGAAGTCTGGTTGAGGAGTGACTGACGGAGGGTCACGACCCTCTTCTTAGGTCCAACACAGCAACCCTTGATCATAATGAAATCGTCCTTTACTACACCATAGTGAGGAAACCCACCCATTGGAGTAATATCTTTTTCAGTCCTGCATCAATTCATTTTTATTTTTAAGTTAGCTGTGAACAAAACACGAAACCTCCATGCATCCAAACTTCAACATTTTAATATGCAAAGAATTCAAAGTAAACAAAGTGCGGTCCAGAATTAAACCAGATAAAAACAAAATATAGATGATAAAAATAGAGCATGGCTGTGAGCCTATTGTTTCGGTTCATAATTCAATTACTGCCATGCACCAGGAAAGCTTCTTAGGGATAGCCATAACTAGTTTGTAAAGCTACCATACCACTTTACAAAGCATAACAGAAATCATAAGATATACTACCAACAAAAGTTAAAATCAGAAGCCACCCACTCCATATAAACAGCACACAGTGGAACATATTAGTATAGCAGCAGCGGAAGTTTAAAAGATTTAAATAAATTGTTCAGAAAATATCACCCGTCAAACTCAGTACTGGCCATGTGCTCTTCTTTGCCTGCTTTGCCAAGCTTGTAGATCTTCTTGTTCATTTCTGTGCGGTGATGGTACCCATTCTGACCAGCTCTAGCCACTGTAAAGGAAACTCTAGCAGGGTGCCAAGCACCAATACAAGCCACTTTACGAAGACCCCTGTGGGTTTTTCGGGGAAGACGTGTAACACCCCAACGAGTGACAACACCTTCATAACCTTTACCCTTTGTGACTCCAATAATGTCGATCATCTCATCCTTTTGGAATACAGCATCCACAGGGACCTGCTTCTCAAAGAAACCATGAGCAAAATCAACCTTCTGGGAAATAGTCCCACCATTCACTTGGATCTCCATCAAATGTGCCTTCTTTTGTTTCAGCCCCTTCATCTTCCTTACCTGCATAACATATGATTTACGCCAAAACCAGGGACTCAAATTGGCATAACAACAACGACCAACAAATTCAACCAAAGATAATTCTGAGCAGGAAGAAGAAAGAGCGAAACCTCCTTTGTTCAATCAGCGGACTTACAAAATATAAGGATAATTACAGAATTTGAGTGAGGTGATACCTGAGTGTGAGCCAAGACACGAATTACACACGCATATTTTTTCAGTTTCTCCAGCTGTGATTGGATATCCTTCTTTCCCACATCTGTCTCCAACTTCTGGGAGTACTTTGTAAAGGCCTTCTTCCTGGACTTGCACCAATTCTTGTAAAACCTCCTCTTTACCTCCTCACTCAGATGCTGGGCCCAGACTGTGTTAAGGCAGCGAAGACCACGAGGAGTCTTCACATACCCAACTACTCCGACAATAACCATTGGTGGTGTTTCAATGACAGTAACAGCCTCACAGGTCTCCTTCTTGTGAAGTTCTAAAATCATGATTTACAGGAGGTTTTGTTTAGTGCAACTATCGTTCAATAGAGTGGACATGGCATCAGGCAAAGAACAAATGAAGATACATCTACAAAGGGCAATGAGAGATCAAAATTTAAAGGAAATTGCTAGGCACAACGGATTGGCATAAATGAACAGGACAGAGAAATAATATTTACCACAACAAGTCAAAACCCAACAAGTTAATTATGAACTAATCATAAATAAGCCATATATGAAACAAGAGTTGGCCCTTGGCACAACACTTAGACATTGTGAAAATTCAAGAATAAATAATACAAATGACCAATGAGTAAGAATAAAGGAGAAACGATTTGACTTGACAAGTATGTTTAGAAAGTTGCATAAACAAAATGCATGAATGCTTATTTCAATAAAGCAGAGAAGTACAAATTAATAACAAATAATGTACTTGATCCTGGTTTTTCGACTTCTCTAACAATGTGGGTCATCCCAGCCTTATATCCCAAGAATGCTGTCAGCTTGCAGGGCTTGGTTGGGTCATCCTTTGGGAAAGCCTTCACTGCAATATTCAACAGAAAAATCAGATTTAGAAAGGAAAGTGAAAGAGGGAATGACAGTGAGGGCAAAGAAGCAATTATATAAGAGTAATGAGATCCGTGTGGACGCAGCAGAGTGAGTTTCGTTGGCCTAGTTATAAGCCTTGGAATAGAGTTTGACTCTATATAAATTAAATTTGAATAACCATAACACTGAGAACAAGGCAATTAGCATAGCAGAAAACATGAAACGAAAAAACATTAGAATATGAATCCTGTCATTTCAGGAAGTAGAAGCACATTTCTCTCTTTACAATTTTCAGGATAATAAAAACAAAAACAGATAAGTAAAATAGTTACCCTTTCCCCTGTGTCGAGCAGCCCGCTTCCTCGGGAGGAAACCGAGGGACCCGTGCCTTGGGTGCTCAAACTTCCTATGAGACATCTTTCTCCGTCACTCTGAAACAACAAACGGATTCACCGATTGCGCTACAGTAGCATTTTTTCGTGTGATGCAAACGACATGGTACATATCAAAAAACGAAAGTTCAAACTAACAATGAGAAATTTACAAACATGTCGGTCGACTACACTGCTCCTGAAATAATCTTCCAATATACACATACATATAAAAGATCCAGCTGGAAATAATTAATTAAATGCAGTCTATCAGAATATCTGTTGCTCAAGTACGAGAGATGATACACGCACGGGCGTACCTGAAAGCTGCACCCGTCGAAAACGAACCCTAGTTCGCCGGGCTCTCTCTATTTATCCCAAAATGGCAGGACAGGCAATTTGAATAGGGCTGGAATTATAGGTTTCCAGACGTTATTTATTTGGATCTATCAATCTCAATTATACCTAACTATGCTCTTTAACAAACTGAGGCCTACATACAATATTCATGGGTCGACCCACTAAGGTAAAAATGTTGGGCGAGGCCCATCCCGTTAAACTCGTGACAGGCCTGTGAACTGATCCAATAGAGTCGAAGGGCAGCCCTTGCAGGGGGGAAATTGTCTTTGGAGTATTTAACGGACGACTTACTTGGCCTCTTTTGTGTTTTTTTGGTGATAAGAGTCAGAGTGAAATGTAAGTGATAATTTAGCTGGGGGTGCAATGGATAATGGGAGCTAAAAAAAGAAAGGAGGATCTGTGCCTTTGGGGAAGACCTTTCTTAGCACTTGGCAGGTCTCGTGAGAAGACTGAGCAACTGAAACATCATGTTCGGCATCATATACTTCGCTTTTAAAGCGTCTTTTTCTAGTTCTTTCTGGTTCCGTATTAAGACTTCTAGGACATGAATGGAAAGAGAAGTTTTTTTTTAAAGAAATTTATTTATTCACGCAGCCAACTCATACACACTAACACACCATCTCGAAAATTTGAACTTATCACCTCGTTCTCTTTGGGGTTAGTCATAAAAATTCACGAGTCGTTCGGCAACGCACATAGTCAAACTCAAATTTGCTATCCGATTGGCATTGCAACTCTACTCACATAGTGGATTTTAAACTTTTCAAGAAGGTAAAAAGTTTTTAAACTCAAATTGTTATGGGGTTTCTTTCCGAGGATACAGACAAGGGACATCGTACGGTTAGTAGTCACTCTGTAGCTGACTACGTCCACTTGAACTCACACGCAATTGTGACTATACGTCGTATTCACATTTCTTTGAATGCTTTAGAGGTACAGTCCCAATAATGAATTAAAGAAGGCAGCAACTATGAACACAAATTGTATAAAAAAAGCTTGCTTGCATTAATTCAATAACTCGATTACAAAAAAGTGATGGCTAAAGTAGGGAGAACTCTAACAATCGCAAGTACACATAATTTCACTAGACACCTTACCCTCTTATGTTGTGGTGAATTTATCACCTGACGTTCCTTTCGGGGTTTGTTATGAAAATCCATGAGTCACTCGACAGCACCCATAGTCGAGCTCAAATCTGCTACCCGCTGGTATTGTCTACTAATGTTGTGGGTTTTAAGCATTCGAAAAAGGTAAAGAGTTTATCTTTAACGGACATGTCTCAAATGTCCCACATGAACACCAAAAACATCTTCACATAATTTCAAACGCTCCCAATCTACTTCAATTCTTACAATGCCTTTTGAGCATCATACTCCACATTCTCCTCAAAGAATTGATACCAAATAGCATTATGCAATTACTCCCATATATCTAGGTGCATTTAGTGGGCTTAAATATCAGCATACTTGGTGCGCCATCATAATTTGGTATCTCCAGTTAAGATGAGCTTGAAGTCGTCCATTTGAACGATAGAAAGGTTGATCTTTCCCTCAAACGAATCAGCCTTTATTCTAACTCCTTTGGCAATACCGACAATAGGTTGAGTTGTCGAATTGATAGCTTTAATTTTCCCAATCATTTTATCTAGTACCAACTCGAATCTCTTTATCTCAATAATTGCTAAGTAATTGTGTGTGATACATGTGTCAATGATGGCTCGAAGGGACTTACCATATAATCTTTATATCCACGTACATCAATCCTTTTTTCTTTCGATCTTTAGAGTCCTTGCTTGCAGCTTGGCATAAAATAATCCCAAATGTGGACTTTCCTTTTTGTCTGGCTGCAGCTTGGCACAAAATAATTCCATATCGGTAGAAAATAGCATCAAGATTATTTCCTTTACCATCTGACTCACTTTCTTCAAATTTAGGCACAAGAAGAGAAGCTTGTTTTGATGGACTACACATGCTTTGGGATTGCCTAAAGCGAAAATTGGTGAATGTTTTATCAATTTTAAAAAATATGACCTCATAGTTAAGATAACGAGCACATTGAAGTATCTTCTAATGGACGAATGAAAAGAGAAGATTGAATATGAATAATCTATATATCAAGCTATCTATTTGTATATCTCTATATGTATACACACTCACACGCACACAGAGACACACACACATACTATATTATTAAGTTAATAAGACTTTTTGTTATATAATGTAAAATTATATCATTGTCCTTATTTTAAATTTGTTTACTTTTCTATAATTTTCATTTTATCGTTCCTTATAATTTACTATATTAATTCGTGTCTTCTTTCAAAATTTTCCCACTTTTCAAATTTTTATATTTCTTTATTTTGTAAATATTTTTTATATTTTAATTTTTAAATGATTTTATCTTTGATATTAAAAATATAATAATTTTATAATTTGTAAACAAAGTTAAACACCCTAGATTTTATTTTTACTTTTACTTTCAACTTTTTTGTTTAGTTTTTTCTCTCAAATTTTTCTTTTTTTTTAAGTTCTCTTGATATTTCTTTATTTATTATTTTAAATATTCTCCACACTTTTTAATATTAAATAATTTTATTTTTATTAATTGAAATATAATAACTTGTAATTTATAAATAGATCTGCATACATGTTCAAATTTTACTAATTATCAAGAAAAGGGGAAATGCGAACGGTTAATTTTATCAACTGCATATAGACCTCGATGCCATGTTTTCACTAGACACGAAAAAGGCTACACCAGAGCACTAACAAATTTTTTGATGGACTATTTTACTATATTATGTGCTAGATTTAATTATTTATCAAAATTTTCAATTAACTTATGTCCGATTTTTTGTAAACCTTTAACTTTCAAAGATAATATACAAGTAGGACATATATAATACCCTATTCAACCCAATATTTTAAAAATGAATACGCCCTTTACAAAATTCACAAAAACACATACTATTGATGGAAAGAAAAGAGAAAATTAACAAGCTGATGGGACAAAAATTCAACGTTGATGGGTTTCAGATTCGTTGAAAATCTATGCAGCATATTTTTGGTGCATGGAAGCCATGGGTTTTTTTAACTGTTTGTATTAATTTTTTATCTCATTTTTTAAAATATTTCAATTTTGACCCAATTCTGTGAGATAAAATTATAGAATTACAACTCATGATTTTATCAGACAGAATTGAGAAAAAAAATAAAAAATACAGAAAAAGTAAAAAAAAAAATGTATTAAAAAAATAAAAAAAGGCACATTCCAACTCAAATCATGGAATTTTGTTCGTTCCTTATTTGTTTACTTTTCATAAATTTATCCTTAAATTTTTTCATTATTTATCTCGAATTTTTATTCTATTTTTTAAAATATCTTCATTTTAAAATTATTTATCAAACTAAATATTTAAAAATAGATAAAAATAATAATTATTATGTAACAAAAAAATATACAAACAAACATAATAAAAGACAAACATAACATAGGGTAAAATATATTTATATCAAACATTGTATAAATATATTAAATAAAAAATAACAAAATTAGCAGTGTATGAAACTTCTTTATGATCATATGATAATTAATTCTATTTTTTTTAATAATTTTAATTTATGTATCAAACATCCAAATTATAAAAATTAAAGTCTGTCAATTTATTATTTATAATTATTATGCTTTAATAGAATAATTAACAAAAAAATTATATAATAATTTCATTTAAATTTATCTAATATAAACATTTATACATCGATGATAAATAATATTTCGATGATAAATAATATTTGTTTATGTATTTTTTGTCATATGACAAATTATATTTGTTACAAACAAATAGAGAATAAATGAGTTGTAATTTTATTTTATTTTTGTTTTTCAATTATATGATTTCAAATCACATAAACTTAATTTTGTAATTTGAAATCACGAAATAGAATTAATTTTGTGAATAATTTTAAAATATGACCATTTCGAAAAATAATTTTTTTAAAAAATTCAACTGTAAAAAGACCCTGGAGCCCACAGCCCCAATGACTGGGATTTGAGAAGTCTGGACCTGACACCTAGCTGTATGGAACCTTCTAGATCCCTGAATCAAAATTACAGATTATCTTATCTTGGAGGGTCTTAAATCTGCTGCAATTTATATGCAAGTATCATAATACACACACACACACATAAATACATGCATACATACATACATACATACATACATGTATTTGACTGTTTTGATTCGAAATTATGAGGGTTCAATTTATTTTGAATCACACAAGAATATTGAAAAAAATAAAATCAAGAAAACACAGAATTTAATGTGATTGGACCAATTTGGTGTACATCCACAAGTGTGATGTGTGGTGTACCTTATCATAGTAGTGTAAAATGATACAAGGAATACATCAATGACTTTGAGAAAGGATGGAAAGGGATGAAGAAGACGACCCCCTTTTATCAGTCTCCTTCATTTTTCTGCACCTAACCCCAAAAACCAGTCCTCAATTCAGATTGCATGTTGCAATTCGTTTGCATGAAACTGAAATCGCTAATAATCACTACCAATCATGCAGTGTTGGATTCGTTTTCGAGTCTTCTGCACAACTCTATCACCCTATCGGAGCTGGCCACGTTCAAAGTCATTACCTATAATACTACAATTATAATTACATTCAAAAAAATATGTACATTTATCTATGTTGTCATAAAATTGTTAATTCTCTTATTTAATCTTTTGATGATTTTTTAAATATCCTTCATAACTAATATATATTATTAAGTCTCTATTTCTATAATAACTATTTTTAGTCCTTTAATATTTTATCTATTATGTTTTTATTGTCTCAACTAATTAACTAACGCCAATCAATTCGTCATAGTTTCGTTTGAAATTTAGATGGAGTCCATGAATTTTATTTCTATAATATCATGCTAATTCAATTTTAAATACCAAGATACCAAGGTTGTTTATTACTGTCACACGCATATTATATAATAAAGTATAATATCCGTGTAATATTTGTATTTGCATTTAGATAAAAGAAAATTATGACGTGATTTTTTATATTTGTCCTAATGTTTGGATAAATTAAATTTGATAATTATAAATTACTATTAGATTTTTAGTACATTAATATATGAATTTTTATTTAAGTTCTACACACTCGCAGAATATGCACCATTGCTATTCATAATGCATAGCAACAACAAAAGTCAGCATAGCAAATGATCCTTGCCGCGATAGATAGAGTCGAACATCTTTATACATGTGAAGCAATTCACATTTCAGATGTCATAAATAATAAGTATTTCATAGTGTCACACATCTTAAATGTGACGTGTATTATATTTTAAGACATTTGATAGATATGCACCATTGCAGTATTATTATTTGGATAAATTTTCTCTCTAGCTATATATGAATTATTGTCCCCCATCTTGTTATCTCTACAAGTAAGAGTTTTTTCTGGTATTGTTAATAAATCGCCATTAAAATGTAAGATTAATCACAGAGACTAGGAAAAATATATCACTGACATTCAATGGCTACATATGATCATTAATACAGGCCATGCAGTGAAATTGAATAAAGGTGATAATAAAACAAGGTACTTGACTCGAACTTAATTAAAGTCAAAAATATTTTGAGGCCTAATTAAGTTTGAAGTTAATCTTAAACAAATTTTTAAACCAAATTTTACTATTTCATTCAAACTCTGATTTGATTTTGAATTTGTGAAATTAAGGAAAGCTTTTTTTAAGCAACTCTATTTCAACTCACTAAAACCCTATCATATCATATCCATTTAGTCCATTCTTCAATCTTCATAGAGTAGAATAGCATAAGTTTTATTGAATTATTTTTGCATACTTCCACTTCAACTGAAACAACATTTAATTTGGAAAAACCGCAATGCAATATAATGATGATAATAGTAACAGCAGTAGTAGTAATAATAATAATAATTCCTTCAACACCATCTACCTAATGGGTACCTAGGATTTTCTCCTTAATCAATCCGGGACATTAAGTCATTCATTAATTTGGCCTACAAACATTAATGGGACATTGATGTTGTCACCCAGTGTCAATAATAATAACAATAACAATACCAACAACTACAGCAACATAAATTTTTAAAAAAGAATTCTGATGGGCATTATATATTTCACTGTTGAACTTTATCTTACTGTTAATCTAATAAACGCTTTCAATTTTAACCAAATGAATGAAAACAACCAAGAGCAGAAGATTACAAAATATAAAATTTATAATCAAAACCATAAAAAAAGAGTCAAATTTTCAACAAGAAAATCTGTTTTTTCCTACCGTACATCCAAATTAAACAACAAAAATAAGCATGAACTTTCATGCTTTGTATATGCAAACAATCCATGCATTTTGACACATATATGCTAATAAATGTCTGTGCACTATTTTTGTGCGTAAATTTATTTATAAGACATAATTTTATTTTATTTTAAATAATTAAAATTAAAAGTATAAAAATATTTAGAATAAGGAAAGAAAGAAAGTTCAAAAAAAATTGTAAAAAATAAAAGAATTGAAGAGAACACAAATTAAAACAATAAATTTAAAATATGAAAAATAAAAGGATAGAAATATGAAAAGAATTTTAAATTAAGGTAGTGGTGCAATTGGATTTTATGTAATCAAAAAATCTTATTAACTTAATAATGTATAATATAGATAATACAGATATAGATATAACTATATAAATACATATACAGAAATTGTAGCTGAAAGGCTGCTATTGAGGGCACATAGCTATTTTGTTTTCGAAATGTTACACTTTTTTTAATTTCAGCTTTTCCTAGTTTGTGAATTTATAAATCGAATTTGTTCATCAATTAACTTTATCATTTTGTTTTAGAAAAATGTCTCCAGTCTCTCTCTCTCCCTCTCTAATTTAAAATGATTGCATGTCATGAGTGTACAATTTTTTATAATATCAGCACCTATAACCTGTGTTATTCCTCTACTCGTGTCAAAAAGAAAAAACATATTCCGCAGAATAAATGCAGAAAAGTTTGATCTCGTCTCCTAATCAAAAAAGAATCCATTTATAACCTTTACAATTTAAATCACAATTTTTTATAAATTTTTTATAAAATTTTAAATTACAGTTGAAGAACGCCATATTCATGCACACACATATTTAATCATAGAAATACTGACTCCCAAAAAAATAAAAAAACATGAAAAATGAAAAGGCGCCGTAGCCCGCAGAATGATTTGATAAAATTATTAGGGGTCAAAGTTCCTATACACCCAACAAACAACCTTAAGGCTTGGTTTGGTTCATTGTTTTGTATTATTCAATCTCGTTCAAAAATTTTCCCATCCAAATATCTATTTAATCATACAAATTTTATTCAAATTTAAATTTAAAATTTTTATTTTTATTTTCTAATTAATTAATTATTTTTTAATTATTATAATTATTTACACTTAACTTAATACATATCCCTATAATCTTTTTCTCACATTCATATATATATATATATATATATATATATATATATTATTACCTTATAAAATTTATGTAATATCAGATCATCTAGTTATTACTAGATATTAAATATATATACAAATAATTTTACTTTCCAACCAAACTTTGATAACAAACATTAATTTTCTATCCACTCAAATCACTAAGACTTTGTTTGGATGTAAATTTTAAAAGTAAAAAATTTAGTGCAGAAGCTTAAAAACAATATATCGCTAAGAAATAGATTAAAATTTTGTTTTAATGTATAGTATATTTAAAAGAACCAATTTTCAAGGATAAAATTTACATCTAAACATAAACTAAAATTTTCCAATCCACCCTAACAACAAAACAAGTATATCCAAAAACATCACATCCCATTAAAGAATTGAAGTTACTGAACAATGGGACAGTTGCAGACACGCATAGAATTTGTCTGGAGTAGGCAGTGAAGCAATTTCCAGATATTTTGCTAGGCGTCCAAAACTTGAACCTTATGCATTAAATCATCAACCAAATCAAACTTTTTTCTCTAAAGAATTTTCATTAACACAATCTCTCGTACCCTTCATGTACAGTAGGGATACTGTGTGTATGCGTACATATATACGTTTCTCTGTGTATTAAAATACAGCAGAAATGTGTATTGCATGTGATATTGTTTCCCCTACCCACTTGCCAAACTATTGTGCTCGATTATTGTTCTTGATCAATATATCGCAAACATTCAACTTATTTTCACACATATAATATACATCCACAGATCATAAAATTGGTCTTTTACCTCTAAAATGAACCCAAATCACTGAAACATTGGTAGTATTATTACACATACGTTAACAAGTGAAAGATTGCGATTTGGAAAATGGAAGACAACCTTCTTAAAAAACTCGGTCTACAGTGAAGCAAAGTCTCTGTATTGCAGAAAGAGAAACAAGCATCAGAAACCTATAGATACACACACACACATATATATATATATATACACATATTATATTATATAGACAGTTACCAAAACTGGGAAAGAAGTTTCCAGAAACCTGAAATCGTGGGGCCAGGTAAAGAGTGGCGGCTCCTCAAATCTTGGACCTCTTGTAAGGACGTCGATTCTTAATCAACGCCCGAGTCTCTCTGTAGATATCGAAAATCGGCCTCAACTTCTCTCGTCTTCGGGGCAAAGCTTCTTCCGAAGTCGTCTTCTCCGGAGACGACGACGCTTCCCCAACGCTTTCTTCTTTTTTTTCTTCTTCTTGTTGCTCTCCGATTTCTTCCGTTCCCTGCGGCGGAAAATTCACCAAGAAGACTTGGAAATCTTGGGATAAACTGCCGCTGAGTTGAATTAGCTGCAAAACTGCGTCCATTTCCAGCTCTGTGAGGCTCGATTCCATCTGGGGATTTAAGATTCAGCTTTCTTCTTCAGAGAGAGAGAGAGAGAGAGAGAGATTGGTTTTGAGCGGAAACAGTCAGATGCTTAATGAACGGGAATATACTGCAAAAATGGGGCAAGAAAGAGCTGAAAGTCGTACGTCTTGCTCTTCCTTTTCCCAAATGATGTAATTACCCTTGTCATTGGGGGTTGTTAAGCTTCTGGTCGGCGGTCAGACGACGGGTGAGAGGGAGTAGAAAGTAATTTTGGGTGGTGGGCTGTGTATCCGTTTGTGGTTTTATGTTAATTTCACCGGTTTTATAAAGGATTAAATCCTGAGCCTCTGCTTTGACCATATTCACGGGGAAGATAAATTAATTAAATTAAAGAAAATAAAAGGGAGGAGAGGAAAAGAATGAGGGAATTCGTGGGACTCGTTTGGCCTAATTTTTCTACTATGGTATGTGCCTTGAAATCAATTTTATTATTTTGTGACCTGTTTGGCAAATGTCGAGCTAAATTTAGGAATTGCTTGTTCGATTGAAATAAGTTAGCTTTTCGAATAACCGTGCAATACGAATTCAACTATTATTATAAACTAGTAGAAGTGGACCACGTCTAAATAAATTCATAAATTATAAAATTACTGTATTTTTAAATAATAAAAAATTAATAAAATTAAAAATATAAATAATATTTAGGATAAGGAAAAAATAAATAGACATATAATTTAAAAGATAAAGTTAAAAAATAAATAAAATAATAAGTTAAAAGAAAATAGAAAAATAAATATAAATAAAGAAAATAAAACTAATGATAGTTATGTAATTTTATAACTCGCAATTGAGTATTCTTTTACTTTTATAATAATATATTACAGATATATAAAAAAGTATAAATAATATTTAAAATGAGAAAAAATGATGAAAAGAATTTGGAAAGATATAAAATTTGAGAGAGTGAAGTAAATAAAAATAATAATTTAGCAGAAAAGAGATAAAAGATTGAAAAGTAAAAAAATAATTAAATATGAGTGCATAATTTTATAATGTGTAAGTAAAATGTCTTACTTTGATTACCTTATAGATATGTGGTATATATAAAAAAGTAATGATATATTAGTGATTAATATATGAGTGTGTTCAGCCTTCGTAATTAAGGGTAATAGTACAAGCTTTGTTTGTATTGCAATTATAATATATGTTTTTACTGTTTTTATTTTGAAAATTGTATAAAAGTAAGAAAATTAAAGATAATAATTAAATGTATGTTTTTAAATGATGTATAATTACAAAACAAACATAGCCATAACTTTACTAATTAAGGGTAATGTTGTAATTTCATGATGTGTAATCAAATTACTCTCAAACTCTTAATACCTTGTAAAAGTAGCACACTCTATATCTGCAAATTTATTTCTAAGCTATAAAATTAGTATATTTAAATAATATAAATAAAATTATTTAAAAGTTAGAAGTATAAAAAATATTTTCAAGAAAGGGAACAACATAAAATTAAAAGAGAGGAGAGGAAGAAAATGATAAAAGAAATAAAAGAATTTAAAATGAAAACAATTATATAATTTTACATTATACAACTACAAAATCTTATTAACTTAATAATATAAATATCTGGTGGTACGGATACATCAAATTCAAGTATAATAAATTATATATGTATACTGTCTATTAAGTTTAAGAACTGGATTTTAATTTTTAAACATACTTTAGCTGGATTTTAATTTTTAAACATACTTTTACTTCCGTTTCCTTATTTTGGCTTATTAATTGTTTTATCTTTTCTTTCTTCTTCGTCTTTTAGCATATTTTTATTTATATTTTCTTTTATATTTCTTTTGAGATATATATTTTCTGTTTTAATTTTTATGGTTTTTGTTAAATATTATATAATTTTCTTTCTAATTGAAGCAAGAGTTCATTGGTGGAGCAAGCCAGCAAGCCAAATTTGTCTATGCAATTTGTAAGCTTAATAACTCTGACCATTCCAATCCACTTTATTGTCAGATAATGATCCTAAAAAAAAAAAAATTTCTTGTCCGTTCACCGTCGTCAATAATAGCATGAATACTTGGGTGTAGTTTGGACCTTTACAATACATCTATCTTTTTGGGTGAGAGGTTTTGTTGGAGAGTTTTGTTTGGTGGGAGTGATGTTCAAATGGGCAGTATATTTAGTTGCAAGAAATTTATATTTTAAAATTTTTAATTTATTGAGATATAGGTATAAAATATATTATAATTATTAAATAATGAGATAATGATTAGTTTTGGAGTATATATATATATATATTGTAGGCATATTTAAATGTGAGAGTACATGTATATTTATATATATGTGTGTGTGTGTGTACGTTTATGAATATTGATTTAATCGTGAATATACATAATAATAATAATTAACTAATTATATATGTAGGAAAGAAAATATTTGAATTTAAATCTAAATAGAATTTTTGTAGAGTGAAATGTTTGGAAGAGGAGTTTTTGTTGGAAATAATGGTTGGTGTGAGTTGTGCTATGATGAATAATATATTTGGTTGTAAATTTTAATAGGATAAAAATATAATTTATTTGAATATAGATACATATAATATATAAAAATGATTTGATAATATGATAGTATACAAAGATAATGATTAATTTTTAATATATATATATATATGAATGTGAGTTTATGTGTGGTATATAATAGTTATATATATATATAAATGTTAATTTAATTGTATATAAATATAATAATTAAAGAATTATTAGTTAGTTATATATGTAAGAAAAAAAATTTAAATTTGAAACTAGATGAAATTTTGTTTGGTAATATGAAGTTTAATGGGAATATGTCTAGCAGCGTTAAATTTGATGAGTTGAATAAAGATAAAAAGTTGAGTTACAAACACAGTGTATAGTAAATAAATATACATCCAAACTTCTACAATAGTCACACCGAAAGCCACAAAAGGATCCAAATTATATTGGACAAGATCAAATTCAAAAAAACCAAGCCATGAGAGAGTGCATGCAATGAAGCCTTTTAGGATCCAAATCATTTACTCAAAATTATGTGGTTCTTAAAAATACACAATGTACTTGGATTCAACGTTTGCACTGCATGAATTTCAAGATTTGTAGTCTTTTGACTGATTGTACACTTTTTCGAGAGATGGGAGCCCTTTTTTGAATAAAAACTTGCGCCAAATGTTTCATATAAAATGTATTTGATTTAGGGAGCAGATCTTTAATTTAGTTTATATAAAAATTGGTCATTGGGCCATTAAGATTTCAAACAAAATAATTATTCTCCCTTCACTTAATTTTAGATGATCTGACTCATTTGTTTTATAAATTTATTTGAAATGGATTCAAAACCTTATTATAATGAATATACACTCAATCCACGACGTGTTATGTGTGTATCCACGTCTCCGAATATGTAAATCAAACATGCACGCATGCGAAATCTACATCCAACGCAAAATGGAAATAAATTTTCAGGTAGGGTTTATGGTGTGGGAAAGGGAAGGAAGGAGTCCAAAATGAGTGCAGATGGGATTGAATAGCATGTAATATGTTTGTAAACTTTATGGATTGGAGTAGCTGGCAGGGGTATTAGGGTTGACTGAAATTGGGGTAAATTTTCCTTGGGATAAATAAATAAAAGTGAGAATAAAATTTTATAAGACTTGAGAATGTTGGGAAAATAGGGTAAAAAATTGTGATTGGCTTGAGTGTAAAATTACACTGCCCTAAAAAATTATTTTAGAATAACTGAAATATTTTTCTAAAATTAAACAAGCCTTCCTCCATTAGAGAAATTAGGAATCAGCTAATTATATAGTTTAGCAACAAGGAGAGTGGTCATAATCATAGCTTTATTTAGAATTGGGAATCGAACTGGATTAAACTGTGTCACAAGTAGAATCGTGTAACCATGTAAGAACTGTTAATAATGGATTTTTTAATTTTCAAAAAATAGAATTAAAATCAAAAACACTAGTTGATTTTGGTTTTGAACTATCAAAAATTAAAAAATAAAATATATAATACAATTTACACATATATAAAATAAAATTATATTAAAAATTCAAAATAAAAAATTAAGTAGAGCAAAACAACAACAAGAGACGCAAAAAGATGGATTTAGTGATACTTCCAACTCAATTAATGTTGCAAGCAATAAAGATGATTAAATAGTTAATATTTATTTCAATATGGTACTTTTTTTCAATGAAAACATCATATATATTTTCGTCTATTCAAAGCGCTTGTATCATGTTCTTTATTTCGTCTATTCCAAGCGCTTGTATCATGTTCTCTATTTCATGCATTAATAATAAAATCAAAACAATGATTTTTTTTCAATTTTTGCACTTTATGTTTTGTTAAAAATTTCAATCGTAATGTCATATTAATTTGATATTGAAATTTATAAAATCAAGTAATTAAATACAATTGCATAGAACTGAAACACTAACAAGTCGAAACCGGACAGTAAAAACTTCAAACAAGAACTGTTGGTTCCAAAACCAGAGCAAAAATCGTTGAAAAATCAAAACCGATTCACATCTGATTCTTCGGTTTTCCAAAACAGGAAACCATTGTTCTAGAACTAGAATCATTGATTCTGGAATCGCAGTCATGGCTAGTTATGTGCCATCTAGCATCACTTAATATTATTTTTCCTGTCTACCATCAATATTTCAAGAAAGATGATATTTGGAACTTGGATGCAAACGAGTCAAGAAATCTATATTGAGTAAAGATTGCATGTACATGAAAACCACACGGAGTTGCCTCATTTGAAATTTGGTCTACTTCAGCAAGTCAAAAATGTGTCAATTTGTAGTAGCAATTCCTCCCAGAAAGAAGAATCTGATATCCATTTCCACAGGGACACTTGAAATGGAGGACTAGGCACTCTCCATTCTTCTCCACCCACACTGCTTCCTGTGGAGGATTGTCCATTTCACTCTTAGATTCTTCCTGCAACAGTGCATCAGAGACACTTCCAATAAATAACAATCTCAAGTAAATGGATACAAAAAGAGCAGGTTTAGGGTTTCGGGTTCTGAGATTCTTCCAAATACAATTTAATAGAATATTTCATCTCAATGACCATCTAAAGCAAAATTAAGGCTTCAGCAATAAGGAATATCAAAGACCAACTGCACCAAGATTTAAATCGGTTTAAATTTGAAGACACTTGAAAACAAACAAATGAACATGAAAACATAACATATCAAATGAAAAAGAGCTGAGACCTTAGCAATGTGTTCATTGTTGTAATTTTCATTTTCGCCGTTTTCTTCATCGCCTTCGCTGACGACTTGGTTCCACCACTGGCTCATCTCTCTCAGCCTCTCCTTCATCCTCTTCAATCTCTGCAATTAAACACAATGATAAACTGGTCGCTGTTTTGCCAAATCAAGAAACTGATGAAACTCCATAAAGAAGACGGCAAATTAACAGACGAAAGAAATGCGTAGAATTAGAAACTGGCCTTGGTGCTAGGGCTCTCATTGCAGCTTGGAGAGCTCGAAACATTTCTCCCCACGGGTGGGCGTGGCGGCGTTACACCCCGCCGATTGGCAATGGGGTTGGGATCGGACACCGTGCGATGGATAATCGGCGCTGCATTTGCGTCAAATGGAACCGATTCTTTCGGAATATTTCTATGGGAATTTTCCGGCGGTTGGTTGGTGAAGACCGAGCCTGGAGAAGGGGTAGATTCTGAGATATGGGGAGCAGGTGCAGAAGAATTGATAGCGTCCGCAGAGTGTGCGGGGTCGGAGACAGTGCGGCGGAGAGAGGGCGGTGAGATGGAAGGAAAAGGCTGCGGAAGCGTGAGTTTTGAGAACCCAAGGAGGTGGTTATCAGGGGGCGAAGAGGAGTGGAGAGTGGCGGCCCTCTTGGAAGACGGTTCTTGGAATGAAGTTGGGGACCAAGAGGACTGTCTTTTGGCGGAACAGGTGCATGCGGCGGTGCACTCAGAGGGAATGGCGGCGGCGGAGAGGTGGAGCATGGACCTAGAGATATTGTCTTCTTCTTGGAGATCTTGGAAGAGTTTTAGCTCTCGATCGCTCATGTTTACGTCTCTTCAATTGACTGACTGCTTACCGTTATGATCAGTTACTGATTTTTAAAGGTTTGATGCAGGGGCTTTTTAGTCATTTCAGTTAAAAAAAAACTGATTGATCTGTGTGGACCAAAAATAATTGTTTTTGTACAATTTTTTGTTGTTAAATTCAAATTGTTTATAACATAATATTTACTTCCTTATCATATTTTATACCTTTGTAACGAAAATGACATCTTGTCATAACTGCTAACTTATCAAAGTAAAATGATAATTAGAATAAGAACCAAAGCCAGTTAGTTAGTTACAAGAATTACAAACATTACCAAAGTAAATGAATTCTGTCACTTCAATATAAAAATTCACAATTATAACATTGAGGTTTTTCAGTTGTCAATTAATGTAAATTTCATTAGCTGCCAAAACTATATATATGTTCTGAATAATGGCCATCAAGCACAACACTGCATTATGATATATATCAACTTCAAAAAGGAAAAAACGAGAGCAGGACAGAGTTATTGAACCTAATTCACTGTTATTAATGTAAACAAATTAACCCAACATTAGTTCGAAGAAATTCAACTCAAAGTCTTAAAATATTATGACATCAAAAAATTTAGCACACGGGTGAGATTTTATGTATCTTACAATAAAATTTTTGCAAGTGCATTATTCTACTTAATTATTTGCTTTATTGTTGAAAATCCTTTTAAGATTGTTGGGTAAGAAATCTAGTTGATTTTTATTTTTTTTTTCGGTAGAAAAATATGCTCTTGTAGTTTTTTACACTGATAACCTGCAGAAACATGAATTTAAATCTTCAAGTAATGACTCAAGTTAAAAATCAACAAAAGTCAAAATAATTTTCAACTTCATTAATCAAATAGGAATTATGTTAATAACTTTTTTATATTCATGTGGGGTTTGTGCATGTAGGAAGGGATGGTGAATAAGGTGTTTTGGATCAATTCATGTTTGTCTTCCTTAATTTAATTTGAATTGGGCAATAAATTTTTCTTACATTACATCAAATATAGAACATAAGATGGAGTTATCATAAGCTTTTAAGGTATATTAATGATCTTGGTGAATTGTTCAACACATGCATTGGACTAGGGACTTTATTAGTTGCTACCTAAATAGAAAATTATGAGACAGAATAAATGGATTATTATCCTTCCAAAATTTTTCATTTCTTTTCTCGTCAAGACTAAAGTTTGATGGTAAGATGTACACAATTTGATAGATCAATTGAACCAAATGAAATTGTAACTTTACGGTAAGATCTTTTGTTGAAAGTAACCCTGATCTCATTGGCTTTATTTAGAATTTTATTTGATTATATTTGCAACCCACCGAATCTTCACCAAAAACAAACATTTTATTTCACAAATATTTTATTTAAATCCAAACTAAAAATTTTCATTTTTTACCTATATAACTAGAAATTCAATTATCACATCTATTTACAATTAAATCGATACTTATATATTCACACATTTATATATATATATATATATAATTATTCTATATATATTATTGCATCATTCAATCAATATTATACATTCTATACATATAAAAATACTCAAATTCAAATAAATTTATATTTTTATTCCTATTAAAATTTTATTACCAAGCATAATTTCAACTCCCTTTACAATATGTCATTATGTTCAAACCCATCCAAATAACCAACCAAACACAACGATTGATAACAGGAAGGACCAAATAATTTAATTGGGGTAGTTGTTGAAATATGCTGCATAGTTCCATTAACAACAAAACCTACAAGAAAAACAGCCGCATTACTATTGTAAAATTTTGATTCAACAATAATTTTCAAAATTTTAGTTTTCAATATTTTGGTTTGATTTAACGAACCGAATCAAACTAAAAACCTATTTTTTTTGTTATTAATGTTGTCATTTTTTCCCCATTTGTTTTTAATAGAATATGGTAAATGAAATTTAGAATTGAACCAATCAAAATTATTTCAACAATATATCAAATCAAATGGATAAATTTGATTTAGCATTTAACATCGCGAACTTGGTGTATCAAAATTTGGGTATGTTAGAATTTAAGTTTGGTTCAATATTCAACAACCAAATATAGGATGATATCAAAAATAGTAAGCAAAAGAAAAGGACTTTAGAGAAAGAAACGGATACGAATATACAAATACATGTATACAGCATATATCAAGGTTTTTTTTTTTTTTTTTTGGCTCCACACACACATATATAGGAAGACAACAAAACTCCAGACTTGCAACCTTATGATTAAATCTGGTCCAAATAACCAAATGTCCATAGAATAACAAAATAAACATAAAAAACTAATATATTGTAATGGGAAAAACAATTATAAACCTCATCATCCTCACATTGAGACGATGCCCATTGCTATAACATTCTCCCATCGTCGTTCTACCACCCTAATTGTTGATGATGGGCAGAAAATAAGAGGGGAGAAGGGCAACAAGAAAAGATGATTGAGAAATGGAAGAGAAGACGTATTTGAACTGCCACTAGGGGTGAGAAGGATTTCAATGAATTTGATGGCAATGAGATATACCTATTATCGACAACTCTCAAAGTTATTAGGAATCGAAGAAATTCAAATTTTTAAACACAATCCTAAAATTCAAATTTAATAGTACCCATACAAATAACAATCATGAAATCTATTTCGATCCTCCATTTCAAAACCCCTAACCAAACTCCACCTCAATCCAAAAGGAATTGCTAAAATCGCATAACGCCCCATGCATATTTACGAAGTCGTGAAAAGCACCCCCAACGTTTTTACAACGTTAAACTGATATCAAAGAAACCACCAGCAAAGGCCCAAAATATGATTAGGCTCATTAAGTTAGATTTCATTTTGGGCCCAATTCGAAATTCCATTTCACAGCTATTTGAGGCCCAACAGGAAAAGGGACAAAAGACAACAGTTTAACATCAATTATTTGGCTTAATGTAATTAATAGTAATGATAAGAGGCATTTTTATATGAGTGAATTAATGATATTACTTAAATGTAAATCTTATATTAATCATAAAATAAAATAATTAAATAAATAAATTTGAAAAACTATAATACATTAAAATTGAGGAAAATGAATGAAATAAATGAAAAATAGGGAAGAGAGTGAAAAAAAATACATAAACAAGCAAAGAGATTCTAGTAACTATACATTCAAGACCAAAAGGAGGTTTTTATTTTTAAGATATGTTACAGGTGTATCAATCTTTCCAATCTCTACCATCAGAGCGCAAATCAATAAAATGATTATACACATCACATAATTCAGTTGGATAAGCTTAATTTCAGTATGGTTAGGGAGGAGTTCTGAAATAATTGACTAAAATAAATTGTAATACTTTAAGGAGTTGAGACTAATTTGTTGACTCATTAATCGATGAATTAATGTGCAGCAGATCTATGTGTCCAACTACACCTATTGTATATGTACTATTAATTAATAAATAATTATAGAAATGAGTTAATAATACTATTTAAATATAAATTATACATTATTTACGGAATAAGATAAAACATTAAAAAAAGATAAATAGAATAAATCAAAATTGAGGGAAGATAATGAAATAAATAAAAATTGAGAGAAAGAATGTAAAAAGAAAATATATCAAAAGGTTAGGATATTAGCCTACTTTAACTTTGTATAACTTTAAAAAGGTATATGAATCCGTTAACACATAAATATGAAAAAAGTAATAGTATATTAGTAATTATATTTGAGTATCTTTAATCTTTTTAATTAAGAGTAATATTGTAGACCCATAATATGCAACCAAATTAACCCCAGACTTTTAATAATATAATATAAATATAAGATGATATGAAATGGAGCTTGAATGCTCTTCAAATCTGTCTCTAGATTAAAAAATATTCAATTAAACCTTTGGGTAAGTTTGCTTATAGCTGATCATTATTAATTTTTTTCACTAAATTTCATTAAATTAAATTTATTTAATTACATCACACGCAACTAAGTTCTCTCAATCGAAATTGGGTATGCCTATCTATATAATAACTGAGAAGTTACATTTTTTTCGATATGCTTAAGAATTAATTTACTTAAATCACAATTAATAAAGATCCTATGGAAGAAAAAAGAAAGAAAAAAAGTAATATCTGGCAATAAATAATACCTGATGGCTACAATTTTGTGATTTCTGAGATCATTAATTTCATGGAAAACATTGATCCTAGAAAACAAGAATATTTATCTTTCTAGGTTAATACAAATCCTGTCTTCTTCTTAATGTTAATGAAATGGTGCTTGATTGATAATTAAACTCGTTTAGCGCACACAAGCATCACACAATTGTTAATCAAATTAAATTAGTCTACTTCATTGTATAATTGACATACATAGTTTGGACCATCATAATTTGTTGCTTAACTTAAAGTTTACTGCTAATCAATAATTAGAGACCTTTGCATTTAAAGCCCCCCAAACTAGTTGCCTTTGGACTTTAACATAAACTTTGTACAATAGCAAAATATATTCTAATGTAACTTTAATGCATGCAAAACGATGTACTTTTCATTATCCAAAATCAATGCATTGTATTTCTCAAATAAACTAAGTGGGATCAGATCCAGTATTTCTAGGGAAACTATAACTATAAATATAACTAAACACATTTTTTTTAATATTTAAGTCATTGAGGTTTACAACAGTCAAGGCTTCACATGGAAACCTCCAGTTGACAATACTATATTGTAGTGGGCACAAATAATACCAGAAGGGAAACAAAATCCTAAGTTCACTGTTATATAATTTAATTCAGTGACTCAAACTGGCTATGTAACCATGACAAAATCTACAATTCAACATCTACCATATATGTCTCTGAAGAAAGCTTTAAATTTCGGATTATCCGGTGGGCGAATGCCGGATAGGGTTACTGGATTCTAGAACACAACTAGGGTTATCCCCAATGCTGCCATTGCCACTACTCTCCTCAATTTTAGGAAGTAAGTCGGTGTCTTCTGAAGAATGAGTTGTTTGGCTTTCTTTATTAATGAATGAGGAAATGGCTGCTGCAACAGCAACCTTAAAGTTGGGATCAGAACCAATTGCACGCACATTCTCAGCCAAAAATGATTTGTCAATACCATTATTCCCCCTTGCATCCTCTACCAATCTATTAGGGCCAGGAAAAAGTTGACTCCCTAGTGTATTTCCATTGAAATTGCTTTGTCTAGGCATCCAATTGAAACATCCCAACTCGCCCGTTGAATTTGAAGAGCTAGCTGTGAGATGATCTGGAGCAATGCCCTCAGTGGGGTCTTGGCAATTAGGGCTATGGGCTCCAAGATAAGGCATGTAAGGAGAAGAGGGATTTATTAAAAGAGGTCTATTGATGTGACCAAGATAAGGGAAATGTGACTGGTCTAAGGTCGGAGATGAGTTTCCATTGTTGGAGAATGAATTGGTTGAATCCATCAACATGAAGGATGCTGCTGCTGATGTTGTTGAAGCCATTGCAGCTGCACCTACAGGGAGTGGATGATTGTGTGTTCCTTCGTACGTTGTGATCAATATCGACATGTCCTCCCAGCATCTCTGTACCTGTTTGTGTACAAATTATACACTTGATTAGGGCCCTTCAATGCAAGTACCTAGTGTTGGTACTTTCTTAAACTTAATTGAAGTGAAAATCAACAATGAACTTCTTGAAATTCTACCTCAAACCTGACTTGATCACACCTTTTCTGTCGCGTAATTTTGATTTGGCAGGACTGAATATGAAGTTAGAAGAATTGAAGGAAAGATACCTGCTTTCTTACTGGGCATCCAGGAGCTACGGTGCAACGATAGTAGGCTCGAGGGCAAGGATTTCCCTTGGCAACCTTTTGGCCATATTTTCTCCATTGGCATCCATCATTTATCTAACAATTGATCACAAAATTATATATAGCCTTTCTCTAATCAGATTCTGAGACCTTTGATTGGATTGGATTGGATTAGATTTAAATCACAAAATTAAAAGCTAACACAACTATATGATAACAGTTGGGGTTTATTCAAGAAGTCTTAGGACAACTTAATTAATTCTAACCCCATACAACAAATTTAAAAAAAAAAAAAGCTGTCAGCTCTTCCACATCAAAAATATATAATGATTTAGAAAAAAAAATTATTTTTGAACTCACCGTGGCTGCTTCACATCTTGTCCTGACAGAAACCCTAGCCCTTTTATTGCCCGTCAAGTTGTTGCTGTGTAGCTGATGAGACCCTCTCCCCTCTTCCCTTTCCTCCTTCCTTTCTTCCACCTTATTACAACTGCTTTGCACCCTCAAAGACAACCCTAATTCATCAATATTTTCTCTTGCACCTTTTGACGGCGAGGTCCTCTTGCTGTTACTGAAAATTCTTTTACTAGATTCCTCACTCGGGTCGCCATTTCCATTGACTGAGAAAATTGTCATGCTGGGATCCTAAATGAAACGCCAAAAAAAATATCATCCTATATATATTTTTTTGATTATACGTTTAGACGAGCATATACTATTAATTAATTAATTAAGCATGAAAATTAGGTAGATCATCTTTCTTGGCCCTTTGATTAATAATCAGTTAGTTACCTTCTTCTGACTACTCTGTTGAACCACGGCTAATTTCTCCTGCAGATCACTGAAATCCCTCATCGTTTGCTCCACGGCCTTCCTTAAGAATTTGTTCTCCTCCTTGACGCTACTCATCCGCATCTGCAGAACAGACAGCTAAAACAGAAACACGCTTTAGTAGAAGCCTACGGCAATCAACTCGTTTGCCAGAAAACTTGCATAATTAATACTACACCGTATATACGCTGGCCGCATCTAAAGATAATTATGCATACCTCCTCCTTCTTGAGTCCTTCGTCCCAAACTTGTTCGGGAATACGACTTTCGGATTCTCGGAGATATGATTGATCATTATCCTTCTCTTCAGTGTTGTTTGCTTGTTCTTGCGCATCCAGCTTGAGGGACAGATCAATTTCCATTCGCATTCTTTTTCTTTTTCTTCTTCTCTTCCCATAGAATTATAGTCAGCTAGATGATATATATATAAAATCTTGGCTTTTTCTCTGTGTCCGCTAGCTAGGTAAGACGAGTACTGCTACTTTTAAGGCACCGAAGTCAAATCCCTTGTCCGAAATCAAAGGATTTATAATAGTAAAGAATCAGCTGCATCAGTAGTACAATTCTCAAGATTGGATATATGTGTGTGCGTGCTCGCGCGCGCCGCGTGTATTAGATAGACAGTTAAGCACGCATCTGATTTAGACTTTAACTAATTTCTTCCTTAATTACTAGCTTATGGGGGAGTACAATATCACACTTCTTGTATACGCAGTCGCATCTATTTGGTCTTTGTATTCTTCTGATCATTGTGAAATGACTACAATATAATGTCCTATTAATGAGCAACACAGACCATGAAGAGCCCTTGTTTTATTGATGGTTTGATGTACATCTACGTGGCTTCAACATGGGCATTAATGAATCTAGGTACCTGAGCTGAATAACTATTCAAATTTTACTCATCTCAATTGTGTAAAATTCGAAATCAAAATAAAGTTTGAGTCAAGTAGTAAAATTGAATTTTAAAAATATTGTTTAAATTCAACTTAAAACTTAGTAGACTCAAAGTAGCTTAACTTGAATTAACACTAACTTAAACAAAGTATCTTCCTGCCCAAAAACTGAGGGTTATTAATTAATCATAAGACTACTCAAAGACTACTTAAGGGTAGTGGTGGTAATTAATAATTTGTTTTTTAAAAAATAACTTGTACTGAAGGAAAATGTATACACATATACACATACAAATGTGTGTTTATATATTATAATTATATATAATGAAAGATGATTGACTATGAATAGAGTACGAAATCCTATAAAGACAAGAGGAAGCTAATTAATTTAGATCAGATCTGGAGTAATTGTCTACCGAAAGACCTTCACCCCCCTTTCCATTTTCCACTCTTTCTGCTTGATATCCTCAATGTCCAATAGATATTTTAATTGTCTACTCCTAAACCACCATCTGTGACCTTAATAACTCATTGTCAAAATATACACGTATTAGCTTCTGATGGCTCTGTTTAAAATTATTTTACCATGTATTTTGATGATATATAGTTATGAAGGACAAAAGGACTTGTGTATGGAACTCAAAATATGTCCAGGATGACTCAGCAAGGCTTCTGAATTACATGTATATCTATACTTATGTATTACGAGGGTAAGGTCTAAATTTGACTGCAATACGTGTAATTATTGAAATGGTTTAGATGCATTCTTTTCATTCCCTTTCTCAATTTCATTAATTATTTATTTCCCTCGATTTTTAAATTTCTTTCTTTCTCAATAATTTTATAAATATTATGAATAATATAAAACTTTATCTTATTTATGTGCACACTCATTGAGTATGTTTTTCCGTTTCAATTTTCTCCATCAAATTTAATTTATTCTATTTCCTCTTTTCCCAGTTTTGTCTTTATCTCTATATTATAAATGAAATAAATTTTATATGTTAAAAAATTATTTTTATTTATATATTTATGCACTCACGTCAAATGTACATTTTTATTACACGTAGATAAAATGTATGTGCTTGTATGTACATGGCTTGCATCTTTTAACTAGAATAGAAAATATGTTTCTGCGTCTGTGTGTCCGTGTGTATATAGTGTAATTTTATCAAGAAATGAACGGTCAAAGTCAAGATTTACATGTTGAAAAAAGATATGAACAAACAAAATTTCGTGGATGTTTCGTGTCTGATTAATTTGTCTTCCAGTTTACTTTGATTCCATTCTCAAGTACCGTGATCGTTGCTATGCATTTAGTGATAATGTTATTTGCTGAAAATCCATATCCAATAATTCATGTGTATGTGGGCTATAACTTTCATATATATATATATATGACCATTCGTTGATTCATAATTTCTATGTAACTTTGATTTAATTATTGATTGATAGAATGGATCATCATTTCTTGTGTAATTTGCAAAAGAAGAAAAAATCTTACCAAGTTTTCAACAAAACAAACTATATATTGTTAACCAATAATGTAAATGAATCAACTTATGAATATGTATTAAAATACAATAATTAAATTATGTATGAATCTTTCTTTTCACACGCACACACATATAAAATGGAGTCAATCAAGCAATATAGATTGATTGATTCAAAATATATATGATTCAAATTTAATACAGCACACTGTTAATACATACAGAAAATTTGTACATTGAATTGATATTTTGCAATAAATAAATGTAGTTGTAACTTTAATATGAAGTTCAAAGGGATCAAATACGAAAAATTAATTTGAATTCCTTATAAAACTATAAAATCAACCAATGCTTATCGAATTAAAAATAAAAATAAAAAAAGTTTACACGACCCAATAATTAAAAATTTTTATTAGTTAAAAAATGAAAATATTATATGAAACGAATAGTAACTTTGATTAGGAATACCTCGCCCTTGGATGAAAGTCAGATAGGATTTTGGAATTATATGGTAATTTTCTAAGACAAACTTCCAAACATGCATGGTTGGATCCAAGATTTGACTTTGAAGTGCAGCGTTGACTAGATAAAGGGCAGCAATGCGCCTACTTCTCTCAAATTCCTTTCACACCCTTTCTTCCCAAATTGATCTATTTTCTTTTGTCTTGCATGGACACAAGAACAAAAAAATGCTGCGAATATTTCTATAAATTCTTATCATGATGACTTCAAACGGCCTGAATCTTAAATTTGTTTTTACTACTTCTTTTGTCATTATGATGTTAATGACAATTCTCCAAAGTGTCAATTAAATTAAAATTCTCGCACAGGAGAAATTAAATTCATTCATAAACTACAACAATCAATTCAGGAATTAATTAAAAAATGATGCCAGTGAATTTTCCTAAAAAATAATAATAACAGTTCGTTGATGATAACAGTAGGTTCTCACAACCACCATTCCAGCAATCTAATTCCAAATTCTAACAGGCCTGAGGTCGTGACAACTAATTACCAACCCTCTCTCTCGGAATTAGTGGTAATGACAAACAACAAAAATAATAAAAACAATTAAATTTATAGACGACTCTAGAGTTGACCCAACATATATTTTCCACTATCGTGACCTATCATGCAGCCCCACGTCTCCCTTTCATATCATGTAGAATACTCGACAAGTCCGTCTCTATTGCCCTACTAACTATTTGCAGTTAATTAATTATCGCCACGCTAAGTTACAAACCCTACTTTGACAAAAATGAGAAACATCCACTCATGCAGGGTCTTCGTTTCCGGTATTTGTGTCTTCGAGAAAATCTAGATTCCTGTTGAACTCTTCATGCATTTGTGTCATCGAGAAAATCTAGATGAGGGCCCATATCTTCCATTTTTTCATATGTCGAAGGGACTCGAGGATTGATTTTAATTTTTTTTAATTTATGTATTGGCTACTACTTTTAGTTTAGTATTGATTTATTAATGTCTTGGTAGAAGAAAAGCTTAACGCCCATAAGATCTTCAAACACATTTTGTATTAGGATAAATATAATTCTTGTCTCATTATATGAAAATCTAAAATTGTTCATTCATTCCAACCAAGGTGTCGTGTTGGTTTTGGTAGGATTCATGATAAAAATTTTGACTCGACTTAATGTAGGTGGGTTTATAAACATGTAAATTGTGGTGGATGATAGAACTTTTTAAATTGTTTATTTTGGGTTAATGAGTTTGTTAGTTTTTTTTTTTTTTTCAAATAGATTTGCCAGTTGTCAAATTCTATATACATTAATTTAACATATAGATGTGAAGTTAACATATTTTAATTTAAAATTTAAAAGTATTAACCACTACTTTTTGTTAAAAAAATCACACAAATGAAAAGTTACTATCATTTGCATTTCTTCTATATTTAACCAATAAAACTTAATTTTGCCACAGAAATTTCGATTCAAATCAAGTACTCTCCACTATTTAAAAGAAATAAAACTTAATTTGCACAAAAGTAATATTATATTGAAACATTACATGTAAAAGTGGTAAGAAAAGAAAATCATTTTTTTCACTTCTATAATCAATTTAATTATGACAACTTTAAGTTGCATTCCACATGCTGCATGATGATTATATTTTTTATTTTTCATTACTTGCTTTATATTTTGTTGAGTCAAATGCATGTATGCGGGGCTTTTTCTTAAAAAATCTTGAATTGAACTTCAATTTAATAGAAAATAAATGATTTAACAAAAGTAGAATAGACTTAAAATATATTTATAAGTAAGACAAAAATGGTGAAGTTCTATGGTATGCATTGTTCAATTTAAGTGTCCTTTTAAAACTAGTAATTTATTAAAAATTGAAAATTAAATGTTATAACTCACAAGGAAGAGAAATAGTAAGTTAAAAATTCGCCCAATGAAGTTTTTAAAATCTTATAGTGTTGAAAAAAACAAGTTATACACAAAAAAAAAAAAAAAAATATATATATATATATAGATAGATAGAAGAAAATAGAAATACTAATTATGTTACCATCCATTACAATATTAAGCGAGTTATGTGCATTCCTAACACCAACCAGATTGTCTTCAACAAAAGATATAAATTACTCTTTCGCGATGATCAATTATGGGTAATTTTTATATTGGGCAACAAAAAAATTAAATCTCCTCAAGTTTCATGTGCAATAAAATGTAAAATTGTGGAGTTATGTATGTCAATTTTGGGGGGCACATGTGTTGAAAAATTTGTCATTATACGGATGGAAGACTGCAATTAAGTGATTGAATGCTGACTTAATTACATATTGAAAAAACAGGGACTTGCAATGAGACCAACATGAACGACTCCTAACTGATAGCACTATGTTGAAAATGTGATCAAGTCTAATTATGTGTTGTAGCATGGCCATGGCCCTCCTCTCGTCCATAGGCCGGCCCTAAGCTGCACACACACCATGCTTGAGTCTCATACCTAATGTTTAGATTATAAAGTAATTTTGTAGCACAAATATCTTGTATATGAGATATTTATTGTAAGTGTCTGATTAAGTTAACTATTAACATGGAAAAATTCAATAAAAATGAGGTCTTTATAATAATTGTTTAGAAAAACAAGATTCCCATAGGCGATTATAACAAGAAGGTGGAGATTTTGAAATATGCCAAAAACTATGGTGGTGAAGGGATTATAGAGAGAAATAACGAATTAAATTTTTGGATGGTCCAAGTGGTTCTTTAGTTTACCAAACCCTAGTTTGATTTTATCTTAATCTTATTAACAACAACAGCAACTAATCAATTATTGTCAAACTTTCGATGTGAAAAGAAGAATTTTTACCTCTATATAAGGTGTAATAAATACTGGTGCTAGACAGTGGACAGTCTGCCATTAATTATATAGGCCCAAACAAAATCCTACCTAAGCCTCCCATAAGATCGTTGATGATAAGGGAATGGTTCCAAATGGATTAAATCAAAATTTGATTGCATTGAGTTTATTCAAATTAATGCAAGAAAAATATAATTGTTTGTATTTAAATGTCTACTTTGAAGTCGAGTAAGGAGAATACGAGAGGATGAATTGGCCAACCTGTCCCAAAATTCTAATTTAGAAAATTTGTTTGAGGGTCAAGGTTGATATTTTCTTTCAACAAAAACTTCACAATTTTTCTTTCGTTTTCGACCTGCTTAAATAATGATGATGATCCAACTGCTAAAAATCTTAAAATTCAATCTAACTCAACTTTTAAACCCATCTTCCACGTACTACTTGGAAGTAGCCAAAATTTTTAATTTATCCGAGAGCTTTGACGGACCCATCTTCCACTTCTTGAAGTAATCAACACTTTGGCTACGCTTGGTTTTATTTTGATTTTAATCATTATACTTTTTAAATTTTTTTTTTCTCTTTCTTACTTTTATAAAAAAATTTTAAAAAATACACCTAAAAATATACAATCAAAATACAAAACAAACACAGCCTTTATTAGTTATTTCTATGAACAGATGTTTAATTTCATTAATCCAATTCATTTGTAGAAATCATTTGCCAATTGATAACACAATTATGGGCAGATGATGCAAGTGGGATTCACCAAGACCAAGGTCCAAATCTGAGGCCCAGCTCTGATTTAGGGATTGGATGGGTAATTAATTAAATTCTGGAGGCCCAATAAACCCACTTCGGCTGCTGAATTCTCTAGAAAGGCTGATCTGAGTATTTTTCTCAACAGTTAAGGGTATCTTGGGTATTTAGCACTTAGGGTTAAGGGTAAAGAAGGCAACATTTGAGAAGGAGCGCCATTAGATTCCGCCCTTCTCCTCACTTAATGCATTCTTCTTCCTATCACGACTAAGAGCTGTTGTCTATTGTGTAGTCTTTTCTTGCTGGCCATCAACGCCTCTTTACCATGAATCTACCCTTTTCCTAGACCTCCATGAGACGATGAAGATTTTAATCGGAGCAAAATCCTGATTTAAGCCTCCTATTCAACCTTTAGCTAAGCCCAACTTTTATTCGATGATTTCCAACCGTGAACCACTTGCTGTGATGAAATGTCCAAACTTAGATCCTTTTCTAAGCTTAAATGTTGATGAATGAAGACAAACAAGAGCTGTGATGCTAAAACTCTATAAGGACTAAAAAGTAAATGAAGGAGATTTGAAGAAAGGAAAGAAAGAGAAAGAGGAGAGGGGAGAGAGATATCCCTTCTTTTTGTTTTGGGTGTAAAGCAGTGTCAAACCATAATACCTAACAAACATTAGCTGTCCTTGAAAGGAGGTGATCCAACCACACCTAGTACAACTGCTTCGTTACGACTTCAATCCAGTCACTAGCCCTATCTTCGGTATCCCCCTCCTTGTGGTTAAGGTAACGACTTCTGGCATGGCTAGCTCCCATAGTGTGAAGAATTATTTTTTAAGAGAAGAAAGAAGAAAGGAGAAAGAGATAAGAATTATTCTTTAATTTCTAATATGCCTTCCTTCTTCATTTGTAATATTATTTATTTACAAGATATACTTCTAATCAACCTTATTTCTTTATTATAGAACGTTTGGAATAATGAGATGCTAAGATCTGCTTCAATCTACTCTGATTAGATGCTCTCTTTCCTATTCTAGCTTCTTGTTATCGTTGCTCTTTTTACTGTTCCCCTTTTGTCAGATGGAATTCCTTATTTATTGTACTAAAATAATCCAATTGTAATTTATTCTCCCATCCAAGGCCATATCAGTTATCTCTGTTTTATGGCTTGTTTGGTTGTTTCATTACAGTTCCTTCCCCTTTAACTACGTCCTTGCCCTCAAGAACAATCAATGGAAAACATTGTCAAAGGCTTTTGTAGTCTTCCTAGGTGGCTTCTCTTAGGTCAGATTAGACTAATGCACAACAACTTGTGTTGCCAATGCCCGACCCTTTTTACATGTCTTTGTCCCAGAATAGCCACAAGATCCATTTTTATTTCCCCATTGTTATCTATATACGGAAGATCCTATATGCAATCTGTGCTATAACTAATCTTGGGCTTAAGTTGAGAAACATGAAAAACAAAGTGAATTTGTGTTCCCTCACGTAACTTTAACATATATGCTGTTGCCCCAATTTTATCCATCAGAGTGTATGTACCATAATGCTTTGAAGCTAATTTCTGATTAGAACAAGCTGCGACTGAAACTTGTCTGTAGGGTTGTAGCTTGAGATAAACTTAATGCCTAATCTCAAAGCTCCTCTCTAACTTGTTTTGGTCTACATTAGCCTTCATTGTGTCTTGTGCTTTTTATAAATTTTCACTTAACAACCTTAAATTACCAACATAATCTCTAATGAAATTTGTAGCCTCTTTGTTTTAGGTTTGAATAACAATATCAAAGCCATAATGTGGGGGTAGATAGCCATATAAAACTTGAAATGGGGTTATACTCAAGCTGTTTTGATAATTAGTGTTGTACCACCATGCAGTTAAGGGTATCTGTTTGGCCCACTATTTTGATTTAGATCATATCATGCACTTTAAGTAATTCTCTAAGTAGAGATAGACCCTTTTCTACCTACCCATTAGTTTGAGAATGATAGGCAATGTTAATGTATAATGTCACTCCCACGGCTTGGAATAAACTCCTCTAAAATTCACTAGTAAAGACCTTGTTCCTATCACTTCCAATCACCTTAGGTAGTCTGTGAAATTTATAAATATGATTGACATATAATTGGGCTACTTGCTTGGTTGAGTAGGGGTATGACAATGCAATGAAATGACTATATTTATTAAGTCTATCCACTACTACAAAAATGGCATTTTTACCTTCTAAAGTTGAAAGTCCCTCAATAAAATCCCTTGCAATCTCCTGTTGTGCCTATTCTAGTATTGGGAGTTGTTGAAGGAGGCTTGGAGGATGAGAGCTTTAACTTTTGTTCTTTTCACAGGTATCACACTCCACTACTACCCATTTCACATCACTAAACATTCCTTTCGAAAAGAATATGTTTTTAACCATTTGGTAAGTCAATAACCCTTTACCTTCAACTGCGGCAGTATGAATATTTTCAATAACCCTTTACTTTAGATTTTTACCTTGTCCAATGTATAGTCTACCATTATATTTCAAGATTCCATGTTTATGGAAATAATTGGTCGATACCTCTTTACCAAACTAGACTGCCTATTGACCGCAGAGTTTCTTGATCATTTAATAACTGTCTTTTGCTTCTGTAAGCTGATGCAACTATGTTTTGACTACTCCTATCCCTTTCTGGATAATGCATCTACTACTTTGTTCTCTTTGCCTTTTCTATACATCATCTTGTAGTCCAATCCTAACAATTTTGTTAGTCCTTTTTTCTCAATTGGTGAGCTTATTTTTTAATTCCAGAGGTTTTTCAAACTCTCATGGCCTGTCTTCACTATAAATGAACTTGCTTCTAAGTAATGGCATCACTTACTGCCATTAACAATGTTGAAAATACCTTTTCATATATGGATAGGGACTAATTCTTGGGTGATAATGTTTTACTCAAAAATGCTATTGGCCAAGAATTCTACATAAAACAGCTCCAATTCTTGAGTTAGAAGCATCAGTTTCTACTACAAAATACTGATTAAAATCATGAAGAATTAAAATTGGTGCTTTAGTCATAGCAGGCTTCAGCTATTGAAATGATTTATCAGCTGCTTCATTCCACTTGAAAGAATTTTTCTTCAAAAGGTCTATTAGATTCTTACTAATTCTCCCATAGTTTCCTATAGGACTTCCCTCAAGGATTTAAAAGTTTTTAGAGTAGGTCAATTAACCATAGCCTCAATCTTCTCTAGGTCAATTGCCCCTCCTTTTGAAGAGAAAATATGCCCTAAATATTCTATCTACTTCAACCCAAAGGAGCAATTCTTGGCTTTCACAAATAATTGATTTACCTACAACCTTTGAAATACTAATTCCAAATGTTAAAAGTGATCCTCTATATTTTGACTATACACCAGAATTTCATGAAAGAAAACCAAAGTAAATTTAAGAGTAAAATTAGCAAGTACATCGTTCATAAGGTACTAAAAACTCGTTGGTGCGTTGGTGAAGCCAAAAAGGCATGACCAAAAACTCGTAATGCTCTTGATAATGCTCTTGATATGTACAAAAAGTTGTCATATGTATATCATCTAGGTGCATCCTTATTTAAGGGTAGTCAGATCTAAGGTCCGGTTTGCTAAACGGTGCAGCCCTATTTAACTCATCCAATAAGTCCTCAATTAGGGGTATTGGGTCTTTATTCTTCACAGTCATGTCATTCAATCTTATGCAATCCCCGCATATCCTCATGGATTGATCATGTTTCTTCATCGATAGAATTGGGGAAGTAAAGGGACTTTGAATGAGTCTAATGACTCCATTGTTCAGTAACTCCTTAATTTGTTTTTCAATTTCTCCCTTTTTCTTGAAACCAGTACCTATGCAATCTCAAATCACTAGATGAAAATCCTATTTATGTGGAATGCAATGATCATGTTTTCTTACTAGCAGTAAATGTTTAAGCTCTACAAATATCTCCATGTATTTTGTTGATTAATGGTTGGATCTCTGGTGGAATGTTTGGCATGGCAAAGTCAAGTCCATGCTATCCAACTACTTCAGCCATACATCTTGAATTTCTAGCTCTACACCATTTATTAATGCATAGGATGATATTCGGAAGGTCTAATCTAGATGACAGCATCTTAAGGCTATGTTTCTCCCCCTATACTAAAACTGATGAGTTAATGCATTGAAATTGAATGTTACTAGGCTAATTGTTTTGAGCCAATCAACTTCTAATATCATATTATAATTTCCTAGCTGAAGGAGGTGAATGTCAAATTCAAACTCTTGATTTTGCATAACCCATCTTAAGTTCTTACATTCCAAGCTGTTGAATAGTTTATCTCCATAGTTGTTCCCAACAAGACCCTTAGTTTAATGAAACTGTAGTTCTACTTGTATCCACAAGAATCAACAATAGCCTATCACTAATAGTGGCCTTCAATCTAAATGTGCCAGGAGGAGTGGCTCCTATTAGTGCATCAAGAGCGACATCTTCGCTTGTCCATATCTCCTCATTTTTAAGATTAGTTTCATCCTTTTCACTAAGCTCTACGTCTTTTTTAATTTCTAACTGATTTAGTGTCCTTCCTTTGCATTTATGTCTTGGAGCCCAATTTTCTCTACACTTTTAACACTGGCCCTTTCTAAATTCATTATCACTTTTTTATTGTGGTTTTTGTAGTATTACTCATCCTCCACTACTGTTGGCTCAAGTGATTAATCTGCTTTTTCTTAGTACCTCAATCTCTCTCCTCATGTAAAGCTAAACTAAAAGCTTCTTCCAAAGTCTGTGGCTTAAACGTTATGACTACGTGACTTATTTCCTCAACTAACCCACTAATAAGACTATAGATGAAGTAAGGTTTAGTTGAGAAGGGATTAACCTCAAGCATGCTTGCTCTTAAATCTTCAAACAGTTCTATATATTCAGCAACACTCTCTCTTTGTCTTAATTTGTTGAATATTCCAATAACATAACCCAAGTCCTGCATATTGTACCTAGCCGACATCACTTTTTGTAACTCATCCAAACTCACATGATTTTTACCAACCAAAAAATTATCAATCCACCTTTCAACCTTTTCGTCAAAGTAAACTACTACTACCTTAACTTTTTTCTCCTCTAGGGTGTTGTAGTATTGAAAATACTGTTGACATTTTTGGATCTAGTAGCGTCCATTTGACCTGTCAAATGGAATCAAATCAATCTTGAATTTTAGTGTAAATAGTGGTTAGTAATTTTCTTGCTAAGGTAGGTGGTTAGATGCAATTGTCTAGTGGTAGTGGGACTAGTTAGTTGGTGTCCCCTGTGATGTTGAATATGGCAAAAGTATTGGAAGTATTCCTTTTCTCGCTTGAACTAAGAGAGATGCCTCAACTGTCTATGTCTATCCCTTTGCTGCCCTTCAGACTTGACTCATCAACTAAAATGTATTAATCAACATGTCTAATTTGAGGATGTGTTTGAATGAGAGTCTTCCATCTCTTCTGGCTAGCCTCTTATTTAAGTTAAAGCTTTCGACAACGCCCTTCAGTTTCTCATCCATTCTAGCTTCTAACTTTCGAATTTGTTTTCAATATTTTTTTCAGCCATTATTTGTTGCCTGGTTTTTGCTAGATTGCCTGGAATGTGCTTTAGTACCACCTGTAACACAATTATGGTCCACGATTTACCGAACCAAGGTCCAAATATGAGGCCCGACTCTAATTAGGGGTTGGATGGGTAATTAATTAAATTCTAGAGGCCCAATAAGGCCACTTTGACTAGTATATTCTCCCAAAAGACTAGTTTGAGTATTTTTCTCAACAATCAAGGGTATTTTGGGTATTCAACACTTAAGGCTAGGGGTAAAAGGTGAATTAAATTCTCCACTTTAGAAGCCATCAAATTCCATCTTTCTCCTCGCTTGATGCTTTCTTCTTCCTCTCACGACCAGTAATTGTTGTCCGTTGTGTGGCCATTTCTTACTGGCCGCCGACACCTCTTTATCATGAATCTACCTTTTTCCTTGGCCTCCATGAGGTTATGAAGCTTTTAATTGGAGTGAGATCCTGCTCTAAGCCTCTATCCCACCTTTGGCTGCGCCCAACTTTCGTCTGATGATTTCCGATCATGAACCACTTGCTATGATAAAATGCCCGAACTTGGATCCTACTTTTTATGAGCTTAAATGTTGATGAATGAAGACGAATAAGGGCTGTGATACTAAAACTCTCTAAATAACAGAGTAGATGAAGGAGATAAGGAGAAAGGGAAGAAAAAAAGAAAGAGTAATGGGTCCGGAGATAAGGATTATTTTTTTATTCATATGCCTTCCTTCTTCATTATGAATATTATTTATTTACAAGATATCATTCCAATCAGCCTTATTTCTTTCTTACAGATCGTTTGGAATAATGAGATGCTGAAATTTAATTAAATCTACTCTGATCTGGGATCTCTTTCCTTTTCTGATTTGCTGCTACCGTTATTCTTTTTATTGTTCCCCTTTTCTCGAATGGAATCCCCCATTTATTGTACTATAATAACCCCACTTTAATTTATTCTTCCATCCAAAGCCATACATGTTATCTGGGTTTTATGGCTTGTTCGGTTGCTTCATTACATACGGCTAGCATCCTCTTTAATATGGACACCATGATTGCGAACGCCAAAGCAAGGTAATATGCAGAAATCCTTGTTTTCTTTGATCCTTTAAAAACGGGAATACGAAAAAACGAAAACTTGTGCGGTTGTACCTTTTATGTGAAAGATTTCAAACACCAAAAGTGTTCATACCCAGATTTTGCAGACAAGCAATGTGGTGGGCAGCTCGAATAAAAATCCTACTACTCTATATAATTGTTTGACCTCATGAGAAATCTTACCCGAGACCCTCTGTAAGTCATTCCTATCCCACTGTCATGAAACAGCAAAACTGTAAAAGCATACCTGCCACTTACTTTTGTTGACGATCAGGCGAACCACCTATTCGCCAAAAAAATCAAGGATCTAGGTAGAACTCACATTGTTCAACAAATCAAGATTCCAGCTTAGCATCAGACGAAGTTAATCCAGAGGAAATGCCACAAATATGTGAGTCAAGGGGCAGCCAGGATTTTGGCTGTAGTCCTTGTGGTGTTTTGAGGGTTGGCTTTGAATTAATCTACTGCTCAAGACACAAGACACAAGACACAAGAAACAATTATTTTAGGTCAGACATGTATACTAAAATTTGCCACGCTTCACACAAATGCACTAAATTTCAGTTGAGAGCATCAGGTACCTTGGTAACATCCCTGAAGAACGTGCTGATTTCTTCTTCAGTAAGACCACCCTCATCGGCATTTTCCTCCCAGCCCATAGATCGTAGAAAGGCAGCCTCCTCCTCGTCCGGAAATATAGGGTCAGAGGTAGCAAGTTCATCTCCAGTTTTATCATGCTTCAGCCCAAGACAGGCATTAAAATTACAGTTCAAGCCACCTCTTGTCTCAGACAACTGGATCCTGCTAAGGCTTGCGCCAAATGAGCCATCACCATCTTCAGAAGTATTGGGCGCACACACAGCATCCGTTTCTGCTAGCTTGTCTGAAGAGGATGGAGACAAAACAGTGCCAGTGACCAGGACTGATGACAAATTTCTCATAGATGAATCAGCAACAGCAGAGTTTCGCATGGACTTCTTTCGTACTGAGTTGAAGAAATCATTTCGACTTTGAGCTTGAACAGTGGGTTGCTTCTCCAGCATAGGCTTATGTTCATGACCTTGGTTAATTATGGAACCCGTTGTTGCTGCAGATGGAGAAACAGATACAGCAGCACATGTCAAACTTACTGGTTTGCTACATGTTGGACTCAAGTTGTCCTTCACAAGAGGAGCCGCACCATTCTTTTCTCGCAATGGTTTGAGAACGTGGAGCTTTCCCACATTTGATGGTTTTGAAGTATCATCCATCACAGACCCAGCTTGCACAAGTGATGATGATACCAGATGCTGCTGCTGACCCACTGTAGTTTTCTGCTTATCTGATGAATTCAAGACCTGCAGCAAATTTCTGCATAATTAATATATGCCTATATACGTGTGTGTGTTTATGTGTGCAGGTATATATATCTGCAATCCAATCATGCAAACTAGAAGAATGTCATCCAACAAATAAGTAACCATCCAATTATACAAATTTTTAAACAGGTGCAATATCAATTGCCCAACATACGCAGCTCATTCTAACCACAATAAAATGCTTATTCGCACTACAATTCATAATATACTATCAAGTACAGAAGCAGAAAATTTAATGATGGCCATTTTTTAAGCTAACCAGAAAATTTTGCCATCTACCATGTTGGACAGACTTGTCGGCAGCCCAATTTGTAAACATTCTTGCTGGCATCTACAAAGATTATTCACACTAAAGGGGTAAAACAAAAGCAGATTCTCTTCTCTTCTAGAATAGTGTCATTTCAACAATCCAAGAACACAATCCAGCCTTCATGCGTACCTCGTCCAATAAGGTAGTAAATGCAATTTCAAAACTACAAATGAAAATGACTGTGAACCCATGTGTCTATCTGGAAGCATCAATAATCCCAGAAGGGTATCTCCTCTTTGCAGCATCAATTATACATGTACTGAACAACAAAATAGAAGATAATTTATAACAGATCAACCCACCAATTGATGTCACCAAAGAAATTTTTTATTGTCACATGATTAAAATTCAATCTCCTTATTTGACAAGAAGCAGTTCACGTAATGCATCAGCCTCAGATAGGAGACAAATTATCTGTTTACCAAAATATATTGGTGTGGCATAATGATAATTTACTGTGATTTAAATTGATCAACATTTCTTGCCCAAATTTGTCATCCATTTGGAACGTGCCAACCAAGATATAGTAAAATTGGCCACGCAGGCCCATAAATCTCATCCCCACCATTGTAGCTTCAAATAGCCAAGATGAAATCAGTGGTCTACTAAAATTATGTTTTTCACCAACAACAGTTCCTCATTAAAATGAACCTGCGCTTCGAATTAAGAAATCCATAAGTCCACATTGAATGCATGGAAAAATAATTATAATCCTGAAATAAAGAAATCCACAAACATGTTGCCTCTAATAGTGAATCAAATTGAACAGCATATACCCCTTGAAGCATGACATTACTGCGAAGAAAAAAGACACTACCATTAATACATAAAAACAAAATAAATAAACTCCAATTTTATTTCCTTCATCAAGGCATAGACACAGATATTGCAGAATGCAAAAACAGATCTTTTGGTACAAAAGGAGTTCTTTCATCTGCCTTCTCAATGCTAGTTGTTCCTTAGATTAGTTCTTTTGGTCATCATAGATAAGAAAAAAGGAAACCTAGAAGATGCTACTAAGTACTACAGAGGTCGAATAAATTCAAACCAACTCAAAAGTGCTTTTCAACGGTAAATGTCAGCAACAAGGGTTGACTAGTCCAAGATAGACATACCAAATATATATAGATTCTCTTGACGAATTCTTATCTTATTCACTTCAATGATTTGATTAGCCATTTAAAATCAGACAAGTGCCTCAAACTTCCCAAAAAACTCCCAACAGATCCAAGGTCACATACTATAGTTGAATAATTTTGCACCCATTTGTTTTGCTTTATCAAGCCAAACTGGATCCCTCTGTTTGGAAAAAACTCTGATCAGCTCTGACAATCTTATGTAATCTTCCAAGAATAAAACTTGCAACATAGCAAATGACAGGACAAAGCCATTCTAGGCTGATTTCTGTAATCCGATGTATTCCCTTGCATTTTAAGTCTCTACTATAGTCTATGGATAATGCTATATTAGGAAATATGCTATGTAAAAGGCAGCATCCATAAATTTCATAACACAGAACCAGTATTTTTGTAATATGTGGAAGTGCGCATTATCGAAAAAATGGGCCGCTGGTATTCTTAAGTACATATCTGAGTGCATTGTTGAACAGGTTTCCCAGACTTCCTGACTAGGGTCATTTTAATTTAAATAAAGTCTCCGTCGTTCAGCATAAAATAAGAATCAAATATGAAACTTCATACACCTCACATTTTATAGGACAAAACGTATCCCATGATTCATTTCTTTTATATTATTCATAAACGACACAATCCACATAGGGAATAGTTGAAATTGAATAGATATATAGAAGCTGCGTTCCTAATTCAATTCATCCACTAACCACAGATGAAACATTGGACAATTCTAGAAAACAATAAAAAATAAAAAATGAACTATAGCTCAAAAGAAAAAATTGAGGCACAGCAGACTAGGAATGGAAAATCATAAATTTTGAAGCAATGATAGTTGCACTCTTACCAATGATTTTGCCATGGACGGCATCACAGGAATTAATTGCCTAGATTGTTTAATAGCCAGTTCTTCAAGTTTTTGAGTTCCCACAGATAACTGAAACAAAAATAAAACTGAGTAATAACACTCTCATAATCATCTTGTATAATAAAAGGGGAAAGAAACCCACCTGAGTAGCAGTAGTTTGAACACAATTAGGGACTTGAGCTACAGCTTCTGCCATGTTGAGACCGGTGGTTGCGCCTAAAGCCACAGACATACAACTTGATGGAGCAGCTTGCTGCAAAGACGAGAAACCAGCCCCAGTGCTTCCAACCAAAACAGGAACCTCTGCCAAAGCAGATGTCCATTTTTCACTGCTATTAATAGCTGAAGTACAAGTAGGTAAGCTCTGAACAGCAGAACTCAAGCCAGGAGATTGGACTCTTCCAACCTCTGGAGTGACTGCTCTTTCTTCTGCTTCCAGTGATGGAAAATCTCTCTCAAAACTTACTCTGCGGAACCCATCAATGGGGCCACTTTTGGAAAGTAAACTGTTGGTATTATTTGTGCTAGCAGTGCTCCAATCAGTTGAAACTTTCTTATAACATGTGTCCCCACGTTTACCAGAAAACAACAACTGAGAACGTCTTAACTTGTCCGTCTCAAATTTACTTAACAGGGCATTCCCCAGCACACCTGAAAAGTCCCTGTGTCGATGGTCGCGCAAAAATGACCTGTCCTTATCACTAAACTCATAAGCATAATTCTCCCAGTCCCAATCCGGTCGTCTCCTACCTAAACTACTTCGAGACTTTGGATGACCAGAACCATTGCCACTAGAGCTCCAGCGGAAATATGAAGAGGTAGTTTTGTCAGAACTAAAACTTCGACCAGAATATTTACCATCACCATTCAGAAATGACTTATTTCTCCCAAGCTTCGATGGAATTTGATCATCTAAAAACAATAAAAACAATTAGAATTTAGTTACAGTTAAAAATGGCAGGTTTTTGATACAAGAAACTTGCTTAAAAGAAATTACCTGAACGTGATGTAGAGGCGCCACCATTCAGAGTTCCAGTATTTTTCAACCATTCTGGTACTAACGTGGGCTCACTTCTTTCCATAACCAGTGTTAAGCATTATCCTATGATATAGAATAAATGAAACGAAAATCAAGTTTTCCTTAGTGATCCGCATCCACTGCAGTGAGCAAGTCCAATTACCCCTGGTTCTCCAGGAATGAACAAAATCTAGTCCCCATTCAAAGACTTGATCCGAAATAACCTCGACTATCCGTCACGAGTTTACACTAAATTGCAGATTCAAATTCTCTTTATACTAATCCCTCTTTTCCATACGCCAACACCCTAATCAGCCCGCTCCAAATCTCATCACCAGGACTCTGACAAGAAAAGTTCAAAACCCCGCATCTAATCATCAAGCCACCCAAATTCAAATCGAAGCACTGGAATTACTCTATACAGGATAACTAGGCTGTCAAGTAAATCAGGAACAACTCTACTGCCCAGAAAGAAATTTAACGAAACATTACAAAGGCCTCCACGCTCGGGAAGAAACAGAAGAAGAAAAGCCGAGAAGAGCCTAATATCTCAAAAACAAGGAAACATAATAACCTCACAACAGAGCAGTCTTTCAATAATAAATTGTACCCAACGAAAGACGCGGAGTTAATCAAACCCGGTACCCCTAGAAGCCATTAAACGATAATCCGAAAAGGAAACCACAGAAAACCCGCGGGTTTGACGAGTCCGGCACCGTGGACAATACCAGCACCCAATATATTTATATCAAAATGACTGAAAATTAGACTGGATCTAATTCCCTTTGATTAAAATAGGAAAAGAAAATCTATAACCCCCAAAATCTTCAGTGTGGGGGAAAACCCTAGTCCGTCGCACTCGCCGCCTCCGAGCGGTTGTGTTGTCGTTTCAGAAATCCGAATGATGTAATATCATCGAAATTTTCAGGAGAAACAATCCAACTGTCGTCTGTTTTCTCAATTACCTCCTCAACTCCCAGACTTCTTTCTGCGTACCATGTGGCGGATGAGATGGAAGAGGAGATTTCTGTGTGTATGTTAGGAAGACGAGACTCGAGAGGCAAAATTGAACGTGGAATTGCTTTAAAAATTTAGTCCTAAGCTTTGTTGTCTTTGGAAGGAAACTGCACATGATATTCACGTGCGCGATACACCTCGATACTCATCTTTTAAGAAATATTTTTGAAATTTCTATTTATGTATCACTATTGATGGATATTTTGTGTTAAATGAGTTTTTCTTTTCAAGTTTTAAACTCTTTTTTTAATATTTCAATTTCAGCTAGCTTTATTTGGCGGGCATGCAGTCGCACTTGCACTTTCTATCCAAGTATTAATGGCAAATGAAACAATGGATCAAATGTGTCAAAATCTTGAAATTTGAGACTGGATTTATCTTGAAACAATGGGTGCATTCATGATATGGTTGTAAATGGTAATAAATTAAAAAATAAATTGATGTGAATCGTGCCAACATTACTGCAGATAAAATAAATTATATAAATATTTATTAAATTTATTAGTCATAATGTGTATCAGAATTATTTATAATACCAGATCATATATCATATATAATAGGAAATAGGAAAGATCAATTCTTGCAATTTTCACCAAATTCTCAAATCTCCAAAGTTTTTAAGCGTTTTGTTTTCTTAAAATTACTTTACATGCTAATGCATATTTAATTTATTGCATTCAATTATTATAACTAGTCTGAATTAGGAAGGAGAAAAAAAAACATAAAATACAAAATTATAATATCAAAAAAGGAAAACATTAAGATTTCTTACATTTGCCTACATTAAATGTATACTCGATTGATTACATATTGATTCATTCATTTTAAAAACATCTTGTCAGCTAATTCGTGTTTAATTTATTAAATTAAATAATTAATTTCAATTACATTAGAACAAAAATTTAAAGATTAAAAATAAGGATAGAAACAAGATTCGATCATTGCTAATTGCCTGCTTTAACTTTGTCGTCTATTAATTATATGTTCATTCCTTTATCATTAAACCTTCTAATAGTCTTTTCTATTTATTTCACGTGTTTAAGAATTTCATTTGCAACATTACTTTAGAGTCTAAAAACTTTAATTTTTTTTAATTGATATTAATATATTCACATCGAGTGTTTTAAATCTAATTAATAGTAATTTATATTCCAAATTTTTGCCTCCGAGTGAAGCTGTTAATTAAATAAAGAAACTAATCTGGATTAGGAAAGATAAACATTAAAAGATTAAAGGGGGGGATGGCAAACCTCATATCGTTTCTATATTTGTTAGATTTAGATCTTACTAAATGCAATTTTATCTACTAATTCCTTAACTTTAATAATCTTTTCCTCATATTGCATGAATTCAAAAATTACTTTTTACAACGGTAGTTTGGACATTTTAATTTTCTTATTAATATTAAAGCATTCCTGTTAACTAAATTCGCAGAGGCTTCTGCATTTTTTAAAATTCATTTATCATCCAATTCGTGCTTATTTTATTAGATTTTATTTATTTATTTATTTCAATTCAATAACTTCAACTACAACTAATACGTGACAAAAAATTAAACAATTTTGATTCTTTCTAAATATATTGAGTTTAAATTTGCCTAAATTAAAATTTTCTCTATTAATGATACATTAATTCTGTGATTGCAGTCCTTAATTTTTATAACTTAACATTTTTCTAGTCTTTTTCCCTGTGTTTCACAAATTTAAAATTTTCATTTGCATCATTGTGTCGAACTTTAAGAATATTGAAATTATTTATTAATATCAGAACATTCCCATTGACAACGTGTTGATTTTTTGAAAAAATGGCTTTTAATATCTTAAATATTGAATTAGAAGTGAAAAGCAAAGTACTTATAATTAAATTTAATTGATTATGATTTAGATGCCAAGATTTTACATTAAGTGAAGCAATTAAATATTGCTAGACTTTCATGTACATCTAACATTTCACCCAAATATTGTGACGCTTGTGTTTTCTTGTGTTTATTTTTTGTAATAACCTTTTTTCGATGTATTAGATTAAGAATTAGTATAGGGTAATTCACATTTTCAAGTTATTTACTATCTACTTTGTTATTTAATTTTTGTCTCAGTTCAATTATTATTGTTAGGGTATATTTGATTTACTCTATATGCATGAATATTTTTATATTAAATTTTAATGACGTAACTCTCTCTCTCTCTCTCTTCATTGCTGCCATATTTACTTTACAATCCTTTTGTTTTATTTACATGTGTTTGATTCTGTGATATTACCTTATATCTAATTTTCTTATTTTATTTAATTCCATTTTAATTATTTGGTTATTTAATTTTCCCTATTTGTAATGATTCTTTTTTTTTACTGAATTTTGTTTTAAAAACTTCAGGAAAAAATTTCGATGTTGCTTTCATTGGAAACAAAAATAACTCTTTTCATAAAAAAGGTTATATGGTGATAACTTTGAATAGTTGAAAATAATTTCAATTTTGTTTTATATGTATTTGATTTTAGAATTCTACTTTACATCTTCTTGTTGTTTAACTTTTTTAATTCAATTTTTGTTGTTAGTTTATCTAAGTCTCTCTCTTCTTTTTTTTTTTTTTTATGTCTTTAGATTGAATTGCAATAACTTTTTTGGATTTTTTGCATTGTTGAGATATTAAATTTTCCTTGTTTTATTCCTTTAACAGGCTTTTTTTTAATGTGTATTGGATTTTAGTATATCTATTTTTTTAAATTTTTTCTTTAATTCAAATTATCTGAATCTCTCTATTTGTGTTGACTTTTTGTACTAAATTTTACTCTTGAGACAGAAGGGTATCATTGAAAAAATCAACGTTTTCCATAAAAAGTTATCTATTCAAATTGTTGAAAGGGAATAATTTATTATTAATAATATATACATATGCACATATGCGTGCGCGCGCATTTGAATATATGGAGAATAAATTATTTTTTCTGATACTACGATATTTGAATAATATAACTTCACTTTATTCTTTTTTTTGGAAAAGGCCATATGAACAGGCTTTTTCATGAAATAAAATTTCAAACATTGTACATATTTACTTTATTATTATTTTTGGTTTATTTTGAACTCACAAGTTTAAATGATTTTTGCTTTAGGTGTTGTTCTGTGTAACACACGTGAAGGATTTCTAAAATTTTAATTTGATTTTTTTGTATTGATTTCAATTTTATTTAAAGTTTGTTTAAGTAAAATGTTAAACATATCTAAAATTTGCAATTTTATTGGTACAATTAATTAACATTAATTCGTTATTGTATATGATTAACCATTAATTTAAGCAGTTACATTTTTGTTAAATAATTTATTATATTTTGTTTAAAATACATACTGCCAACTTGCTTGAGGATTTCAATAATAAATAAATGAAAAAGGTTGAAATAATTTAGATTGTGCTTATATCATAATTTTATTGGTCTTCACATTTAATAGATAATTGAATTTATGTCTTTTTAAAAATATAATTTATATTAATCTCTATAATTACGTGTTTTATATGATATAACTGAAAATTTCAAAATTTGAATAATCACTTGTTATATAATAAGATTTAGCATAAAGTTTGCTCATCTTTATTTGATATTCCATTAAGTAAATACTTTTTTATGCACACACTCTATTTATATATGCCTGGCATATACTAAAATAAAATTTAAATAACTTCATATTAACAAATTTATTATTTGGTCAATTTATATCAATATTCTATATTTTTTTTCAAGCTCGTGATGAGCATTTGAAAATAAATCTAGAAAATGAGATTATTTTTATGCTTCATACATCCATGCATAGCTCGAGTGGTTATGCTTGTAGTACGTAATGATGGTGGGGTTTACTAACTATTTTTCATAGGCAAAACAAAAAATTTAAAAAGATAATATTATTTTTAAAAATTAAATTTTATTTTGTAAAAACGAGTTTTTTCTACCAAAAATTCAATACATTAATTATATTTATATGTGTTCCACTAAACATAAGTGTCACCATCAAGTCGATAAGAACAATAAAATTGATTCCCAATAACAAAGGGAACTAATTACACAAAACATAGAAACACTCGCACACTAACTAAACAACACAATATAATACATGCAAATTACAAATTTGTAATTTAAAATCAACACATTCAAAAAATTTCACCTAAAAAATAATCCAAAAATAGAAAAATAAAATCATTTGATTTTAAGATTATTTAAACATTTTTGTAACCGATTTGCGAAGTAATAAAATATTGTTTTTGGATGCATCGCAGGTGATGGGAATATTTAAAATCATTATATTATAACATTTATTAATAATTCACTATATCAAGAAACAATAATCATCAGGGAAAGAAAAAAGGAGTTTTATTGTATCACTTGGTTGAACACTGAACTCGACCTTCTTGTTTAGTTTTTTTTTTAACCTTAAGTTGGATTTATTTTTCTTCTTCAGAGAAACAGAATTGAGTAATTTTTTTTTTTAATTTATGTAGAGAAAAATGTCAAAATTGTTCTTCTCTCTCTCTAAACTTACATGGCTGAAATATTTTTTAATAAACGTGTTGATATTTCAAATCAAACATAAACTTAGTAGTTTATGCAAATTAATTTAATTTTTCACATGTATAAGAGTGACTGCGTACATGTAAAGGGTAACTCATGTTTGAAAAATTAACAATCATAATAAAAAATGAAAAAAAATCAATAAGCAAAATTAAGTTTCAAAAGGTATAAGGTTATGTTTGAAAATTATTCTTTTGCAGTTTTGACATGGATTAATTTTGACGATGCTGTTTCCAATGATTTAATCTAATCTTGATATTTTTATATTTTGCATTATGTTTTTACTATTTGGCATAAACTGTATTATTTAATTAATATAGAATAAACTGTAATACTGTTGATATCAAATTGACACGTGTATTTGAATTTGAACAACCTTTTTAGGGTCACTCAATTCCGTTCAATCCAAACATCCAATCAGTATTACACTCAAATCACCCAATAAGGATGTTTTATACCTCTTATATTTGATCAATCAATTTCAATTTTTGCTTGCCCGGTATCATTTTTTTTCGATTCACCCATAATTCGTTTCGATCAATTTAAGACTTATTTTTTGGGGTAAAAACGTTTCGAGTGAGAAAAATATTTGAAACATTTATTTTTAGAATTAAAAACTAAAAAGGAAAAAGAAAAAAAGCCAAGCTTATATCATTAATCAGTAATTAGATTTTTTGTCTTTTCACTTTTGTCGGGAGGCGCTGGGGAACTCCTAAATGGCTATGGGCTTTCCAAATTCACCACGTGGCACCGCGTCAGATCTTTTCACTCTTTCTTTCGCTGTCCCTTTTCAACGCCAAATCGGGTCAAACGTTTGTCACCTGCATTGAGAGCTCAACTTCAACCTCCGTTGGTACTCCGCACGCTCTCTCTCTTGAATTTTCACGCGCAAGACATTCTGACCAAACGCGTACCTCTAGCTTCCGCATTTATGCTTGGCGGGGAGAAAGGGGATCGATGAAGGATGTTGAACTCGAAGCATAAAGGGCGGCAACAGCAGCAACGGGGGAAGCTTCAACGACGGAACGCCTCGAACAACATCAATTACGACGCTGGTGGAAGGTCGTTTAGTTCATCGTCTTCCTATTCAGGGTCGCTCGACCTGTCGCCGCTATCGGATCGGACTAGCTTCCGCATAGAAGGAATTGACGGACAAGTCGATCAAATTTTCCGTCATCTCGGCCTTGCCCTCGAGGATTTCTCGATTCCCGTGGCGGCTTGGGAGGCGAGAAAGAGTCCTTCTGGTAATTTTAACCCTTCGAGTGATCGTAATGATTGGAATGGGTTATCGGCCGATTTTGTTAATGGGATTAGGGTTACTGATGCTGAAGTCAATGATAATGTTGTGGTGAGTTTGGATGATGTTCAAGATGGTATTGATGAATTGAGAGGAAATAAGGTGATTAGTCCTGGTGGATGGGGAATTAAAGACATTAGGCGGCTAGAATTGGCGCCTCCACCGGCATTCACAGAGTCCGTCATGGGCTACACAAGCGATTCAGATGAGTTAGGGGACAGTATTGGAGCTAGAGTACGCGATAATGATGATGAAGTTAATGAGGTCCAGACTAAGTTGATTTTGGACGGTGGGGAATGTGAAGTGAGAAAAGAGTTGGTAACCGCGGGGGATTGGGAGATTAGCGACAGCAGGCCACAAAAATTGGCCCCTCCACCTGTGATGATGCGCTCTGTTGTGGACGATACTAGCTCTACTTGGGATATATTTAAAGGATTTGGTCCTCAAGATGATCAGGATTTGAAGTCACCTAGAGATGTCATCAGTCACAGCCATTCAATTAATCGAGTTGAAGAAAATAAGGAAGTTGAAAGGAGATATACTAGTGGAAGGCTACAGGAAAGCGAGGATGTCGTGAAAAGGGAGAGGGGTGTTGGCTTGGAGTCACGTTTAGACTCATCAAACGGAAATAATTATACTCTGTCGCCTAGCGCTTCATTCAGATGTAACATTACCTCTTGGCAGAAGGGTGACTTCCTCGGAAGTGGATCTTTTGGAACTGTGTATGAGGGCTTCACCGAGTAAGACTTTTCGTGGCCGTGTTATGATTAACTGTCTCATGAAGAATCACTTGCATATTCGGATCATATTTTTATCTAATGGCATAAAATTTTTCCGTCTGTGATTCTGAAAGAAAAAAGAACAAATGGGGGAAATATCAATTATAGTGAGGTCAAGAAGTCTCTTGCAAATTTATGGATAAATTTGCTTTAGTGAGACTTTTTATCTGTTTCTAGTAAGAAGTCCAATTGATATGCCTTGAACTCGTGTAAGGATTTTCTGTGAAGTGACTGCATAAAAGCAGATGAAGTCTTTGTATGTTTGGACAGAAATCACAAGGAATGTTGCTATAATAATTTTTTTGTCATTACATAATCTTTCCTTCAATTGCTGCAGTGATGGATTGTTTTTCGCCGTAAAGGAGGTATCCTTATTGGAGCGAGGTAGCCAAGCCCAGCAAAGCATTTTTCAGCTTGAACAGGTGAGAACAGGATGTTTTATTGCTAAAAAAACCACTGTTAGTGAATCATATAGCCTTTATAACTCTTACTTGGAGTAACATCTCCCCTCTTATATGATGTTGATTGTGCAGGAGATATCTCTTCTAAGACAGTTTCAACATGAGAACATTGTTCGATACTTGGGCACCGATAAAGTATGCTGTTAGCCTCTTAAGGAATTGCCTTCATAACTGAGCTCTCTTCTAAAATTCTTAAAGATGGCTGAGGGTTTTCTCGTGTTTTTCTAACTAATTCATTGCATACAACACTTCTTTGCCAGGATGATGCTAAATTGTATATCTTCCTTGAGCTTGTAACAAAAGGATCACTTGCAAAGCTCTATGAAAAATATCAGCTTCGGGACTCCCAAGTCTCTGCATATACGAGGCAGATTTTGAGTGGGCTGAATTATCTCCATTGTCGAAATGTGGTCCACAGGTTACTTAACAGATCCTTTAATACTAGTTTTGTGGACATCATTAATAATTTTTTTTCTTTTGAGGGGCCTCATATTCTGTGTGTTATCTTTTCCACTACCAGTGCATTTATTCCCTAGTAATCTAGCCTACACATGTGGAACAGATTTAGTTATTTCTTGAATTGTTACTTTCCAACGACAGGAAGCATGATTGTTGTATTGACTTTTCTCTTTCTTGCATACCTCTGAAATTTTGATATGTTTTTATTAATGCAAAATCATTGTTGAGGCTGGACATTTTGATATAGATCCATATTTCAGAGAGTTCTTTGTTTACATTGATTTACTGAACTCAGTTTTTCCTCTTTTTCAAGGGACATCAAATGCGCCAATATATTGGTGGATGTAAGTGGTTCAGTTAAACTGGCAGATTTTGGATTGGCAAAGGTGGCTTTCTCAGCAAAGGATATGAGTTTTTTCATAAATTAGAATGCACTTTCGGATGATTAAGTGGCTTTTGTCATGTGTTTACAGGCAACTAAACTGAATGACATAAAATCTTGTAAAGGGACACCATTCTGGATGGCCCCAGAGGTGAGTTTCCAAGCTCCATTTTGATTAATCATCCATTCTAATTAAAATTTTGAATTCCTATATAAGGGCCTCCACACCAGTCATCTAGTCCGAAAAATTGCTCTTATGCCAGCCGCAGAGCATTTTCCTTTACCACAGACTAGTTTTTGTTCTTGTTCCCTTTACACTCAAATGCTTACTTTCTTATTGGATCAATTATTTAACACATGAGAACGAGTTCATTTTACTCTCAAATGTTTGCTGCAGACTAGTTCCCTTGAAACACATATTTAACACTCAAATGTTTGCCACAGACTAGTTTTTGTTTTTGTTCCCTTGACACTCAAATGTTTACTATCTTATTGGATCAATTATTTAACACATGAGAATGAGTTCATTTTTACAGGACTCCGAGTCTAAACCCTGGAAAGAATAAATGTACATTTGGGTCATGTTCACTATTAATAACTATATAGGATAGATTATTTTATTTAGATTAATTACATGTTTTCTTTGTTTGGTTAAAGCCTTTGATAAGTTAATGGTCCGGTATAAAATTACAAATTTGTCGGATTAATAATCCTACTTGAGGGCTATGATTAAATAATCAAGGTTTCACGATTCATTTATAGTTCATTTAAAAGACTATTTTGACCTTACATGATCAATTAAATTATTTGCACAATAAGGCTATAATGAGAAACTAAATATAATTATTTTAAATAGTCAAACTTATTAAATATAATCGTGAATGATTAATTAATCTTTGCAAAAATTTTTATCCTTCAAAATAACTGTTTGGATTATAATTTCATCGCACAAAGTGAGCATAGCCTTGAGGGTTTACCCCCATATTTATCATCTTAAAGATAAACTTTGTTCAAATCTGTTTTAGTACTTATTAGCTTCTCCACTTGATGTAGGAATATGTAGGGTGAGTTTTAAGTATTCTTATCATAACAGTAATTTAGAATAGGAAATAAAGGATCCACCTGTGATGCATTTTTGAGTTGCTCTATGTCAAATTCGAAAATGAGATCATTTACACTTCTTCTGTGTCTGAACCATAAGGGCTGCTTTGATCTGAAAACCATATACTTGATAACCTGACAGGTTGTGAACCGAAAAAACCATGGCTATGGTCCTGCTGCTGATATTTGGAGCCTTGGATGCACTGTGTTGGAAATGTTAACTGGTCAAATTCCTTACTCTCCCTTGGAAGGGGTATGTACATGTACCATGATAAGCACATCATGCCTCCTATTTTTCTACTAAACTTTAAGTTGGGATGGTTTAATGTGCTTAATTGCTTCACAACTAACTCAAGAGAACTGTGATGGAGTCAACTGGTAGCTTCTGATGCTCTTTCTCAGATGCATTTGACAAAGGATTTTTTATTTTTTACTGAGTTAGTTTTCATCATCATATTATTCCTGTTCTTGCCTTTTAATTATATTTTGATCAATTTTAAGATATCTTTAAACTTCAATTCTCCCAATTGTGATGGTTGCTTTGTGCAAAATGAACTATGCATTATCGCTATTATTTGTGATGAATCTGGAAACTTATTTTAATTTGGATGGAACAATTGGGCAGGTGCCTTCATAGCTCATAATTAATCAAAGTCAATAGTGTGATGTTACTTGTTTCAGAGATTTTACTTATATTCGTTGTTAATTCATGTGCTGCTCTTCACATTCTACTTGAGCTAGTGAGCAAGCAAGAAATTTTGAGTTATTTAGCTTGCCAGTCAATGGCTAAGGGAGTTGCAATGTTTGATGGAATGACAGCCGTTTTAAAAAATTTACTTTGAAAGTTTATTTTGGTTTAACTGGTGCAAAATCATCTATTATAAATATTAATGCCTCATTCGATCGTGATGAATCAATGATTGCACTGCAGAAACTGCTTTTATGAGTGCCTGCTTACTTTTACTGCGGCAAATTGCCAATAGGAATTTCTATGCTTTTTGTTCCATTTGTGTTAGGTCCATTACAAATCAATGCCTTTTTGAATTATACTGATTCTGTCTTTCATGCTTTGTTTTTGTTAATCTAAAATTGCCTACATTACCAACTGCTTAGGGTGGGACTGAATCATCACTAGGAAAATATTTTAATTTTAAATTTGAAGTTGATTGCCCCTTCATGATTATCAATCATAAATATTTGTTTGACCATATTTGCTCCCTCGACTTTTTAGGGGGGTTTCTCTCTCTTTACTTCTCAACATTTCTTTTTGGGTGTCTCTTTTTACTTCTTTGCTACTGAAGATTTTTCATCCTTTGTAACTTAACTCTTTAATTGTTTCAAGTCCTTTGACACCACTTCCATAATTGCATTATTGTCTTCCAGGTGATGGTTTTGTAAAATTGTTTTTTTTTTTTTTTTGGTTGATTGTATGGCAGATGCAGGCATTGTTCAGGATTGGCAGGGGACAGCTTCCGCTTATGCCTAATAACTTATCAAGAGATGCTCAGGATTTTATTCTCGAGTGCTTGAAAGTTAACCCAGATGACCGCCCTACTGCTGCTCAACTACTGGAGCATCCATTTGTGAAGAAGCTACCTTCAACTTCTTCCGGTCCTATATCTCCACATTATAATGCCATGCAGTTGTAAGAGAACTCTTCTAGATCCTGTGGTTGAAGATGGTAAGGTAATTAATCTCCCAAAATTTTTACTCACGAGTTGAGACATGGTTGCTCCTCCCGTAGGATCTAAACTTCATCATACTATGGGTCATTTCCTTATATTAGTACCATATAAGACCTTTCGGTATTGTTCGGGGGGAGGGTTTTTATTAGAGATGATGTTTGGTAGGGATTATGTTGGGATTATTAGTATGTCTAGAAGGGAAATTTTGATGGGATAAATAGTATAATTTATTTGAATATATATATATATATATATATAAAATGTATAATAGTGATTAGATAATGTGATAGTATACAGGGATAATGATTAGGTTTTGACGTATAAATAAAAATAAATATGAGTATATGTATAGTATACATAGAAGTGTAATAATTAAAAAATAATTAGTTAATTATATATTTAAGAGATGAAAAATTAAAATTTGAATTTTGATGAAAATTTTGAATAGTATGTTTGGCAGTATGATGTTCGATATGGTTTAAAATTGAAATTAGCTTTCAAACATAACCTTGGGCATTACAAATGGTGTTGGCATTTAGTTCTTTTCGCTCTTGACATTTTATTTTATAGTTCAGGGTTTAGGGTCTGCTTCGAGAGCCTTGCTGCCTGTACGTAGAAATGACCATCAATTGAAAGAGCCTATGTGGCATGCATCGAAAAGGTCCTGAGGCTACTTTCCTCGTTCAAGCATGAAGTACATTTTGTGAAGCACTCTCTTAATGCTTACTGGTTCTTAGGAATATGATATCCTTGAACTTGGTAGGTTGATCTCCATACGGTATTGGAGATCATGGTGAACCAAACACCTGTCGGGCTAATCAAGAGAACAGTTTTTAGGTTGTTTATGTAGCAGTGCCAAAAGCAAAAGAATTGTTTGTGGCTTTAAGTCGGATTTTTTTCCCTTTTTCATGGTTTTATTGTGCTATTATAATTAGTGCTGATTATTTTAGAGATTGAATGTCTTTTGAGAGTTTACAGTGTAGGGACAACTGTAAATAGTGAGTGTGATTTTGTAAATAGCTCATCCATTTAAGATAAGGCTCTCAAAGTTTGTTTTCAGACCATTTTTATTTGCATGGTAATTTTTGAAGTGTGGTGGCATGAGCTATGGTAATTTTAGATCTTTAATTTGCTTTTCTTGTTGGCAATTTATCATTTGTTTAAGCCGCAGATCTAAACCAATAATAATCCAGCAGTATGACTACAAGTAAATGTAACAATTGGGGTGGCGGGCTAATGTGCGATTAAATTTTAAAACATTTGATCCTGTAACGTGAAAAGCGGCTATAGGCTTAAAAAGTATATTATATGTGCTAATTTTTAGTAATTAATAAATATTTAACCAATAAATCTTATTTAAAATATAGAAAATTTTTATAATTTAATTGAAAAACACAATGTCTTATCGTTTTGGAATCTCAATGTCATCAATAAATTACGTATAATTGGCAAATTTAAAGTAATTGAGGGATTTTCATTGGAACCCCTGTTTGATATATGTACATTGTTACTTATTAGTCGTCCAAAGTGTTCGGTGTAAATTGTTTCAGTCTATTTTTAATAAGTTTGTCTCAATTAAATATTCATTCTTCTACCAAAATAATTAAATATTAAAAATGTTATAACTGTTAAAATTAAAAAATATAAAGCGTAACATTGAATTTTGAATTTACAGCTCAAAAAATCCAATTTATTCTTAAGAACTTTAGTTGTTATTAATGAATCGAGTTCAAATAACAACTTCAATTTAATACTAATTCATCATTTTTGTAAAGTTTCACTTCAGTTCAATTTTGAATGATATTTGGTTCAAAAAAATTTTAAAAATTCGAGTTCAACTTTGATCGGATAAAAAATATTTTAAATTTAATTGAGTTTGAGTCAAATAATTTAATTTATTATGCTATAATTTATATGCATGAATAGAATAAAACATAAATAAAATGAGTTTGAGAATATAATAAAATTGAGAAAAGTGTGAGATAGTATTATATATCCCATACTTAATATGCATAGACAATGGTATTATGAAAAGAATAATAAAACTATCATTTTATTATTTTATTTTTTACTCATAATGATACTTAAAAATAAATGATATGAATTAAAAATATATCTTTCATTAGAAGAACATTATTTCAAAAATTAAATTGATTATTTGTTATATGATGACATATTTAGATATTTAACATCAGCGTATTACAGTATTTATACTGTATGTAAAAATTATATATTTATATGAGTAATAGACACTTGGATATATATATATATATATGTCGATTGGTGTCTATTGTAAAGTACTTATTTATATAGTTCTATTTTTAACTTTGTATTGATGTTCACTATATGAAAAAGTAAATATTCAATTGATATAGTTATATTAACTACACTTACAGGTAACATACTAAATATTCATAGTGGTGTGTGTATCTATTATATTATATTTTTTAAATATACTAACATATAATTTATTTAAAAAATATTTATAGTATCGTTAAAAATTATTTTAATACATTTATGCGATCTTCTAGATTTTGTTAGATTACATATTGTTGTTTAGCCGTCTTTATGTCGATGCGTATATACGAATGAATGTTTAAATAAGAATAAGATAATTTATATGGGAATATATATGTATATACTTAATTTTATCTGTATCTATGTAATCTATATATATATAAATATATTATATTTTTGCATACGAAATTTTTAATATTTAATTTATTTAAAAATAGCATATAATAGTTGTTGATATATGTATTGTAAATCTAAAAATTGATAAAATTATTTTGCACAAGGCACTGATAATGAGTAATATCATGGGGTGACGTGGAATTAAGAAATATACGTTGGAAGTTTCTATCTGTATGCCCAATTGGGAGTTGGGCTCTCGAAATAAGCCCAAATTTACTCACAATTCACACCAAGAAAACCCTCGCCATGTCCGAGGATTTTTCTTTCCCTCCTTTTCCACTCCGAAGTCCGAACGTTCCCAGAATGGGATTCACAACGTAAAACTCCCCAAATGCAACTTAAATTTCCTCCCCGCGGAGACTTTGTGATAGTGGGGATTAAACTCGAAATTGCAACCATTTATAATCCCGCATAATTTTTAGCTCATTTTTTCGTAGTATCGAATAGCAAAAGAGGAGAGAATGGGGAAAGACGAGGATGAGATGAGGGGGGAGATAGAGGAGCGACTGATAAACGAGGAGTACAAGATTTGGAAGAAGAACACGCCATTTTTGTACGATCTGGTTATTACCCACGCTCTCGAATGGCCGTCACTGACAGTTGAGTGGCTGCCCGACCGGGAAGAGCCGCCGGGCAAGGATTATTCTGTGCAGAAGTTGATTCTTGGGACCCACACGTCGGAGAACGAGCCCAATTATTTAATGCTTGCTCAGTTGCAGCTGCCACTTGAGGGTGCTGAGAACGACCCGCCACTATAATGATGACCGCTCTGAATTCGGTGGATTTGGATGTGCTAATGGAAAAGTAGTTTATTCTTTTTTTTTTTACTTTTCATTTTCCTTTTAACTTCTTGAATATTTATGGGTGTTTGAGTATCAACTGACCTTCTGTTCTTTTATCAAAAAAAAATCATTAAAAAAATGCATTGTTCTTCGTGTTCCGGAGATTATACCCTCGTCGTCCAGGAAAGAGGTGGTGGATTTTTGGCTTCAATTTAGGGTTGGGTCATTTAGATTGCGGAATTTGAGACTCTGTGATTCGGTCAGGGTGTTGCGCATTACATATTTGAATTGATGGATTCTTGTAAAGTTCAATTTTAGAACCTCCCAGTTTCAGTAGGATGCCCTCTGTGAGTCTATTCTGCATATAATTCAAACTCGAAATTTGTTCCTTGTATGTAATGTGAACTTGGGTAAACTGTTTGCTTGTATATAATTTGGACCTGGACAAAATGTTTCCTTTTAGTTGTGGTGCATTCTCCACAATCATTGCGCTGTTCATTTATTTAACTGCTTTGAAAAAGAAGTGGCAAATGAATTCTGAAGCAGGATTTGATTTGTTTTTCCATGCTGTATTTAATGTAGTATTTACACATGTCTACTGGCTTATCTCTTTAATATATATATTTCTTCAGGAATGTGATAAGTTCTCGATTTGTTTTCCTTGCTATGTTTAACATGTCATTTGCTCATATGTAAGTCCATATCTCCTTGTATGCATATGTGTGTGTCTTGCTTCCAGGCTCCAAAATCCATAACTATACTTACTGATTTAGTAAGTATTTCTTTGCAGGTGCAAATCATCCAGCAAATAAATCATGACGGGGAGGTCAATCGAGCTCGTTATATGCCCCAAAACCCATTTATTATCGCCACGAAGACAGTCAGTGCAGAAGTTTATGTTTTTTATTATAGCAAACATCCATCTAAGCCTCCTTTAGATGGTGCCTGTAATCCTGATTTGAGGCTAGGGGGCCACTGTACTGAAGGATATGGCTTATCATGGAACAAATTCAAGCAGGGTCATTTATTGAGTGGATCTGATGATGCCCAAATATGTTTGTGGGACATTAATGCTACAGTAAAGAACAAGGCTTTAAATGCGATGCAGATATTTAAGGTATTTTTGAAGGAAATCGTATATGTAGGTTTCATATTCATTCTTGACTAATCATCATTACCAAAAATGTTATACTTGAAATTTGTTATTTTATATTTTATACAATGGTTTCATTGACCATAAGCTAAAATGTGCCATGAGCAGATTCATGAAGGTGTTGTTGAAGATGTAGCATGGCATCTGAGGCATGAATACTTGTTTGGATCAGTTGGAGATGATCAGTATCTGCATATATGGGATCTCCGCATTCCATCAGTCAGCAAGCCTATACAATCTGTAGTTGCTCATCAAAGTGAGGTTGGGTTGATGATTTTGATTGAGTTGAACGAGAGTAACAATTAGAATTATCAATATTGTTATCTCAATGGCAAAAAGGAAATTGAGCTTATCTAGACATTGCTAGTGCTTTCTGTTGTAGAGAACCTGTTAAAATGTTCATCACTGGGTGCTCAAACACATATGTACAGACTATGCAAAAGTTTCCTGTGCGTGTAAATTATTTGGAAGTTTTTTCAGTCTAGTTAGAAGGAGAACGCCACTTTCTTTTCAATACGGAAGTTGCATTGAGAAGGAAGTGCTGTCTTGCAAACTTGGAGGTTCCTCATGTATAATTAAAGTTGATATACTTAAGTGGGAGAAGCACCTTTTTTTTTTTTAAATAACTTGCGCTTTCCCATTCCTGCAAATTTCACTGTCAGAATTATATTGCCAGTAATTATCTAGCCTGTGGAGATGGACGAATATTATTTATCTGATTTGCGTGATAAGTTTGCATCTTGGATATGTTTATACTTTTCTCTGCTTTTCAGATGATCCAGTAACTGTACACTAAGAATAGTTTATTCCTACACATATTTTGATAGGTAAACTGTTTGGCATTCAATCCATTCAATGAGTGGGTTGTAGCAACGGGCTCTACTGACAAGACTGTTAAGTTATTTGATATGCGAAAGATTTCTACTGCTCTCCACACCTTTGATTGTCACAGGTAAGTGATCTTGCTTGCTTTTGATTTTTGGAGAAATTAAGGTCATATTTCTATCTCAATGAGCTTGTAGAATATTCATGCTTTGATGAGATGTCAGACCAATATTTTGTAAACTTGGTTTTCTTTGACTTTTGATATGGAGGAGGTTTTCCAGGTTGGATGGAATCCCAAGAATGAGACCATCCTTGCTTCTTGTTGTCTTGGTGGGAGACTGATGGTCTGGGATCTTAGCAGGTAATTTCCTCAACCTTCCAAGGATGACAGTTTATGATGTGAGAATCTAGAAAGATATATGCTATTGCAAAGTGCTTTTCTAGCCCAACGCTAAGTGGCTGTGAACTTGCAAGATACCCCATCAAGTATTCTTTTTTACCCTTTTCTAGAATTTAGGAAAAAAGGGAAAAGGTGGAATAATGCGCGGGAGGGAGACAATCTTTATTTGAACAATAAATATAATTGGCTTATCCAATGCTTTATGGCATGAACTGACTGTAGAATAATGTAGAATTCATGTCACATAGTTATACTAGATCTTACGGAGCCTGCCCATTTTTTCTAGAAATCCCAGTTGTGTATTGGATTTGTCAAATATTTAGTAATAATGAAATAAATTTTTCATTTTTAATTTATGGGTTTTGCTTGTATTGTGGACATTCCACTTTACCTACCACTACAATTTTGTCTAGATGGGAAAATCAACAAAAATAAGAAGGAAAAATTCTAATGGATTTGGGTCGATAACCATGGGATCCAATGTAAGAAAACTTGATCCAACAGCCAAAAATTCAGTATAATTCATTATAGTTCTATGATTCACTTCAATTCCCCCCCCCCCACTTGGACCAACCTGCACACTCACAACCCTGTTGTAACTATAAAGAAAGTGCTGTGGCTTATCCATGGGAGAAACTGAGCTTCCAGAATGCAGAAACAGGTGGTGCATGATTGTCCAGGCAAAGGGTTTGGTTAAGATACACCAAGCTCCTTTTGGGGAGTAGGAAAGGGAAAGAAGAGCAGATACACACTAAAAATTGTGGCCCTACAGATATCATATGAAGCCGCTTTAGGAGAGATTGCTTTTCACCCTCTTTCCCTACTGTTTTGTGTAATAACTTGTCTGATCATATGTTCTATTAGTACTTAGCACTAAGTTCTTGGCAGGTGAGTTGAATAGATATGGCTTAGTTTCACTAGTTGTGCATTTGAACACATGTTGCATCAAGTCATCAAGTTAGTCTTTTTGCACCATAACCCTTCTCTCCTCCTTTGGGCAATAGCTTCATATCATGATTAACATAAGAGATGCTGGTGTTTTTGTGCCTGATTTATTTTGCTCCATAGGATTGATGAAGAACAGGTGCCAGAGGACGCTGAAGACGGACCACCAGAGTTGCTATTTATTCATGGTGGTCATACTAGTAAAATTTCAGACTTCTCATGGAACCCCTGTGAGGATTGGGTCGTTGCTAGTGTGGCCGAGGATAACATACTACAAATCTGGCAGATGGCAGAGAACATCTACTACGATGAAGATGATCTGCCAGGAGATGATTCCACTAAAGGTTCCTAGTTCTGGGTAAGAGTCTGTAAAGAGCCAAAATATGATTAGATTGGTGACCAGGCATTGCAATTCTCGTTCTTCATCTGATGCATATTGTTCACAATTGGCTGCCCTGCTCTTACATGCTGTATAGTGATTTGCCGACCCTAAATTAGCTCTGTTTACCAAGGATGGAAACACATGGGTCACGCGGGCTCTTTCTTTGTTAATTGTATTTCAAGCAAATGGAGGAAGAGTAGCTGATGAATTGTTAAGTCTTCGTTTCTCTGTTGTAACTTGTACGCCAAAAATATCTGGCAACCACATGCGTAGCAGCTCTCGTCTCCTTTTCTGCAAAAGCTACTGGTTGCGTAATACAATAGCCGTGGGAGATAGACTGAAGTGTTAATGGCAAAAGCTTCAGATGTCGAGTCTTACATTATCTACACTGTATATGTATACACACACACATGCATACACACCCCATTATTTAAAAATAATAGACTTTTCGAAAAATTGTGGCCATCTTTGGGTGGGATTCTGCTGGGAGTGGGATGAGAAAATATATTTGGTTGTAATAATTCGATGTATTTAAAAGTTTAATTTATTTAAATATGTTCGTGTGTAAGTATTAATTTAATTTGAATTTAAATTTGAGTAAATTTTTGTTTAGTATATTTGGTAATATAAAGTTTTGTAGATTGTGTGAAGTTTGGTTCCAAACATAGCCTGTATGGCTATTCTTGTTCCAAGTTTTTTTCCCCTCCCTTTTCTTTGAACTTATATTTTTATTTTTATTTTTCTTTTTTAAATGTTTTTATATTTTAATTATAAAAATTCGTTTTATTAGTTAAATTATAATAATTTTATAATTTATAAATAAATTTGTATGTACATAAAACTTAACTTAGCTAAGTATCACTGACGCTTGGAGAGAGCATGGTAACTTCCTTTGATTTCAGTGTACACACTTTTTACCTTCTTCTAATTATTTCGCTCTGCTTTAATATAATTTTGTTGTTTTTTTCATTTGTTCTTTCTCTCTTTGTTCTTTTATCTTTTTCATTAATTTTTAATTTTGAGTTATTTAGTTTTTATTATTAAAAATAGTTTGTATATGTTAATAAATTTATATAAAATCCAATATGAAAATATATGTGTAGACACATAAAATAAATAAATAAATAAATAAAAATATCACATAAAATTGGATAAAGAAATTGAAATATAAATTAAATAATTTTATTTTAAAATTTTAAAACAAATACAATTTTCTTAATAAATAATTAATCAATCAAATTGTCAAATCAAATAGCGACAAATGGCACAATCCAGCAGGAAGGCAATAAATGATCAAGATGGCCAATCAGAATGCGACAAGTGGCGCAGTCTAACAGGAGGCTAACAACTCCAGCCAATCAGAATGCTCCACGTCAACAGGTTAGATGGCTACATTATCTCTCCTACAACTATAAATAAGGGTCAAAACCTCACAACAAGACACACAACAAGCCAAAGAGAAAAAGAGAAGACATAAAATCCTCTCAAGACGTTCAAGAACATTCAAGGCATTCTTCGTTAAGTTTAAAGAATTCATCTCCAAATTCAAGGCGTTCTTCGTCAACGGTTTTCAAATTCAGCGTTCGATCCGAAGTTAGAGCGCTAAGTTCGAAGATCAATGTTAATTGGAGAAATCAACAAATTTCAAGGAAGATCAAGCACAAGCCCTTCTCCTGAAGATACTCCAAATTAAAGCCACAGCTTCGATCATAAATCCAAATTCAAGGCGTTCTTCGTCAACGATCTTCAAATTCAACGTTCGATCCGACATTAGGGCGCCAAGCTCGAAGATCAGCGTTAATTAAAGAAATTTACAAGTTTCAAGGAAGATCAAGCACAAGCCCTTTCCTTGAAGACACTTCAAGTTGAAATCACATCTTTAGAGGAAGAATCGGAGGACTAAATTAAAGAACAGAGCCCGCATCAAATTCATTTGATTCAAGTTGTAATCGATTTGTACAAATTTCTTATTAGTGGAAATTCAAGAGCAAGATTTCGTCCTACAATATGAATAAAAATATATTTGAAGGCTCTGTTTGGAACTCATTTTCAACTCTCAACATCTTATTTAATTTTATACTTCTAAATATACAATCTAACAATTTTTTTTAATTTAAATTTAAAATTTTTCTTTTCTATATATATATGTGTGTGTGTGTGTGTAATTAATTAATAAATAATTTTTAATCATTATATTTATTCACAATCAAATTAATACTTATATCTACACTCACATTTATATATATTTATACCTAAACTAATAATTATACTCATATACTATCATATTATAAAATCATTATAATATATTTTATACATTAAAATTTTTAAAAGATAAAAAAAAATTATGACTAAACATATTATTTATTCAACACAAATTTAACTAAATATTATCTCTTACCAAAAACTCCCTTCCAAACAAAACCCAGGTTTAAGAGGGTTGAGTTGGTGAAATGCTTGTCTTGCGTTGTTTTGAAGGTGGTTCGATTTTGCATGCTCCAAGAGAGAGTTTACACATTCGATACAATAATCATTCACAAATTTTTCACAAAATATTAATAAAAAATGTATACTACACACACACACACACATGTATAACTATAAAAAAAATAGGTCATGTTTGTTTATGTTTTTAGACGTGTGTTTTATAGTGTTTTTTTTTCCAAAAACATGTAAAAAAAAAGGATAAGATAAAATTTTTAAGAAAAAGAAGATGAAATATAAGATATGCGATGATTACATGTAAACCAAACGTAGCCTATGTAAACTTCTCAACTCTGCTCTTTTGGTGGTTGCTTGTAGCGTACAAAAGTAGTCCGAAGAATCCCCTTACGCTGTCGCACCTTTCAAAGAAACGGAACTATTTTTTGTACGTCTTTTTTGGACCAAGGCTCCGTTTGTTTGCGTCCGATTGAGAGAGAGAGACAGAGAAAAAGCCCAGTCGTTATTTTATTTTTGAATTTTTTATTAATATTTAAATAAAAAAGGGATTCACAAGCTTGCATAAATTGGGTTACAAACACTTTATTCTAATAAATACTTTTAATATAGCCGAAATGAAACTTAGTTGTAAATCCCATTTTCTTGTAACCCAAACAGAGCCTTTTGAAAATTGAAATCTGCCTGTCTGTAGTCTTTATTTTATGGCCGTTCGTATCAGTTTTACTTCTACGGAAAGATCAAGAAGAAATGCCCGCGCTCTGAATTTCCTCTCGGTTTCTCCGTTTCCCCTTTTGCTTTATCTGCGATCTTGTGTCTCGCTTTCAGCCCTTGTTATTTTTCTCTCTTCTCCAATTTCGATACTTCGGTAAGCTGTTACGTCCCTTTTTTGTTTTTTTTTTTGGGTTTGATTCACAGCGGTAGATAATTTCCGTGTGTGTGTGTGTGTGTGTATAAGGGCTAGAGGAAATCTCTGATTTTCATTTGCATAAATTAACAAATGAAGGGTGTCTTGAGAATGCGAACGCATGATTGGAGGCTTCGCGCGCATGTGCTTAGATGCCTTTTACGATTAATATAGTTCATTTTATATTCGTTTACTGGTCAAGCTCTGTGTTTTTGGCATTTGATGTGTGAAATCTCTGATAATTATTTGATTCGTTGTTTTCGTTTTTCTTTCCTTCCTTGTGTGTGTGGTCTCCTTTAGTTGAGCTTCTGTTTAGTTGGCGCTTGCTTTATTCATTACCATTATCTGTCTCCTTGTGATTCTTCGCTTGCGGCACGTTCTTCGTGTTTTTGACTTTAACATGTTATCAGAATCTGTCTTTGCGTAAAGTAAGCTTGTGTCTGCATATGTGGGCGTCTGAATCTCAGATTAATATATTAATAATTAATATAATTTCAACTTGGAATTTTGTTTAGCACATATAAATTACATGTGGTTTGCACATTTAGTGTCTGAGTGAAAGTTTCTTAGATTCGCTTCTACTCGAGTTGCGAGGTGGGTTTTTTTTTTCCCTTCGTTGTCTTGGGTGAATCTGGAACTAGAATTGTGTGGAATTGTTTGAATTGTTCGTTTATTCACTGAAATATCAGGATTCAGGATTGTTTCGCTAAATCTTTTCTGGTTCAATTTTTTCTCTTTGAAATGTAATCCTTTAGAGCATGACCAGTGCTGCCATTTGAACTGTAATTGTTTGGTTCTTGATGGAACTTATCAATTCTTGCTTCCATTTGGATGTTAAATTTATTTCATTTTGGCTATTGGTGGTGTATAGTGGTGTCAATTACTCAATTTGAAAGAAAATCAGAAATATGTGGTTCTTATGGAATTAAATTCAAACAAATAAATCAAATTGCTAAACATATGGAATTGATGATCTACTTCTGAATTATACTAGTGGGGCAGTGCCATTTGCTTTTTCCTTTTGGAGATACAATACTGTTGTTTCGGAAGATCATATTTATCTTCACTTATTCATTCAGGGTTGATACACATTGACTGTTTACCATTATGGTCCCATTGAGCAGAGGTTGAGAAAGTGAAGACAGGAGATTGTTAAATTATGTCATTGGGAAGAACATTTATGTAGCATTAGCATCTGAATTTGTTGGATATTCTTATTTAATTATTGTGTGTATGTCAATGCAATGGTGTGTTTAAAGTGCTTTGAGGATTGGAAAGATATGGTTCTGGATTTTTTTCCACACTTTTTTCACCACTTTTCTTGGATCTTGGCTCGTAAACCAGATGATGGCACATTGCTTGCTTTGACTATCAAACTTTTTGAAGAACATAAATTTCTGGTTGATCATCATAAATAGTGTTTTCTCCCTTACTGTAAGACCTTGTGGAAGAACTTCATGTTAATGGGTTATTTATATGGGTTATCTGCTTCCATTTGATATTTAATCTGATATCTAACTAAGATTGCGGTATCCTTTTACTGCATCTTCCCTCATTTTGCATGCGCAAAAAAGAAATATCCTTTGATTAGATCTTTCTCTCTGTTGAGCTCCTGCCTATACCATCCGTGAATTTTGTTACTATATTGTTGCTATTTGTTCATGCAGTTGAGATTAGTGCCAACAGTAAAACAAAACTAGACCTTGTTATTGGTTTTAGTCCACTTGGTGGTTTTCTTAAATCTGTTGCTTCTAGTTTCCCATAAGTAAGTAATGAGTGTTCTAGATAATAAGAGTAGACAACTGCATTGTACAGTCAATTGTTAGAAATTATGAATGAAACTTTGATTTTATGTAGATGAATCTCATGGTTTGCTATATCATGATGGTTGATGCTCAAGCTAGGTAACAGCCCTCATTCAGATCTGTGCGTACTTGCAGAATTATTTTGGAAATGGCCAAACGTTCCAGGAGAAGAAGCGGAATTGCTTCACAACATTGCAGGTCAACACCATACCCCTTGCCACCCTGTAATAAAACTGATTGCATGCAGCAAAAGAATTGCTCCAAAATATCTGAGAAGAAAGACTGGGAAGATGCCACCTGTTCAGTATGTATGGAATGTCCCCATAATGCTGTTCTCCTGTTGTGTTCCTCACATGAGAAAGGTTGTCGTCCCTACATGTGTGGAACGAGCTTCCGTTATTCCAATTGCCTTGATCGGTACAAGGAGGCGTATACAAAAGTAACTTCTTTCAACAGCCATTCACTTGATAATCAAGCAAGGGATCCATTGTCTCATAGGTCTTCAGAGAATAATGAGGCTATGGAGCTTGCTTGCCCCCTTTGCAGAGGTCAGGTGAAAGGGTGGACAGTGGTGGAACCTGCACGGGAGTATCTCAACGCTAAGAAAAGAAGTTGCATGCAGGATAATTGCTTCTTTATTGGAACATACAAGGAGCTGCGCAAACATGTGAAGACAGAGCACCCTTTGGCTAAGCCACGAGAAGTGGATCCCACTCTAGAACGGAAATGGAGAAGGATGGAGCGTGAACAAGAGAGGGAAGATGCAATCAGTACTGTAAGGTCATCAATGCCAGGAGCTGTGTTCTTTGGTGACTATGTGATAGAAGGGAGTCGTTATGGTATTGATTCAGACGATGAGGATGGTTCTGATGAAGATGCCATGGGCCGGAACGAGGACATCCAGGTGGGTGCAGGTCGGGATTTCATGTCTGTGTTTCTCTTCCTTCAGGCATTTGGTTCTGCTGGTAATATGGGACCGCATAGAGGCATTAGGTGGAATGAGAGAGACTCCAGCCCCTCTTTGAATGGAAGTGCTGTGAGATTGAATCAGGAAAGCACCGTCGATGCTTTTGATTCATCTGACCAAGAAAGCAACAGTGATGACGATGATGAAGTTGGTAATGACAGTGGCACATCACTGGCTAACCGCCTACGTCGTCAAGGTAGAATCGTTTCGGGGCCTACTGGAAGGAGAAGGCGTACAGAGGGAACAACAGAGAGACGTGATAGGGTGTAATGGTGTTTTAAGTAGAATCTGTTGTCATTATTATTATGTACATTATTATATGTACTTAATTAAAATTTTAGGCCGCGCGTAGAGAAGGCTTTAGCTATAGCCTCTTTACTTCTGCCTGAAAATTTACTTCCCACTGATGCTCGTTACTTCGATAGAATTTGGGATAGGACAGCTCAAGAATATCGAGGATCAAATGAATTGTTTGATGTAATTTCTAGTTTGTAACTGCAGATTGATTGCCGTGGATGTTGATCGTTGTAAGCTCCATTGTTCAATATATGCTTGTCGTTTAGTTTCTTTACGGCACTGTATTAATAATTAAGGGGAGAAAAAAGAAAAAATAGAAAAGAGAGAGAAACGGAAAAAAAGATTAAAAAAAGAGTGGCTTGGCCAAAGGGTACCTAGCATTGGGTTTGAGTTGATGCGTATGTCAAATAACGTTTCTGTCGACGACAAATAAGATGACGTATCATTACTGAGAAGTACGTGTCAATCTACGTGTTTGCATTTAGCAGGGGTTAAACCGAAAATGCATAAATTGGTCAAATAAATTTACAGATGATTCATCGTTTTTTTCCACAGACGACCCCTTTCTGCTAAGGGGTGGGTGGGTGGGGTTGTTTCTTGGGAGAGAATAATCTTGAAAAATTACATGTTGGGAAACTAAAGAGATTCCATCTTGTAATTTAGTTACACAATCTTACTGCCAGCCCTTTGTCATGAAGTGGAGGACGCTGTTAGTTCAGCTTTCTTGTCCTCCAAAAGCTTCAACTCATTTCGCCAGCCTTCTAACTTGGCCACCTTCTCCAATTGTTCTGGTATCATGTCTTTCTCCTCGGTCTTCTGCTGCAGAGCTTCTGTCTGCCGAATCTGAGAAGGAAAGTAGCAACATACAATTGGGTTCAATGTTGCATATATCACTAACAAAAAATCAGGCAAAACAAAAAGCTGGCATTGTCACAGCATTTCTTCATCTCAACAAGTAGCATGAAACCACTAGGTAAAGTTTGGCTTCTCCAAAAAACATCTATTTCATCTTATCTGCGTGCCTCATCATACTCTTGTCCCCTTGTTTCTACGTCACAACTATCAAACAGTTGGTTGCAATCACAAAACAATTTTTGCCACATCAAAAGTTTCACATCCACAGTCTTCAGGGACAAGTTCACACAAGTAAAATAAGGACAACCTTCGAGAGCTTGGACAATAACATGGTTTCGGAGCGTTAAGGACCCATAATATGAAATCAACTCCTAGTAGAGATTATAAGGTTATTGTATCTCTGACAGGTGAATCAACTCAGACAAATGTGGCAGGGTAGAATTCAACTAAAAGAAGTTGGAGAAAAAAATGCAAGAAATACTGCCATAAAAATTGCTCTACAACTAGCAGAATATACTCGTACTTTCTTTTTTAGTGCTCGAATCTTCTTATCAATATCTTGGATATGATCCTCTGGAGTTAAACTCTCAGTTGAAGTTGTAGGAGGCGTAGCCAAAGAGGCATTCCCAGAAAGAGAAAGCCCATTCATCTTTGATGAAACCGACTCCATATTCTCTAGAAGATCATTTGAATCTGCAGCAGATGAGGCATCATTTTGCTCTGAACTCTTACCCTTCTCAAGGGCAGCCTGTGACCAATCATATTTGCAGAAGTTAGGAGCGCCTAAATGTAGGAGTGGCACAATTATTAAACAAGGCCTGTAGTGTTCCACATGCAAGCAAAAATGACGAACTCGTACAGGAATCTCTTCACCTATAGCACCAGAATCTAATGCCACAGAGGTACTGACGGGGATTCAGTATGGAAGACGCAAAATTAACTTTGGAAAACACACCAATATTTTCCCAAAATATAACAGAAACCACTTAATTGTACACATGGTGGGTCAAAGATTCCTCGGGATTTCAGGCTCTAGCTTCCGAATATTTCATATTACGAGCAACTAGCATAAGGGCTTTTCATGTACCTCTCATTGTCATTGTAACTGAGACTGAAGATCAGTGATTAAGCCCCCACTTCAACAGACTAATCAGTTATAGCAAATTTGTGATAAGATTTTACTATTTATTAGACAAAGAACCTAAAAAATGAAGATCCAAGTCGCAACTAGCGAAAAAGGGAAGAAATTCTTTGCTGATTAACCTGCTGACGCTTTTCTTTCTTCCTCTCATTCCTCTTAGCCGATTTCGACTTTGGTTTCGGTTCCACCGCCTCATCATAGCCCGGCGGCACCTCTTGCAACGCCGACATCTCCTTTTTCCACTGCCGCCGCCACCACCAACCGCAAATCAATTAATCACGACACTCTCAATCAACAAACAAACACAGCAATTCAAATATCAAATAGAGCACTCACAAGGGCGCCTTTGGATTGGTAAATAGCGACTTCGTCCTGGGGGACATAGCCGGCCCGAATCCGAATGGGCTTGCGGAGAGTACCGTCAGGGCGCCGTGTCGGTGCGAGGATCCTCTCCCCCTCCTTTAGGGTTTTGCCCAGCTCAGCCCCAAACTCCGTCGCACCCTCCAGTTTTCCATTGCCCCTGCCGGCCATCGCTGTCCCTACTACAACTGCTCTCCTGCGCGCAAAAGCTCGAAGGAAGAGTAATAAAATACTAGATTAGCGGGTAATTAGCAAGGATTAAAGATGAAAAGGAGCAAACGATGATTACGGTGGCAGATACCAAGACCAAGCGAGTGACTGAAAGAAACGCCCTTCGTTGGACCGTGGGAGGCTTTAAGAGGTTCGATGGGACGTGAAAGAGCGGTGCCAGAGTACATATGGGCCGGTCCGTCCATTATTCCGGTCTCCTGTGTATAGTCCTTGGGCCAGAGGCCCATTCCACTTTTGTATTCATTGTTTTCAGATCTCTACTTCTATTGGGCGATAATATTCAATTTCATTTTTCATCAACAAAACAGATATATGAGAACTTTTTGTTGTGGTGGGGTTATTACCCCAACCAAGATTGCCCATGTATCATTCAAAATTTGATTATTTTCAAGGTACTTGTTCATTTTTAAGGGCTAAACTTGATAAACAAATATTAATAAAAGTTTATAATAAAGTATGAATTTAGTATTATTTAACAAAATGTTGAATAAGAGAATTCAATCGTGATAAAATAATCTTAACATATTGATTCATTTCATATATTTACATACATATATATATATATATATATATTATTAAGTTGTCCTACATTTTAATCCATTATTTCAAGGGGTTTATATTAGCCATCAAACTATGTGACCAAACTGTGAAAGTGAAAACTACAATAATTTCAGCTTTGTTTGTTTTAATTTTTAAGTGTGTATTTTTTTTTTGCATAATTTTCTTAAAAATTTTAATAAAAATAAAATTGAATAATAGATAAATTCCGGGATTTTATATACACATATACATGTATAACAAAGAGTAATCTAGGAAAAACTAGCAAGACTTCTACTCAGTCGACACCAACCTATTCTTTTCAATGAAATGAACTAAACGTACTAAAGCTGTCTTCATGCTTATCCAGATCACACAATGTCTTCAACAACTCTAAAGTCAGAAGTCGACAAGTTTCTAGAGAAAATGTACCACATCTTTGATACAGTTTAGTTAACTAAGATGACATTCCACTCGGATGGAACCCAGAGGTAGCAGATAACACAGAGCAAGGCAAATGCAAGGATGTCCCACAAAGCCCTGATAATCCAAGCACTCTAATAGCAAACTAATCATAAAACTTGCACTTGCATTTTCTAATAGCAAAGTGAGAACGTACCTCGTCATATTATATGGATAAGGATGTTGAGACAAAAACCAAATGAAAGATGTTGAAATGAGAATGCACCTCATATGCTATCCACACAACTGAAGCAGCAACAGTAAGAGCTAGTGCACTTGAGAATTGTGAATGTATGTCCAATTCGATAGAACTCCTTCCAGCCTGGAGGAGAAAAACACAATCACAATCGGTACATGGAATATGCTAACAAACAGGTGGTCAAACTCGAGGATCCAGCAGACAGCTGAATCATGGGGCGATGTTATAAAAACAACAACCTTTGACTGCGAGACAGGACTGCCTCTAGTGATTTTACCTTCTCCTCCAAACTTGTGACCTCTTCTCAATCATAATTTCAACATCCCGAATCCAGCATAGCTTACTCACACTGCTCCAGTGCATTGGATACTAACAGTACGAAAGATAAAAATGAAACAGCATTCACTTATTCAACAATACAGAAAGCAGCATCAAGAAATCATATGCAGAGAGTGGAGTGTCCGAGGCAACAAACGATGCCTTCGCTAGCAGTGCCGACTTCCCGGAATGGATCGAGGCCTCAATTGATCAAAGCCTGAATTCAGTATCAATAACTTCGGGCAAAACCATTGGAGTTTTTTCAATCACATCAGGCCATTAATCCTGCTGGGCTAAAACGAAAGCCCCTAGGATTCGACCATTAATCCACACAGGCCAAGCTAGTTCCAACTTTTACTTGAGATGCAACAGTAAGGTAGTAATAAAGATCACACCTTATTGCATTTGGTGGGAATCAGATTCTAACAATGTTTAAGTTTGAAAGAAATGTAACTTGATGCGGGGTTGTACTGTTGTGAACGTCTTGGAACTGTACATGTTGCTAATATTTGGCAGCTGAGCGTGAAAAACGTTTCAAAAAGTAAGCATTCAAACAAATCATATGTTTCATGCACTCTGTTTCTAAATACTCCTAATGCTCTTCCTCTTATTCCTTTCCAAAACCAACAATTTAAGTTTGCGATGTCCATTTTTGAAACTGATTTTGTGAGATCGAATGAGATTTAATTTTTTAGGATAAATAGTAAAAAGTTGGGGGTTATTTGATAAGATTAATAATGATTTTGGGCACAGCGTGGGGAATTGTTTGATGTGATAGGTTATTGTGTATATTTGTAAAAATAAAATGACATGATAGTTGAATAAAATATTATTCGTACGATAGATATATTTGTAAAAATTATACAATATATAATAAAACATTATTATTAGTACATTGCATTCGTGACGATGATATAACATATTAATTGTGATAATGATATAAGATGGTAGTTGAATAAAATATTATTAATACACCATGTAAGGAGAGGACAGCCTTGAGGCAAGAATTCTTGAGCACATTGTGTCAAACATTTTACTATTCACTTAGGCGTCTTCCTTTTTAAATTGCTCTTTCATTTTAAATGTATTTTGCTTCACTCATACATGACAAAATTTATAAACACACATGTATATATTACCATTATGAAGAAGAATATGAACGTCTACTTAAAATTAAAAAAACCAAATAAAAGCAATTAATTCCTGCCTCATTATAGCTGTCATTATCCATAACTCCGTGCATGTGTTGCAGTCAAACATTATAGAAAACTCTTAACCACTCAGTTCACAAATTGCATCATCATTGCCTCACAAAACTACATATACACAGCTTACGGATCAGATGGACTTGCACTGGTTATGGGAACCTTAATTAGACAATTAGGATAATCCCAAGCACCCACCCCTCTCGTTTGTAGAATTGGAAGACTCTGCTTTGACCACCCTCATCGTCGTCGAAGCTGCACTATAGGGCTCCATTGCTGTTGAAGAAACTGGTGCTGGTGGTGACAGCAGCATAGCTCCAAGACCAATCTCCTTTTCTCCTACATGCTTGCATTTTTCGTAGATAAAGACATCGTCGTACTTGGGGTACTGTTTGTTTTGACCACACCTTGCTGCTGCTGCTGCAGATAAGCATGAAACCTGTTGGAGCTGATTGATTAATCTCGACGGAGGAGATAGAGTGTGCTGGGGAAGCTTTGATCTCCTTTTCCTCTGAACCTTTCTGGGGTCCAAAACGGATGGATTTGTTACACCTTTTAATAATGTCTGCTCGGAATCTGCAACCATACACATCCTCTTCACAATTAGGTAATGATCTATTAAAATTAGCAACCTAATAATTTTCTTATTTGAATTTAGATGGAAAAATTAAAGTGCAATTCTTGAACATGTGAGAGGGAGGGAGGGAGGGAGAGAGAGAGAGAGAGAGAGGTGTTTTACCCTCTACTTAAGCATACTAAATAGGAAATTAATTTCAAGGGTTTTTTGGCTGTCTATTGTATGTTATGTCTAATTTTGGAAATATGTGTGTGTATTACATTTGATGAAGAAAAAAATAACAGATTAAAAAGCATTTTAATTACCATATTTCTGCCTGATCTGGATCATGTCACCCTCCAAGACTGCAGTAGTTGATGCTCTCAAGCTTGCGCAGAAATGGCTTTGAAGTTCAGTTGCAGCACATTGCTCATCATGCTCATGATCATCACCATCATCATCAGCAACAGCTGGAACCACAACTTTTGGTTTTAACTTTGACTTACTATGAACAACAACTGGGAAGGCTACTCTTGGATTAACATTAGGCTCAAATGCTAAATTTCCAAAGATCATCCCAGCATGACTGACCGTCAAGCCCACCTTATTTTCGTGATGCACCGTCGATGATGATGTGGTGGAGGGACTTATCTGATCAAGAGTTGAATTCCCATCTGATGGGCTGCAATTTTTTGCCCCAACATGATCACTATTTAGCACCAATTGCTTGTGAGGATCTATAGCAACTTTGCTTTTGCTCCCCTTTGATCTGCATGTGCTGCATATTACTGGTTTGGAAGTACGCAGACTTCTCCAAGTTGAGGAACCTGTGCAATTAAATTATTTCGCACAAATTAATGTTGCTGAAGTCATCAGAACTCAGCAAGACTTCATCAATAAATACACATATAGTTTCCTTATTGATTATAGAATATTAGTTTCATGAATTTAGAATTAGGATTAAATAATACTATATATGTGAAAACTACAAAACCAATAACTTCAAAAGGAATCCTGCAAAAGCAAACTATTTCATCTAGCATTCATAGCTACAGACATGCAGGACTACTCGACATACTCAAAACTCTACTTAAACCATAAATTCCTCTAAAAAATGAATATATGCTGAAAATTTAGAATCATAAAAACTTGTCTGAACTAGACAAGTAACAAGTTAATAAAAAATATATATTTCTATTTCCGTACAATAACAAAAATATTTTTAATTAGTGATTATTTGGACATTAGTCACTTGATGTGAAATAGAGGAACATATCCCGTAAAGACAATTGCAAACAATCACACTCACAGCAAAGACTCTTCCTATGTGAAAAGTAGAGCGGAACTCACGTGCAAATCCACATTTGGAACAAGGCCATTGTCTTCTCATAATTTCTGACTCAAATTCAGTGAAGATGAAAAACCCCAACTCAAAATAGACTCTTGAGTGTGTGAAAGAAGTAAATCATCAAAAATCAAATGATCAGAACCATGAAATCATGGTGTAGACGTGTCTGAGGCCATACGGGCATCAGAGAGAAAGCTGATGAGTGGTTTTCCAACTCAGACTGCATTGTGGAAATTAGTGTTGCATATTCTTGAAAAGTTTCAGTCAAACAAACGACAAAAAATGAAAAATCAGGACGCATTAATTCTCATTTACTTTGTTGCATTCGAGGTGAGCTGTATGCTTTGCATTCCTCTTGCAAGGAACAAAAGCAGCCTGCGTGTGTGCACAAGTGTTTGGGTAAAGTGATCTGAGATTATTACAATTACTCTAGTAAGTGAGATATCCTTTTCTCTGTTTGCTACATTTCTCATTAAAAATAGTATAGGGTAACCTCCCTTGTAAGTTAGTGTATGTAATTAATGATGCATTTTTCTCTTTCCCTTTTAACGATACAAAAACCTCCCTTCCATGCTTCATATGTTTACATTTTTCCTTTTTTCTATCTGATTTAAATGGAAATTAATGATAATTAGCTTTTTAAATTTACACTTGACCTTTATTTCTAAATTTCTATGGAAAATGAAGTCCTTAATAATATGCCAAATTTAAAAATATTTTGCTTGTATGAATTAATATTTTAAACCAATCAATTATAAGTATTCAAACTTGGTTTTTTAATTTTTTAACCCAAAAATAAAATTAGGTGTGTACCATAACAAAAAAATTGAGTTGAACTGTTTGTATGACATTATAAATGTTTATTGAAAACTCTAATTAGAAAAAGATTGACGTCTGACTCTTAGAAGATGTTGGTGTAATTAACCCTTAAATATATATATATGATAATTTTCGTAATTTTTTTTGGAGATTTAAGCTTTTAAGGTTTTTTGTTAGTCATCAAGTTCTGAAATTCAGAAGTTTAAAGTTTGCATTAAATTTAATATAACACTAACTAATAAGAAAATTAAAAAATCAAAATAGCTAATAGCTCTCTTTATCAGGAAATATCTTTTTCCATAAGTTGATAACTATACATACGTACCGTCGAATAATTAAGGAGAAATGAAAATAATGACATTGGGCCTCAGTGTGTTGTATCCCTTTTTAAACCTTATAATAAAATATAGCTGCCCATTAAATGTAATTTTCCTGATTAGATATAAGGGTTAACAAACTTTTTTCACACTTTTGCCAAAAACCCAAAAAAAAAAAAGCCCCCCAAAAGACAAAAAATTCTCTTTGGCAGATGAATTCTTCTGTAGAAAGTTAAATGTGAGAGTAAAAAGAGAGAACAGGAAGGCATGCTTTGTCTGAAAATGAGGAGGAAAGCACATCATCTCAAAGGTCTGTTCATTATTTGAAAGATTAAATGGTTTGGTGAATCAGCTGAAGGCTTTGCATTCAGACAAGAAGTTTGGGGACATTTTTTGAAGTCAATGCTGAGTAAGAACAATAGTTGCAACCACCTTATACATGCTTAGCCATCCTTTTATGGCCATTTGCAGTGTGATTTTCTTTATCTACAATAATTTTCTTATCCACGCAACTTTCATTCCACTTCAATCAGAAAAAATTGCTTGAACTAACTTATAAATCGGATCAACATGATTTTTAGTAATTGATTTTCTAGACATAAATTGAAACCCATGACGTTAATATATTTAATCAAAAAAAGCATATGATAATTTGATGAGTGAAAAGTCAGAGATTGAGTGTACATAATTCCTGTATTTTTATATTTGCTTCCTAAACAACCAAGGGTTTGAACCTACGGATACACAAATATATCATTGATGAGTGATTGGTAGGTAGGCCTTCAAGATTTGCTACATGTTTTGATGAGTTTATGTGTTTAAAAATCAATGCAGTGCAGAATTATATTTTTAATGATAAAGTTATATCATTTTTAAAATACGAGGAGAAAAATAAAGAACTCGAAAATGAAAGACGATGCTGGAGGAAAGAAACGCAATAAGTTAAAATTGAGAAGAAAAGAATGAAATAAATGAAAATTTAGGGATGACAGTGAATTTTTTTATTTGCTTCAAAAATTTGTCTTAAGTTCTAAAAATTCCATTCGATATTTCATTCGAATTTATAAATTGATTATTTAAATTTTCAAATTATATACAGTTTTTATTGCATTATTGTCAAAATATAATCTTACAAAACAAATTTCTTTATTAAAATTTCCTAATGTATGATTTTATGAAGAAAACACGCTACTCCTCTTCAAAAAATTAAAAAACACATATAATTCAACAATGTGAGTTCCTAACCCACCACAGGCTATTACATATAGTGTCAGACTTCAAATGGGACAAATTATGGGCCAGTCCTGGGATTTATATTTGGACCAGACTGATTTCAAATTGGTCAATGAATAAACATAAGCGTGCTAACAAAGTAGACTACTCTAATTGAGTTCGGTTAAAATCGAAAAAAATTTTAAGTCTAATTAAACTCAAATCCAAACATGGAAAATTTTCTAAAATTTAAATTCATTGTTTAATTTAAATTTTAACTTGATTTTAAGTTTTATAATTTTTTTAAAAAATTAATTTCAAATTAACACCCCTATCCAAGCCCCTTTCCCAACTTAAAACTTGTTATGGTTCATGTATGATTACAGTCGTCAAAAAAGTTGTGCAATGTAGTTAATTGTAATAAAATATAAAATTATTCAAAAAAATTGCAATTATATTAACATTTTATGAAAAAGAACAAAAAAAGAAAAAGAAAGAAGCTATAGATTAGATAAATTGTGATGAGAATAAAATAAACCAAATGTTAGTAGAGAAAGAAAAAGGAGAAATAAAATAAATAAACTTATCATGTTTTAGTGAATTAATATTATATTAACAAAATTTTATTAATATAGTGATTCATATATACTCAATATAATACTAGCATTTTGCACTATGTTTACATGTACAATTTCAAAATTACTTGTACATAAAATTGTATTAATAAAATATATTGTATATTCATTATTGTAGTTTAATTATATTGTTTGATTAAAATTTTACGTCAAATTTGTCAAAAAAAATGATGCTTGATAAACTGTTCTACTTTTTTTTAAAAATAATACTAATAAAACTATTTAATATTAAAACCATAATATATATAGTTATTACATCTATATAATTATTACATGCATCAACAAAAGACGCATAATATATGTTTTTTTTTTTAATTATTAGTAGTATTTTTGATGTGATAATATACAATTTTATTTTCCGTATGTAGTTAATTACTAAATAGAAAATATAAAAAAGGAAGTGAAGAACTGTACTAGTGTGACAGTAGCCAAATAACTTGAGGGCAAAGCAAATTAAAGGATCATAAAATTATTTCTCATCATGAAATATATACTTATGTTACAAAATAAGGAAAAAAATTAATTAATATCTCGTTATAAATTTAAATGAGAAAAAAATAATAATAAAAGCATGTTTACTCCCCAAGTTAAGATCAATCGGGTACGAAGGTTACCCGACGCAGACCTAAACATGACGCATGGAGGCCCAGATGATGAGGATGAGCTACATTCTCCATGAGATGATGACGATGACGATGATGTTGAGGTGTTCTCGAGGAGAAATTTACGGGGCTAGTTTGACAAGCTGGCCTCCTCCAAAAAATGTCTCTGAATCTTCACCTTGATCAAGTAGTGCCGTAATTCAGTCAGGAATTGTATCGAACACCTAGTGGAGGTGGACAGAATGCCAAACTAACTCTGCAACTTTGCTCCTGAGAAACCCTCCACACAGATGCATAGTTTTACAACAAGAGACACCCAAAAGGGACAAAGATATGAAGCAATAAATTTGTAATGATTAACCACATCAAATCAGTCGAATCACCAATTATATATATCAGACAAAATTGTTTGTTTTAGGTGGGATACGTAAAAGATCTGCGTGCTGACTCTTTGGAATACAAGAGTGTGCTTCTTTTTCTTGAAAGAGGGTGCATGAGCGTGCATGGTGTTTGTACCATCTCTACAGTGGCAGTTCACTTTCCTTGTTAGGGAAAAGTAACATCGCCTTTTCTCTCACAAAATTCACGCTTTCCTGGAAGCTAAAAACACCGAAGAACCACACCTCCTTTACATGATTGTACGTACCTGTGGATGGAAGGGAAAATCGCCGTCTCTTCGCACGCAATTTCAAAAGCGTGAGTTTGTCGAGGTACAATGGGGACAAGCAGGATTTTCTTGGAGATTAATATTGCGCGATGCATGTAGAAAGATTGCAGGTGCACTTGTTTTAGGCCATTGCTGCTTTCATGTGATTTCTTGACTTTGTGCAAAAAGGCACAAATGGACTGCCCTTGTTCCCCACTGGTCACTGTATGAGTTTCGCTGTCAACTTGGTGTCCTAGCATTTAATTTTATACGAAAGCTTAACTTTAGCTTTCAAAATACATCATTCAAGGCTCATACTTTGCTGCATTTTTTGAAAGATTGTTTCCTTCTACTACACCTTCATTTTAGGACACGTTCTTTTCCAAACAGTGGAATTATAATTTAAAAGATTATGTATAGTTTACATAAATTAATTAATTTTTAACCATCATGTTTAATAAATTTAATTATTTAAAGTGATTATATTTATTTATCTATTATAATCATAGTATGTGAATTATTCAATCAATAATATGAAGTTAAATTAGTTTTTTATGTCATTTAAAAAAGAATTTAACATCTTGATTATTTATATAATTTTTAAATAAGATTACTTACCTTACAATTTTAATCAATTAAAAGTAACATTTGATTAACATGAATAAATTAACTATCCCACACAAGCAGTCGGAGTAAACATGTCTTTGAGGAATTGTGATGTGATACCAAACCCGATACTCCGTCAGGTATTTTACCTAGAGAGTTTGAAACTCGAGCAACGTGTTTGGTTCACGAAACTTGTCGATAAAGGAACACGACAATGTCGGAGGAGTATGAACAGCGAGAGAGATCATATCGTGTATCAGGAAAACTTGGAAGCGAGGGAGATTATTCCAAGTGTAATAATAGCTTTGATTATGTAAAATGTTACTTGAACGATAATTGTGAATAATATGCAGTGCGATAGGATATGGCGTGTGCATATGAATATACCCTTATTTTTTGCTCCACGAAAATTTGCATCCATTAAATACCGTCAAATATATAATTTAATTAAATTTTATTTAAATTTTGCTTTATATATACAACCAACTAATTATTATTAAATCGTTACATTTATTTACAATCAAATCAAACCTTGTATGTATACAAATATTTACTCGTATTTATATCTTATAAAATAATCATTATCTAATTATTACTGTATATTTTATGAATATGTTCAAATAAATTAAAATTTTATATCTTCAAAATCTTACGACTATGAATAATGTTCATCCTAATATTTCTTCTACCCAACATCACACTCCACTAAAACCCCTTCCCCAAGCATAGCCGAAGGTCAAATGCAAAATTCAGTGAACTGGCTGGTGCAACCAATGAAAAAGAGGTGGATTCTCGATTTTGTTCCTCTTGCCTTTCACCTTCCCCTGGGTCTCTCCTTATTTCCTCCATTTCAAGGCAAAGACGTTGCTTACTTGTTTGGTTTGTATAGCCAGCGCCAATCTGTTGTGTTCAATAACTAGAAACTGCCTTTAAAACGTCACAAACTATTCAAGAATCTACACTTGAATAACCCAATTTTGTACTCATAAGAATAGAGTAAATACACTCTAATTCATTAAAAGAGAAAATTTCATTCAACCAAAAGCTTGATGATTATAAGAAGGGAAAAAAGAGAGAAATTCTATATTTGGTAGCCACTCTTGGACACTAAGGCGATGTTTGAAACCTAACGTTCAACTCCAATATATCATGTCAAATTTTATACCACCAAATATGTCATTTAAAAACATTTTCATCCAAATTCAAATTTTTTCTCTCTCATATATATAATTAATTAATTTTTAATTATTACACATATTCATAATCAAATCAATATTTATATATATCACATATACACTCATATTTATTTTTATTTATATCTTATAATATAATCATTATTCCTATAAACTATCACACTATCTAGTTTTTATTATTATATTTTTTATACGTATATTCAAATAAATTATATTACTCATCTCGTTACAATATTCCGTCCAAATATATTACTCGTCTCGATACCACCTTTACCAAACAACGTATTCAACTAAAACCCCTCTCCCGAACACAGCCCATCTCTTGCTTCCAAGAATGCCGCATTCCTTGGTAACTAATTAAATGATTTTCTTAGTGATACTTTAATTAATAAATTCAAAACTTGGGTATAAAATATACGTTTAGCCTATTCTCTAAATAAATCCCAAAAAATCTTTATGTTACAAACTAAACTAATGTCCAATCTTAAAATATTTATTTTGTCGTGAAATATGTTGTGAGGTCATCTGCAGCCACATTTCGCGCTTGCCATCACATTTGCATCCGGTCCACGTCAGTGAAATCGGACACAAACTGCTCGTTGGCCTTGCCCGTCTTGTCCATTTTGCCCATATCATCGTCTCCGGCAAAAAATTTCCGGCTGTATTTGTTATAAGAGTTTGACTTGTATTTTTAAATATTTTTATTTTAAAAATTATATAAATAATAATAATAATAATTGCCAGAAAATTTCAAGGCCACGTGCGCATTAAATTTTCTAAAGGCTAAGCATTAATTGGCCAGCCCCAACGTCAATGCGGGAGAGACCATGCCATCTGTCGTGATAAAAGGGAGGCGAATAGTGACGCTAGCTTGAACGATAATTGTGAATAATATATAGTATGGCAATATACATCGTAACTGTGTATAATTATCCTTATTTTGTGTAATTTTCACGAATGAACGTAACACAATATTTTCCTGTCATTAAACACATCAGGTAGAACTTTATATTTTTTTTAAAGGATAAAAATTTATAATAAAATAAAAATGAGTGAAATGAATAAAATGCTAGATAAATAATTTAGTATAATAAAGTAAACATTCAAAATAATTACTTGGAGCACCTTTTCCATTTATAAAAGAAGAATAACGTTTTCCTTTTCCATATTCATATGTAAAGAGTGATATTTTTAGAATAAATAAATCTTAAATTATTAAAATATGCATTTCTTTTTCCATAGACGTGTACACGGTGATTAACACACGTACGCACAAGACAATCATTGTATCAACAATAACTCTATGAAATCTATCATTTTCTTTACTATTTTTATTTTTGCAGGATTATTCAAACTTATATTTTGTTTGCTTTTGATATTTATTTAATCTTAACCTTTCTTTTGCTTTCTCTCAAATTCTCTATCTTTTTTTTTTTTTCCAAATTCTCTTGATATTCCCTTATTTGATTATTTTAAATATCTTTATAGTTTTAAATATTAGATAGTTTTATTTTTATTGATTAAAAACAATAATTTTAAAATTTAGAAAAAAATCATCACATGCATAGAGTGTTCAAAGTTTACTAATAAAAAAATTAAAAAGAAATAGAAAAAGAAAAAGATTTGAAAAATAAAATAATTTAAGGTAAAGACAATTGCAAAATTTTATATTTTATAACAAAAAAGTTTTATTTATAATAATATAGTATAGAACATAGTAATAGTGTATTAGTATTTATATTTAGCTAAATGAATATGTTCGGTCCTTTAATGAAGTGTAATGGATTTAAAAACAAAGTTGTTAATTTAAAATATATAATCAAATTAGTTCCAAATATATATAAATATTCATGATTTTCCATTTTAAATTGGTTCAGCATCGTTCTCCGTTTAATACAAGATTGGGCGTTGCGTTACATTACTTTAAAAACAAACTATATTTAGAATGAGAGTAATATATTGGCATAATTAAATGGAATTTAACTAATGCATTTAAAATCGAGACAACAATATTTGGTACGTTTAATAAATTTAGATACCTAAAATCATGGTCATTTTAATAACGACAATAATAACATTAATTATTGTAGCATAATTAATGTAAATTAATAATAAATAAATAAGTTCCAAAAATTTGAAAGTGCAGGTACATGTAAAATATACAAGTCCAGCTTGAATAATGTAATAATAACATGTAAAATGCCAATTTAGTATATTTTTTTCCATGTCAAAATATATTAAAACCCGTGCATATTGTAATGAATTAACATTAATTAATTAAGATTTTTAATCTCTCTATGATTTATAAATGAAACATATTATAGATTGCTTATAAAAGTAAACGACAAAAGACCATACGCATATTGTTCAAAATCGAAACAACTGCATTTGTTAGATTCAACTGCCAATATTTTAAATTAAAACTAGTTTAACATAATTAAAAGCGAACAATATAAAAATATTCAATACTATAATTTGTATTCATTATATATGTAAAATATATATAATGATGCCTTAATTAACCTAATCTATATTATATTATTAAATATTTGAATTTAATTTGACTACACATTATAGATTTATAATATTATTTTTAATAAATAAATTTACTCAATGACTTTAATAGAGAGGCCAAACGTACTTAAATAAAATTATTAATATACCATTGTCTTTTTATTATACTATACGAAGTTACATACCAACTTGTATTTTGAATTTTTTTATTATTTTTATCACTTTTTTTAACTTATTATATACCATTGTCTGTTTGGAACCTGATTCTGAGGGTAGAAGTATTGTATTTTTTTGTGGGAAGGTTTTATGGATAGTTTTAAAATGATATATGTTTGTGTTTGCTTTGTTTATTCTTGTGCTTTTCTATATATATATATATATATATATATATATATAAGATCATATAATAACTCAATTATATGATAATGTATAGGTAAGATTCTGAATATATGTTTTGTGTGCACCTATATGTGATAATTTTGATTTTAAACAGAGCGAATGCTTAATTTTTGAATAACTGTGAGTACATATAAGACAAGGAAATTCTTTTAAACTAGTAACTTTGGAACACTCTATATGTGTGTAAAATTACATGTATATTATAAAGATTGTATTTTAAATAATAAAAATAATCTTATTTAAAATTAAAAAATAATAATATTTAAAATAAAAAAATAAAGAAAGATGAAAAGATATTGACAGCAAAAAATTGGAAAGAAAATACATATAAAGATAAATTAAAGAAATATAAATCATAAATGCGTGCATTTACATAGTGCAATCAAAAAGAATAAATATGCAATTTTATTTTGTGCAACCAAAATAAGTACAAACTCTTAATATTGCATTATAGATATATTTCATTTTTCGGAGTGTGCTTGTGTGTGTGTGTGTGTGTGTTTAAGGGAACTTAACTTCCAAAATTCAGTCCAAACACTTCCACACCATATTTTACCCTCAAAAATCGTTGCAAACAAAGTGTTGGTGTTTTTTAAAATTTGCAATTATGGGAATGAGATTTATATGAAAGTTTATAATCCAAATAAGGCATCCTTACTTGTTGATTCTGTTAATCTTCGTGTTGATGTAATTGTTTACATCTGTACAGAGGACTTGAGTTTGTATCATTTTTCATAAAGTTCCCATTGTCAAATTTGAGATTCAAAGTTGCAAACATTGATGAATTTTAATTGTACTCATTATATGAAACCTATACCCCTTGAACTTTATCTGATTCTTTTAACATGTGTAAATACTTCAGTTCCTAGTTTGCAGTCGTGTTAACTTGTGCATGCTACATGTTGGATTTATCATGCTTTACTTATGGCTAGGTGCTATTGGAATTTCTGGCTGTTGTTATGCTATATTTGTCTTCCATTGTCACAATTTTAGCATCATAAGTGGGTGAAATTAAGTGGGGCAAAGAATTGTCAAATCTTGGTGCCTGATGAACATATCGAACCATTGTGAGCTGGTTGGTTTGAATCTCTTTCATTTCTCTATGTAAATTTACAATTCATTAACGTATCAAGCATAGATTGGTGAGCATTTCAAACTTGATCTGTTCAGTTAACAAATAGTGATGCAACAAACTTTAAGCCTTTGATCTCTTCTGAGCATAAAATTAGTTTGATTGTGTGTTTTCTTTCATTTTCTTCAGCACTATGGTTCTTTTCTATGGAAGGATTGGTCAGATATCCTTCTTTGTATGCCATTTCACAACCATGAATCATGATACGTCTATTTTTCTTTTTCTGCTGAGACAGGAAATAACACCATTGGCTGGTTCATCCGCTGGTGCCATTGTGTGTGCAGCAATAACATCTGGAGCCAGCATGGAGGAAGCGCTAAAAGCTACCAAGATATTGGCTGAAGACTGTAGGCTTCAAGGAACTGCATTCCGCCTTGGGGTAGGGAATTTCACCTGTCACTGGGATCATGCAAGATTTAAAAAATTTTGATTGAATGATCAGTTAACACAAGAATAAAGAGATGAAATTGATTATGTGTGATTGAAAGAAATATCATGAAGCATAAAGACACGGGACAAGCTAAAACTTATTATAGCAAAGCAAAATCTTTATTATATTAGTGTAAATGTGCTTAGGTTTGACATAAAATAAGCAGTTGAAAGGCATGTTGCTCTTTCTTTTGTCCTACTTTGTAATGCGTGGAATTTCAAGTACTTTATAAACCAGAATTTTCCTTTTGACCCAGGCTGTTCTTAGAGACACGCTGGACCAGTTTCTGCCAGATGATATTCATATCAGGTCCAGTGGAAGAGTTTGTCGTTGGTGACTTGTCTTTTCCACAGCACTATACATCGTCAAATTTCTGTTTGTGCGTTGTTTATGTTTGTTATTTGGAGGCAGTCTGAAGTTGCAAAGACTTGTAGAAGTTAATAGATTTGGAGAAATTTTAACTTGTAGTCCAACAGGGTCGGGGAGGGCGTTCTTGTCTTTTGGGAGAGGCGTCCCCGTTGTCCACTGCAGTGCAGCACGGGATTCTCTAAGAACTTGTCACCTTGTTCTTAATGACCTGTAGTATTTAGCATTGCTTAGTCTCCTTTTACTGTATTGTTCCATGGATAGTATGTAATGTAATGGTCTTTAGCATGTTAAACTGTTTGCCATTTGTTAAGTAGTGAGACATAATATGGCACGAGTAGATTGTATTTCTCTTCTTAGTATGGTGCCTATTATCAATTTTCTTACTTGTAGACAGCATTTTCATTTGTAAAAAGGGGCTCCTTGGCGTGTCCATGAAAAAGATCATGTTAGCTTATGGAGAAGTGTGTTCAGTGTACTCGAAATTTGTCTTTCAAGGAGCTGATTTAGTCATTCCTTTCCATGCAAGAAGCAAGTTACCTAAGGGAAAATAATATGCACCGGGTCTGATAGAATTTTGTGGTTCCGTTTCAGTTGCAGTAACGCAGATTCATTGGTGGCCCAAGGGTTTACTGGTGGACCAATTTGACTCTAAATAAGATCTGATCGATGCAGTGTTCGCATCCTCTTTTATTGCAGGGTAAACATCCTCCGCTTTACATACTAACTCTTACCACGTTAGATTGGAAAACATGTCCGAGCTTAAAAGCAAATTTAATGCAGATACTTTGATCCAAGGCCAGCAACAATGTTTCGCAACCATTTTTGTGTTGACGGGGCTTTGACATTGTTTATCCCGCCGACTTCTGCGGCACAGACAGTATGTCTTGTTGAAAGAGGCCCATCAACTGGACCTCAGCGTTACTTCTACATTTTCTAGTAGAAGCAGCTATGATATTTTGTAGTCCAAAAGTGTCACATTCCTTGGTTGTTACCAGTTCTGGATGATATTGTCTTACATGTTCTTGCATATGAATTTAGATGTAAATAAGGCTCCGATATGTTGCAGGTACGTGTCTGTGCATTTCCTGCAAGTAGTTTAGGATTGCAAGGAATCGGAATTTGCCCAGATTGTAACCGGGAAAGCAGGGTGAGTAGCCGAGAGGTAATACTGCAGACTTGCTGTGATTTCCCAGTTTCTGTTAGAACAACAAATCTCGACACTTTTTCTTACTTCCGGCTCTTAAAATGGGCACTTGAGCCTGCAGCAGACGATGTTCTCGATAAGCTTTTCAAGTTTGGATATGCAGATGCAGCTGTCTGGGCTGAGGAGAACCCAGTGGACAAATTTGTTCAAGATGACATAGCTTGCCTTGAATATGGCTCAGCCACAGTAGCAATCCAGAAAGATTGGAGAAGTCATTGGGAAAAATTGCATTGATCCTAGAACATGCTTATTGCTACTTCTTGTTGGCATGCTTGTACAGGAAGATTAATGTAGAACATAGATAAAATGTAGCAAACTCTGAATGAATATGGGAAAGGGGAGGAATCAAGATATGTAAGAATACTGAGTTCAAACTACGGGCTTTGGATTTTGACAACGAACAACATTTTATCGCATTTTCTCTTCCTCCAAGTTCGTAGTTAATCCCTTCTCTCTGCTCTCTCCATCCCACAATTTATCTGTCATTTCTTTGATAAAGCCGCCATTGAAATGAAGCACTTGGAACAACAATTTTATAAAAATGGAGGAACCTATGATCGCAACTGGCAAAGCATGTTAATTAACAAAGTCACCAAGAAGTTGCAGGTAGCAATATTAGTTAGAATCTTTCACAATAAGGCAACATTGGAGTGCTTACTACAGTTCCTTGGAGTGCATCTGGTCATCGGTCGAAGGCTTGTTCAGTTGGGGAAACTCCAGAATCAACGAGTTCGTAATTTACATGCTTAAACTCATTACCAGCCTCTTTTCCAGTTTGCAAGTAGAGAGAGGGTTTCAATTCTAGAGAGTCGGCCAAGAGTGTTTCCGACTTTTTCGACCCACATCGCTCATAACAAAGTGAAACGCCAGAGACACGCACTATAAGTTGGGCCGCCTAAGACGTGCAAAAGCATACCTTTCTCGGCCTTTTGGCTAAGATCAAGTGTAGTATCTGTTCTTATCAGTTTAATATCTGATACGTGGGCCATAGGTCCACACGATATTAAATGAATTTTTAAAGGGGGAAGGTGCATTAAGGTAGCTTGCTGCCTGGATCTTCAAGCGTCGCCCGTGCGTCGCACTACTGTGCGGGCCAGGCGCACCCCACTAATCAAGTTCCAATTTTTAAGGAAGGTTGAATTTTTGGGGCCAGGAGTGGATGTATGTAAGCCCGAAGGAGGTGATAGGTTACTGAGTTTTTACTTGGTGGGTTTCTGAGAGCCCCGGTTCACCAACGTATATCTGCAGATATAGCAAGTTCGTTCTCTCTCTTTCGTAATATAATGGTAATTTATATCACAAAATTATACACAACAAAAGGTTATAATTCGTGGCTCGACTTTTCGTAATTATTCCAATTTTAATTCTTGAGGTAAAATTGCAGTATTCGGAAGTGCAAGTCAATGAAAAACACCAATCAGAATCAGAAAATTGAATTGATGAAACCTCATGTTCATTTTATTAAGACAATAAATAAGAACGAGTAGTTAGAAGCACACAAAGCAAGTGTGCAAAATAAATATTGAGATACACGATAATGAATGGTTTTATACATTGGATTACTAAAAAAGATTGAACTAATCAAATAATTATAAACATGTATAAAAAATAAGATGACAAGGAAGATTCTGACGGTAAAAGAACGCCATTACGTTTGGAACCGAATTTTTTATCCAAAAATTTCCTCTCAAATTTCAAATTACTAAACACACTATTCACCAAAATTTTTATCCGAATTCAATCTTACATATATGTAATTAATTAATTATTTATCAATCACTACACTTATTCAAATCAATACCAATATATGTCATACGAAGTACTCATATTTATTTTTATTTACACCCTAAAAATTAATATTATCCTTATATACTTTCACATCATTCAATTATTTATATATTTTTTATAATGTATTCAAATGCATCAAAGTTTTCTTTCCAATCAAAACTTTACAATCAAATATATTATTCTCTTATTGCAATTCCTACCAAATATTATATCTGACAAGAACTCCTCTCTCAAACATAGCCCATGTTACTCAATTGCACCTAAATTAAAAAAGTAATTACTTAAGTACTTTATAATTATCATAAGTCAAAATGATGTGTTTTCCAACATAGGTTCAATGTGGCATTTTGATGAGCCACCCACTCACGGACCAAAAATGGTGAATATGTATGTGTGCGTATATGTCTTTGTGCTCATGGTTTGCCAAATAGGGTAATAATCCATAAATTGAGAGATTGTTGGATGTCAAAAACTTGAGCCTACCCACATTTTCTTGGCAAAAGGCAGGGTTCAACTAAATGAAAATTGCCCTCGTGAAATAATAAGAAATCAACTTTGGAAAATGAAAGATCCATGGGAGGTTAAGCTCTTATTGAATCAAGAAAATTTTATGTATATATTGCTCCTACAAATTACATAAATTGCAGTTTGAAAATACAGATATGTAGGTTATGTTTGGGGTTTTTTTTTTTTTTTTTATGTGGGTGTCTTTAGATATATATTTTTTTCTAAATTATATAAAAATAAATAGATATAGATTTTTTAAAAATCCAATGATTGTAATATGTCTAAAGAAAGAAAACAAACATAATCATATTATTTTAAAACCTAAAACCAGTTGGTCATGGTGTAATCATTTTATGGAATAAATGAGAAGTGACGTGGGGACGAAAGAAGTGAAAGGCTCCTGAATTCTTCAATTAATTACTTTAAATTAAAAATAAAAATGAATATAATTTTAGGTGTAGTTGTGTAATATATATTTATATTTTCATGTATAACATTTTTAGTATTTAATGTATTTATTAGTAATTTATAATATTTGTTGATGCATGTAAATTTACAAAATTAATAAATTTATTTTAATATAGTAAAATATAAGACATTTCCAATAGTACAGAAATGAGTAAAACCATGAGAGCAGGATAAATGAATATTTTTAATTCTCAATAGAATAATAATTTTTTAATAATTAATTATACTAATCGTATGAATAAAAATGAGTTTGGGCATCACAATTTCATTCATATCTCATTCATACACACCAATAATATCATTATTGATACAGCAAAAGCATACGCTACACAGATTTTATTAAACCATCAACATGGTGTTATCTATACTATTTATTATAAAGTAATTAACTTTGGTAATAAATATTTTCTAAAATACCATTTTTATATAATCTACTACAACCACTACAATCCGTCCAATAAACAATGATCTATGCCATATTATTGAGGATATAATTTCATTTTTGTATAATTTGAAATTACGCTAATATTCTTATTTTAATTTCATTTATCTCTATCTTTTTATTCATTACTTTACTTTTAGCTTATTTTTATTTTTATTTTGTCTCAAAAATTTCTTGTTTCCTTTTATTTTAAATATTCTTTATACTTTTATTTGAAATAATTTTATTTTATTAGTTATAAACGGAAATTTCATTACCTATAAATAATTTTACACATATAAAATATGCTTTTCCTAATGCTATTTATTTAGGTCTTAACCCATAAAAATAGTTATAACAACCACCATAACAACAACACTTTTTGGTTATTTAATATGTTTTCATATATGCTCTAACTGTGTTTAGTCATTTCAAATTTTCTTTTTATATTAATTAATGAATATTACTTAAAGTTCAAGAAAATAACTTGTTTCTGTCTAATATTTTTTATACATTATCTTTCCTACATTTGCAATTATTTATTTTAAGTTTTTTTTCTCACTCTATGCACATATATTGATACACAATAAACACACACAAGAGCACATCATAATAAAACCATTAAAATTTTCATATTATGTTCGCAGACAACCCTAAAAAATTAATAACATGATTAGAGAACAATATCAAATTCATAATAGCATGGTCAAATAAAATTAAAAATTTAATAATGGTTATATTTTTCCAAATCATTGTGCATATTTACTCATTTTATCTTACTTTACAATTTTTCCATGACATTTTCAAAAAAAAAAATCCTAATATTTATTGACTCCAAACATACTCTAAAACCAGAACAATCCACACAGGCAGTTTCTTGCCTTAACCCAGAAAAGACAGCAATTGAATAACACAGCCGTTGCAAGATAAGTAAATATTTTTAAAGATAATCATTTATACGCAGTTTCAGAGTTTTGCAAACATACAGTAAGAGTTAGCTCCCTCTGCTTAAGCCCTCCTTGCAGATGTTGAGAAAAAAACACCTGTGTTTGTTCCTTCTAAAATCTGCAAAGAAAGCAAGCATTCAACCTCTTCATGGTCAGCTGTGTTGATGTTTCATTCCCTTAGGGAAAGAAACATCCTGAAGATGAGTTCCATGCAATGTCAGCATCGAAGACGAGGCCTGCCACTTTTTGGCTTTGACCTGCAACTCTCCAACTCCATGTACAAATTGTAAGCTTGTCACATTCGCTTTCCTCTTCATAGCCAAAACTGTTCGCAGATTTCAAACATGTCCAGAGACACCACTTGGTGCACACACATCCATGGTAATACATCTAAATGAGGAGAAGCACTGCAATGAGTCCAAGTAAGTTGAACCATCGAGTCCGCAGAGTGCCTGCTGCGGAATTGCATAATCTGTTAGTCTAATAATCAAATGCAACCAGACTGGACTATGGATCAGATGCATGAGATGTAACCACACTATAACCTAGCCCGGAGTATTGAAGAAAGTTTAAATATACAACAGACAAATCTGAGAGTTGCTAACCAAACCAACCCCCACCAAAGCAAGACAGAAACCCAAGGATGGAGAGAACATGCACGCACGCATGCCCAAAAACAAATACACCAAATACATAACTCATCAGTTTTCACACTATTTATAAAACACTCACACGAAAAAGAAAACCATCAGACATTGTTCTTTCTAAATAACAGATTTCAAACAAAGTGGCGGGGTTTTCTGTCTCTTAAAAAGCAATTTTGACATGCTACATCATCGTCCACTGTCAATTTTTTCCCAGAAAATACAGATTACTTTGGAGGGTTTCGGCATGTTTCATTATCTAACAAAAGAACTGAAACAGAGATTACGAACTTTAAAGTCCATAAACTATCATGATGCATCGAGTATGGCCCTGCCAATCCTATTTCCTATTTGGATGGCATTACACATACATAAGGCACCCAATGAGAAATGAGGAGCACTACTTTTCCTGTATGCTTCATCAAAAACAACAAAAGAAAAGGAAAAAAATTCAAGGTTCTATATTACAATTTGATTACTATAAAATGAGAATGTGAACAATTAAAGAGCAACAAAGACCTACTAAGGGAATCATCTATATCAACTTCGCAAATACTAAGCTTTGAAGCACATCAGATTTTCAAGCATTCACTTACATGACCAGGGTGAATCACTTGGCAACATCTGACGCAAAGGACCTGCTTGAGGTGACTGCGTAAAGGGAGGAGATGATATAGCAGGAGGCATGTTATCAGGATGAGAAGTTGGAGAAGGTCCTCGTGGATCAGTGGACCCACCATATGGAATGTCATGAGCAACTGAGGGTTTAGGCGAATAAGCCCTCGGAGGAATAGAATGGTGAGGCAGGTTCGATGGACTGGGTGGGTGCAAAGTTTGGCTTGCTTCAGATGGTGCTGGAGCATAACAGTTAGGGCCAGGTGGTGTTGAATAATGAAAGTTAGGCGGCAAGGCTGGAGGAGAAGACGGTTCCAGAGATGGACCATAATCAAAAATCTGCTCGGGAGATGGAGCTGGAGATGGTGAAAGAGATGGACTTTGTGCATCAAGTGAATGATTTAGAAATGATGACAAGCTAATTTCCTTAACTTTACCAAATACAGAATGATCAAGACCAAGATTTTCAGCAGAACCAGCAATTATTTGAGCTAATTGTTTCAATCTCTCTGGACGCAGGGTTCCTATATCAGAAACAACTGAAGCTTCAACTGTAACTGGGGGATCTATGGTTGAACCATCCTTGTTCATTACCTGTATGTACACCATCTGCTCCAAAAAAGGACAAAAAATCTTGGCAAGCAGCAAATGGATAAATCAAACAGAAATCAACATTCCATTGCTAAAATATTAAAAAGAGAAGTTCAACATCATCAATTATAAGAGTATAGTCATATACGTATTTTAGTAGTTCAGATTTTTCAGTTTAAAACCACAGATGCACCTCATCTATAATCCCAATGCTACTAGCAGGTGGCAAGCAGCTTTTGTCCAGTTAGACATGTCTCTCAGAATTAGTGAACTACTTTATAACTTACACAACACTTTCAAGACACAAATTCATCCGTGTAAAATTAAAAAAAAAATAGATATCTCAGTGAAACAATATTAAGCAAAGATGAAGAAGAATTGGCTATAACAGTAAATGAAGCACACTGTGCATCACCTATTGCCCAACCTCATACAACACTCACATTATAATTTCTAGAGTTCTATATAGAGAAAAGCATTAGCAAAAAAGCATAGCATAGATACGTAAAGGAAGTATCACATACTAGTTTATTTACCTCATTGAGCATTAGATGTAATCCCAATTTTAGCTGTTCCTTCAGCTCCAGAAGAATATCCTTTATTTCAAAAATTGAACTGTTGAGGGTAAAATTAAAAAGGACTTGAGGTATTGGCAAGATCCAACCAGATTGTTCATGTGTTATGGTGATCCCACCAGGAAATTGCAAAATCTCAAATGAAGAAGTGTCTCCAAAAAGTGAGGAATCCACTGTCAAATTGTATTGTTGAAGAAAAATATCTACTAAAGATGACTTTAGCAGACTTAAGGATGCAGGATTTATTGTATTATTAATTGGATAAGGAAGGAAGCCAAAGACCACGTCAGTCCAGTTAGACTTGCCTTCCTGATGCATGGATAGGACAGCTACCTGTTGAAAATAGTGATTGAGCAAATCACCCTTCCCTCTAAATCGATGATAGAAATTGCTAGAATTATATAAAACATAACTTGGTCAAACCTTTGAGGAAGGGACACCTATCTCTCCACTGAGATCATATTCTAGTCTTGCAATGTAAGGAACAAGCTCTTTAACTGGTTTGTTAAGCCTGAAGAATGCTTGAACAGTTGCTGACATAACAGTAAGAACACAAGAACATCAATTAAAACATCCAAAGCAGGAGCAAAAAGCAATGGTTTTGTTTGTTTTTTAATTTTGGTGTGTGTTTTTAAGTGTTTTTGTCTCGAAAATTTTGTAAAAGTAAGAGAGAGAAAAGATAAAAAAATGGTAATAATTGAGTGTGTTTTTTGATAGTAGATAATTTTAAAACAAACATAGCCTATATTTGTGGTGATTGTAAATATATCAACACCCCAATCATTTCCATTGCTATTGTACTTCTATTAGCTTAAACCATGAACATCAACAGTTCTTTTCACAATTCTGTGAAAATTCATATCCAACAATAGAAGGGAAAAGAAACCATTGCTAAGCAATGAGGATATAAAAACATAGTCCACATAATGTCTCATTAAAATTCAAGGATGGTCTTATCTCAAAATTACGGACAATCATCTAAATTCAAAAATTGGAAACTGTCCAACACCAACAACAAAATCTAACGCAGAAGACAGCATTGGGCAGAATGATGCAACTACTGCAAACAATGCACATGAACTCATGGAACAAGAAGTATCTCCCCGTCTACTTGGAATATCAGTCTAGTTACTCTGTTAGCCTTAGCTTATTCCTAGTCTCTCAAGTGAATGAAGATGAGATGCCTTCGACATTTAACTCATAACAATTTCCAAACTCCTAAAAGATATAATTAAAAGTCAGTCCTATGTCTTAAATTATCACACTTGTATTCTAGTAACTTCATTGAGTAAGTTAAAGCAGATTTAGCCCGAAACCACTTATCTACTAGGGAGAAATTTGTTCAAATTGTCTCTAGAAGTAATTGACATTTATCACTGCTTCTGCTTTGGCTAACGCAACAACTGAAGAAAACTAGTGGTTTTTTCATATCTTTGTAAAACAAATAAACCAGCAATTACAATTTGAAAGAATGACATCATACATATCTTAAACACTCAACCAAAGTATGCACACGATTATATTGTAAATAGTCATGAGTTTGCTCAGCTAGAGTTTACCTACCAAAGGCCAACTTAATTAGGAATTCACCATCAAATTCGATATTATAACGTAATCTAGTATATAAACAGGAAAAAAAATCTGATCAATTAGAAACAGACTGTTCGTAACATCTACAGTCCGTAACCTAACGGCAAAAAGGTAATTTCAAAATTTAAACAGCAAAAACATCCCATAACTTAATTTTTTATAGGGAAGTCGGAACAACACGAAACTAGTCCCCAATTAGTACCCGAAAAAAAAAATTCTAAGAGAAGCGTACTCAAACTGACACCGCTGGTTGGGGGAGAAAAAAAATCACGACCCCTTCGTTAAAAAAAGAAAGGAAAAGGTAAAAATAAACACGGTCCTACTACTAACTGCAGGTCCTGAAGTATTTGAAATCACCAGACAAACGCCAAGTCGAGAAAATCCAAACCAAAAAGAAAAATAAACAATAAACCATTTGATGAACCCTAACCACAAGACCACGCAACAATAGAACCTCAAAAGAAAACCCCCAAAAAATCAATCAACAACTAAATTTGAATGAAAAGAATAAGATAAACAAATTTACCACTGCGCTTGATGGAGTCTTTGGCATCAAACCCAGGGTGCCTGTGCCAAAAAGGAAGAACCCAAGATACAGCAAAAAGAAAAGCGGCGACGCTGAGTGTCAAAACGGCGGCGCACTTGAAGTTGATGTGCCTGGAAACATCCACAGAACGTCTCCGGCCATCAAGTGTTCCAGAAACCTGCTGCTGCACAACCGGCAGTGGCTGATTATCGACTTTCCCCATTCCGACCACAGCATCTGACTCCGCACAAAGAGAGTTTTTGGCTCTCTAGGAATTCGATGTGCGCATGTGCATCAGCATGTGGTGAAACTGAAAGAGGGACGAATGAGGACTTCGATTTGCTTGCTTCGTCGTTTCTGCCCGAGAGCAATGGACCAGTGTGCGTGCTGACCTCTCTCCGCGCACGTTAGAGTCGACCCTTTATATTTTCTTTTGGTCTGATTCAGGGGAGATTGTTTGATATTGTAAACGTTGTGTGGCCAACTCTGAAAATCCATACAATATTATTAAAATTATGGTTCTCTTTTAATTGTATTAAATAAAATTTTAAATATATATATATATATTTGTATGTATGTATTTAACTTAATTTATATTATATTTATGTTTATCTCTTTTGATAATAATTTATGATAAAGAGTATACAAATAGCTAGTTTAATTTATTTAAATTTTAGTGTAAATATAGAAAATTTACATCATGATCTTTTTAAAATACATTATATTATAATATTATAGTTAACATTATACTTTTTATTGCATAACATGTGTCCATCAACGGTACATAATCTTAATATTTTGATAGTGTGACATTAAGAAAATAAAAGTCGTTAACTCTCAATTTAAATTAAAAATATGATGAGTTGATTGATATTAGTTAATAAATTGAGACTGTAGTGATTGGTTGATATCAAAGTTAATTATTCTTAAAAGTATTTGAGAAAAATTATTAAAAACTAAATAGAGGTTTGACAATAATATAATAGTGTAAATAGCATTTTTTAAATCAGAAAGTAAGGTTTCTTTCTTGAGTAAAATTATTAAAGTATGACGTAATTTTGATCGATTTCTAATTTATAAAATGCTATTTACACTATTATATTATTGTCTTGCCGTTGGCCGTACAAGATTGTGAGTATGTGCAGATAATTAAATGTTAGGCCATGTTTGGAAGGGATGTTCGGATAAATAGTATTTTTGAAATGAATATCTAGTGAAATAAATAGTATTATTTATTTGAATTTTTTTATCTATAAATATTAAAAATATAAGTATTTTTGAAATGAATATTTGGTGAAATGAATAGTATTATTTATTTAAATTTTTTATCTTTAAATATATATATATATATTAATAATTGAATTATGTGATAGTATATATAAATAATAATTAGTTTATATGGTATAAAAATATATAAATATACGTGTTTATATGTGTATATGTGTATGTGTGTTAATTTGATTGTAAATAGATGTACTGATTAAAAAATAATTAATTAATTATATATCTAATTGAGAAAATTTTTTAATTTGAATTTGAACAATAATTATATGGTGTAACATATTTGAACACGTAAAGTGTGATATTATAATGGGGTATTTAAAATGAGGCAACAAACTATGTGACAAAATTGTATAAAAGTCATTTTCTTTATAATAAATTAATCTCATCTAAATATGATAGAAACTTAAGATGAGAATCAAATAATAAAAAAAAATTATTTTAATTGCAAATATGATTTTTTTCAATTCAAAACAAATACAAGATTGTCATAAATAAAAAAATAAAAAAATCACCTACTTATAGCACGTACTTATATTCTATTACATGACATCCTCAATTATTCTTAAATTATGTATCAACGGTAACCACTCAAAATAATAATAATTAAAAAAAAATGCAAAACACTAACGAGACCATAGTATTTTATATATTTTTTTAAATACACGGTGTCCATAGAATATCGCCAATAATAAAGAAGCATGCTTATAAATATATCCTTCTCCATCGTACAATTTACAATTTTCAAAATATTTTTATTGAAAATTATTAAAACATGAGCATAAAGATGATTTCATTATAACAATAATGAAATTTCCACATTTATCACTCACCCAATAACTATTTCCTTTATTCTTCCATCAAATTTTCATTTTTCTCTACTCTACTCAGCAATTAGTTTTTACTCCTCTCTAATATCAAATTGTAAACTTTTGATTTGATCAAAAATAGCATTTTATTAAAATTTGATAAATTCTATCTAAGAAATACAACAAAATTATAAAATTCTTCATGTTCTATTTTTTTCCACACACGGAATGCGTCTTTAACTCTAACTTTTTTCTTAAGTTATTATTTTATGTTTATTTTTTTCTCATTTTTTTTCTTTTTTCAAATTCCTTTAAACTTTCTTTTTATACTTTAATTTTAAGTATTATTATTTTTATTATTAAAAAAACTTTATAATTTGTAAATAAAGTTTGACACACGTAGGTATGCAACTTTTACTAATTACAATAAATTGAAATTTCTTTACATTTTACATCCTTTTATTTCTCACTTTTCTCCTAGCTTATTATTTTGTGTGTATTTTCTCTCTCACTTTCTTTCATTTTTAAATTCTTTCAAACTTTCTTTTATACTTTAATTTTAAATATTTTTATTTCTTATTATAATATAAAATAAAATAACTTTATAATTTACAAATAAATTTGCATATGCATAGAATATGTGATTTTTATTAGTATTGTTTTATTAAGTTAATAAGACTTTTCACTATTCTTTGAACTTATTATTTTCTCCTTCGATTTTTCGACTTTTCAATTACTTTTGAACCTTTTTTGTACTTTAAATTTAAATAATTTTAATTCCTTGAAATAAAATAAATTTATAATTTATAAATAAATTTAGACAGCCTTACAGCGTGTAACTTTTATACTAATTACAGTAAATTGAAAAAGTGTAGCTTGTGCAATGCCTTGTGAAAGCTGTGGGTAAAAAATGAGAAAAAGGTACATTGTGACTTTAAAGTTAATTAAGCTAATGTAACGAAATGAAAATAAAATTTTGATTTCATAGGTAAGTTATCATGACTTTCTGTCAAGGTTCATAAAAACTTATGTACGTGGATGCAATAAATTTTGATTTATTACAATTTATTTTGTGAAAATAATGAAATATATATTTAATTTAATAATTCAACTCTGTTGTAAATGGAATTTACAATGACATTATAGCCAATGTTTTATATTTATAATTTCTACTTTCTGTGCAATTTTGTTTATCTGTAACTAAATTAATGTGTCCAATTGAAAAAATATATGTGTGTTAAATTAACACCACCAACACCATATGTTTTAAATAATAAAAATTTTGAAATGTTGAGAACAAAATTGGTAGAGTGTAATTAGGCCAGTTTTGTCAAATTTAAAAGATAATTAGTGAAATCAAATATATGTGGCAAACTCAAAATAAAGTTTCTTACAAATTAGGAAAATTTGATAAGCGATCTTCAACAAGTCACGTCATTGATGGATTCAATGTTTATTTGTGTCTGTGTGGCCCATAAAAATTTCACTTTACAATCTTATATTTTTCCTTTTTGTCTTCTAGTGTTTTATTTATTTTAAATTTTACTATATATAATTAATGGTGTTTTAAAATTAATAAATGTAACTTAACAATTTTAATATTCTAAACTAAACATCAATTTTTATTTTTATTTTTTTATTTTTGAGATTAAGCAACAGCTAAGTTAATGGATTTTCTCGTATAAATTAAATTGTGCTTACACAAAATCCAGAAATGTAGTATTTTCAATTATAACAAAAATCCTAAGATTTTGATAATTTATAATTAGTAGAGAGTAGTCGTTGCAATTTTATCAAATTTTACTAGTAACAAGTGGACGCTTGATACATGTGAACATAAATTTTAAACATAATTAATTATATATGTATAAATATAAATCCGTGCTTTTTTATATGAACATTTTGAATTATATGCATACGTACATTTAGTTTATAATTTATTATCTAACTAAAAGAGTATAAAATATAGATTGATGCGTTAAATTGTATCGAAAATGTATACAAACCGACACAAAAAGGACCAAACTTTAAGAGAAAAAATTAAATAAAAATAAATTAAATGAAATTTAAGTGAAAAGGACAAAAAGAGATTTAAAAAGTGAGGAGAAAAAGCAATAATAAATAAAAGAGATGTAATTTAATCTTTCTAATTTAAATAGCAATATATATATATATATATATATATATAGCCATAACAGATAATATAAATTTATATTATTAATGCATGTATTTTAGTAAATTTGTTAATATGACTAAATGTAGTTACTCTAAGGTTCCACAGTTAACATATAACTAGTAAAGTGGCACATTGACACTTTGTTCATAAGATTGAGAAAAGAAAGATGCTTTTAGATTTAATTTTTATGTATACCAAATTATTACTCATATGCATAATTTATTAATATCTGGTTTCATTTTCTTTGAGTGTCTTCGGACTGCACTATTCGTGAACTTATTGTTCCATCAAAGTTATGAAATAAGACATCAATTTCTTAATAATATCAACATTTTTGAGTGTATGATGGATTTCTTTGAAAAACATTGGGGTCTGTAAATGATGTGCTCTACCAACTGAATTATATCCTTTAGTACAAAATTATAGGAAATGTTTGTTTTGCTTCATAATATAAATAAATACACACTACAATTATTATATATTTCAAATTATATTTCTTTCTCTATTTTACTTTTATACATTTTTTAATAAAATACACAAAAATACAGACTTAAAAGCATGAACAAACATAATTTCGAGTAATAAGAAATATAGACAAATGAATTTCAAGAAAAAAAAAAACCTTCGTGGAAAAAACCTGATGTATATAGTGTGGAATGAGTTAAAAGAAAATAGAAAGAAAAAAGTATAGAAAAGGGAAAAATAAAATAAAAAATCGTTGTATAATTTTATAATACGTAACTAAAAAATTTTCTTTTAATGATAATATAAACACATAGCATAAGTAACGGTGTGCTAAAAATTATATTTGAGTGTGTTTAATCTTTTTAATTAAAGACAATATTGTAAATTTACTGTACACAACCAAATTAATTTCAAACTTTAAACAATACTATCAAGAGTAGAACATTCTGCGTATATTTATTTATAAATTATAAAATTATTGTATTTTAAATACTATAAATAAAGTTATTTTAAAAATTTGAAGTATAAAAGATACACACAACAAATTAAAAAAAATATATTAAAAGGGTCTAAAGTGATAGAAATTTAAGAGAAACATAATTAAGATAATAAGTTAAAAGATAAGAGAGAAAAAGAATGATAAAAGAAATAGAAATATTAAAATGAAGATAATTATATAATTTCGTATCATCTAACTGTAAAATTTTATTAACTTAATAATATGGTACAAATAGTACCGGTGACGTGTTTGATGCGAGTGGAAAATAATTAAAACGTAAAGTATACACAATTAGTATAATAATAAATGATATTAATTACATATAATCAGATTTTAATAAATAAATATGAATTAATGGAATTTACCAAATATTGTAAAACCTTTTTTTTTTTCGTCAAATCAAAATTCAACAATTTCAAATTTGAGATAAATGAAAAGGCAGTGACAGAAATTGCTAAAGAACATGAGAGAAAAAGAAATCGAGAATTTTTGTGATTGATGTTTGGGGAAAGTCAAAAGGCAACTGGACAAGAGGACAAATTGAAAGGGAAATTGATGAAAAAACAAACAGAGAAGTAATTTGGTAGAATAAACGTCGAAATTTAGTCATCATTATAAATCATTATTTTTCCTATATTATTATACTTTAATATAGGTTTGACTTTTTTTTATAAAAGTATTTTTGAAATTATACATCTTGCAACAAAAAAAGAAAAATGCCTTTATACATAATATAACAATATAATATAGATAGATATAAATAGCTAATTAAGAAAATCAAATATACACACAACAGATTTGTGACGAAGAAAATTTAGAAAATTTTCATGAGAAGATCATCAGTAAAATCAAACATATGACGCATTTAAAATTTGATTTTTCCATTAACACAATAATGTTTGCCAATAAATTTTTTCACTGCTATATCTTTTTTTTTTTTTGGGTCCTATTTATATCTTTTAATTTTTCTTTAGTTTAAATTTGAAAATTTTTTAAAAATGGTAGTTGAATCACAACTACAATTAACAAATTCAAATAAGCAAATTCAGCATTTCAACCAAAATATCAACTTCTTTCTTTTCTCCATTTTGATAATTTCTCAATACACAGTGGCTTAATGATAGATAAATTAATGACTTTGATTGCACAACTTTTTTATACTAAATTAAATACGCATCAATCAATAAAATACTCTTAACAGCATAAAAATAAAAATAATAAATTTTAACAGTTGGTCAAAATCAACCCAATTATATATGCTGGTAAAAGTCAAACCCTCAACATTTGTGCAACAAAAATTTCATAAATTATAAATTTATTTATTTTAAAAAATATAAACAAAATTATTTAAAGTAATAAAAGTGTAAAATATTTAAAGAAAAAAAAATAAGCAAATGAAGTCAAAAAGGATAAAATTTGAGGGAAAATATAAATAAAAAAATTTAAAAAAATAAAAATAAGATTAATTGTACAATTTCACTCTATACAAACAAGATTTAACTTATATTCTTGATAATATAATATAAATTAGAAAAGTGGCATGCCCTATATATGTCCAAATTTATTTATAAATTATAGTATTATTGTATTTTAAATAAAAAAAATTATTAAAACTCAAAGTATACAAAATATTCAAAATAAAGAAAAGATAGTATGAATTTGAATTATGTTTGTTTTGCTTTACAAACTCAAAAAATATACATTACAGTCATTATAGATTTTAAATTTTATCTTTTTTATCTTATTTTTACATACTTTTTAAAAAAATACACCAAAAACGGACACTTAAAAAATAAACAAACATAACTTAGTTTCATAATAGTATAATTATAAATATCTTGAATGTAAGATAAGTAATGGTATATTATCAATCATATTTAAATGTGTTTGGTTTTATTATCTAATTAAATCTAATGGTATAAATTGAATAATTAAGAGTACTGTTGTATATTTATAATGCACGATTAAATTACTTGCAAAATTTTAATACTATAGGCAACAGCAGATATCAACACTGTTTAATCAAGGACAGTAGTGTAAATTTACACTTTAAAACCAAAATACCCTCAACATAGTACAAAGAAAATTATTAAAAGTACAAAAAAGTATTCAAATAACCAAATAGAGAAAAATAAAATAAAAAATTATAAAGAAAACAAGTTGAGAGAAAACACACAAATAAATTTTAAAAGATGATAGAAAAAATAAAAAATAAAAACATAAATATAAATAATGGTGCGATTTCATATTTTACAATTAAATTAATTTATATCCTTAACAATATATTTAAATGGCCTACGCTACAATATTGGAGATCGGGTTTTCTTTGAAAACCTTGACTCATTTTGATAATATATATTTTATGTGATCTAACTTAGTTACAATGTCATATCTGTGATGAATATAACAATTTAAATAAAAAGTTATAAATGTAAAAGTTTAATTTTAATAATTGCATTTTTTAAAGTTAAACAAAATATATATTATGTTGCGCTCTTTTAATTGATATGTTCTTTTTAATTATGGAATTTTAATTTTTTAAAATGTTGTTAGTTGATTTTTTTAATATATGAGTATAAGAGTCTAGCTAAATTATTGAAGAATATACTACAAGTTATTTTTGCACAAATCACTCATAATTTAATATAGCATATTAAGGAATATGTTTCGTGGATCAAACAAATTGTTATTTTTGAAAATTAGATTCAATGTAGAAAATTATGTCGCAATATTTAAGGAATATATTGTAGACATATAAAATAAATAAATAAATGAATAAAATATCACATAAAATTAAATAAAGAAATTGAAATACGAATTAAATAATTTTATTTTAGAATTTTAAAACAAATACACTTTTCTTAATAAATAATTAATCAATCAAATCAAACGGCGACAAATGGCACAATCCGGTAAGAAGGCAATAAATAATGAAGAGGGCCAATCAGAAGGCGACAAGTGGCGCAGTCTAGCAAGAGGCCAACAACCCCAGCCAATCAGAACGCTCCACGTCAGCAGGTTAGGTGGCTACATTATCTCTCCTACAACTATAAATAGGGGTCAAAACCTCACAACAAAAAACAACAAGCCAAGGAGAAGAAGAGAAGACACAAAATCCTCTCAAGGCGTTCAAGAACATTCAAGGCGTTCTTCGTCAAGTTTAAAAAGTTCATCTCCAAATTCAAGGCGTTCTTCGTCAACCGTCCTCAAATCCAACGTTCGATCCGAAGTCAGGACGCCAAGCTCGAAGATCAACGTTAATTGAAGAAATCAACAAATTTCAAGGAAGATCAAGCACAAGCCCTTCTCTTGAAGATACTCCAAATTAAAGCCACAGCTTCGATCCTAAACCCAAATTTAAGGCGTTCTTCGTCAACGGTCCTCAAATCCAACGTTCGATCCGAAGTCAGGGCGCCAATCTCGAAGATCAGCGTTAATTGAAGAAATTTACAAGTTTCAAGGGAGATCAAGCACAAGCCCTTTCCTTGAAGATACGTCAAATCACATCTTTGGAGGAAGAATCAGAGGACTAAATTAGAGAACAGAGCCCGCATCAAATTCATTTGATTCAAGTTGTAATCGATTTGTACAAATTTCTTGTTAGTGGAAATCCAAGAGCAAGATTTTGTCCTACAAAGTTTTGGCACGCCCAGTGGGATCTCTCTACCTCTCATCTCTTCCTTCCTCATAGTTTCAAGTGGACTACAAGCTTCGAACAAATCATCATGGCCAGCAACAAGGGAAAAGCTGTCAAAGCCGCTACCTCAGCCGCCAGTGAAACCGCCACAAAGAACGTCGGGGTCATCACTAGGAGTTTGGCAAGGAAAGCAACACGCTCAGAACCAGCCCCCCTCCATGAAGATGTCAACAACCCACTCCTCACGAGCAAAAATAATGAGGACGACTCAGCACCTTCGAGCCCTCACTCTGACGCTTCATCTGCTTCCAATGACGCCCCAGTCATGACGACTAATGCCTCGAGCTTGGAAGATCAGATCGCCGCATTGACCAAAGTCATTGAAGGGCTAGCCAAACATGTCCAAGAGCAAGATGCTCGGATCTCAAGGGTGATGGACAAAGTGGACAAAGCCGAAACCAGTCAAATAGCAGAAAAGGCACTCGAAGTCCCTGACGGAGTTGAAGTATCTACCAAGCAACCAGCCAATGACCATCAGGAGTCTGTAGCCAAAGAGCTTCAACTATCCTCGGGCGGTTCGATTCCTATTGATCAACTTAAAGACTTCATTGAAGGTACCATCAAGAACAAGCTCGAAGGAGGCACGAAATCGACTCTGGCATACGCCAAGCCCTACTCAGCAAGGATTGACAGCCTGAAAATGCCAACGGGCTATCAGCCTCCTAAATTCCAACAATTCGATGGCAAAGGGAACCCGAAACAGCATGTGGCACACTTCATAGAAACATGCAATGACGCTGGAACATATGGAGATCTTCTGGTCAAACAGTTCGTCCGCTCGTTAAAGGGAAACGCGTTCGACTGGTACACTGACCTCGAACCCAGATCCATCGATAGCTGGGAAGAAATGGAGTATGAGTTCCTCAACCGCTTCTACAGTACAAGGCGGACTGTCAGCATGATTGAGCTCACCAACGCCCGTCAGTGGAAAGAGGAGCCGGTCATTGACTACATCAATCGGTGGAGGAATCTAAGTCTAAACTGCAAAGATAGACTTTCCGAGACTTCGGGCATCGAAATGTGTATACAAGGAATGCACTGGGGGCTGCGGTATATCCTTCAAGGGATTCGGCCTAAAACTTTTGAAGAACTGGCCACACGAGCTCACGATATGGAACTAAGTATTGCTGCAAGTGGTATCGACGCGCCACCTGTTTCAGAGTTCCGCAAGGCGAGAGACGAACAAGAAATAAAAATAGGGGGCAAGCCTCCCTTTAAAGCTCCAGCAAGGGAGTCCATGGCAATACACGCCAAGCCCGTTCCAGTCAAAGGAAAGGAGAAGGCTGATGAAAAGAAAGAAGCCCCACAAAAGCCAAGAAGGCCAACGCTAAAAGAGATGCAGGCCAAATCCTATCCCTTCCTTGATTCAGACGTCCCCGGAATCTTCGACGACTTGTTAAAGGCCAACCTCATTGAGCTCCCCGAAATGAAAAGGCCGGCGGAAGCTGGGAAGACTGACGATCCCAAATACTGCAAATACCACCGCTTGGTTGGGCACCCTATTCATGACTGCTTCATATTTAAAGAAAAAATCATGGAGCTTGCCCACCAGGGAAAAATCACATTGGAAGATGATAGTGCGAACGTTAACGCTACCACCTCTAATGACCAAATGAAGCAAGCCCATGGAAACGACCACTCCTTGGACAAAGCCAGTTGCTCCCACAAGAGAGGCCAACCTTCTGAAAATTGTATGACTGCAGTGATCTTCACAGACGAAGATCTGATGTTGGGATCCCAACCCCATAACAGACCGTTGTTCGTAACTGGTTACGTTCACGAGCAAAGGATCAACAGGATGCTGATCGATGGTGGCTCAGCGGTTAACATCTTGCCACTACGAACACTGAGAGAGTTGGGAATCCCGACCTATGAGCTTTCAAATAGTCACTTAATGATCCAAGGGTTCAATCAAGGGGGGCAAAGGGCCCTAGGCACTCTAAGGTTGAGCTTGCTCATAGATGACATGGAGTCGACCACTTTGTTCCACGTCATCGACGCTAGGACATCATACAACCTACTCCTCGGACGGCCATGGCTCCACAAAAACGGGGTAGTCCCTTCCACTTGGCACCAATGCTTCAAATATTGCTGCAATGGTGTCGTCAAAAGCGTCCTGGGTGATTGCAAGCCATTCACCGAAGCTGAATCCCTTTTTGCTAACGCAAAATATTACTTGAATAAAACCAAAGCTCCAGAGGTTAGCAGCTCCCAGCAAAACGACAAGACGAGAGGTGCTCCACCAGAGAAAGACGAAGCCGACGAAGTGTGTCCCAAGAATCGTCCAAATAAGACGCCAGAAATTCATGATGCTTTAAGGGGCTTGACACTGCCTATAACTCAAATTGACAGCAGCATACTTGCCCAACCACCTGAAGGGATTATAAAGGAACGTCCTGAGGCTCGAGAATTACGGACTGCCAAAGGTTTCGGCCCCAAGGCATACAAACTCCTCGTCAAAGCAGGGTACAATCCGCAAGAAGAGTTGCCATTGGGAAAACTCCCGCAAAAGTCTAGGGACCAAAACCCACGAGCCGGACTCGGATACGAACAGCCAAAGGGTCCTGTGCGCATCGCCATAAGAAGAGCCCTTACCAACAATGTAAGGAGAGCTTCCACTAACAACACCACAGTGGAGGACTGCTCTTCGAAAATTGAAAAGAAGCCAGTACGAGTGTCAGTCTTCAAAAGACTTGGCTCGTCTCAGAAGCGAAAATGCTGGAAAATATATAATGGAGCTGCTGAGGCACCAAAGCTCGAGGAAAAGCTCCACAGCTGAATCCCCTCTGACATGAAAAGAAAAACGGACTTGGTTATGTCATGTGGCAAAGTCCTCAAAGCCAAGTTCCAAATGGTTGTCTTCACCAAAACTCAAACTGAAAAGGACGATGATAGAGACAATGTTGGTTCACCCAACCACACTCCTGGCCCGCAAGAGTATAAACTGTGAACGGCATTTACTTCTTGCAAATTTAAGAAGTTCTGAACTACGTTTTGACTTGATCCCGTTTTTGGGTACGTAGGCAGCTTAGATATCCTCTAAGTTCAGTCACAAATCACGCTTTGACAGCCGCCATTGGGGGCATTTGCAAAAGAAGCAGCAGCAAACGGTGGAGCAAAAGATCACATTTTATTGATAAGACCAGATGTTAACCAAAGAAATACATCAAGGTCCAGAGAATTGAAAAGAAATGATCCTGATAAAAGCTAGGTAAAAGGGTTCAAACCCTCTAGCTCATCTTTGGCCGTCACTAGCTCCTCCTCAACAATACGCAAGGCCGCAGTAGCTCCCTCATCTGAAGGCTTCATGGATTATAAGATAACTACCTCCCTATGAATCTCTCCAACTTCGGCCGCTGTCTCTCATAAGAACCCTGCTCAGCATCGAAGTGCTAAAGCTCTTTGGCCCCCTAGCTTCCTGGTCTAGAGCCTCCCGAAGCCGGCTACCAGAGTCTTCAACTGATGGGCTAAAAATCAAAGACCTAAAAGTTCAAGTCTAGCCAGTACACGTGGGCAAAGATCAAGCCTGGTACTCAAAGGCCCATAAATTGAAGCCTAGTCGGTACGCGTGGGCTAAAATCAAGCCTGGTACTCAAAGGCCCAAAATTGAAGCCTAGCCGGTACCGTGGGCTAGATCAAGCCTGTACTCAAAGGCCCAAAAATTCAAGCTAGACGGTAACAACAACGTGGGCTAAGATCAACTTGGTACTCAAAGGCCAAAAGTTCAAGCTAGCCGGTACACGTGGGCTAAGATCAAGCCTGTACTCGAAGGTCCAAAAGTTCACCTAGTCGGTACACGTGTTAAGATCAAAGCCTGCGCTAGTACACGTGGGCTAAAGATCAACTCCAAAGGCCCAAAAATTCAACCTAGCCGGTAACGTGGGCTTAGATCAAGCCTGGTACTCAAGGTCCAAAAGTTCAAGCCTAGACGGTACACGTGGGCTAAAAATAAGCCTGGTACTCAAAGGCTCAAAAATTCAAACCTAGCCGGTACAACGTGGGCTAAGATCAAGCCTGGTATCAAAGGCCCAAAAGGTTCAAGCCTACCGGTACACGTGGGCTAAAATCAAACTTGAAATAAAAAAAAAAAAAAACCCTGAAAACACAGCCTCCCCCAGAATCAGTACCAAGTGCGGTATCAAGTGCAGCCCTTTTTTTTTTTTTTCAAAACACAAAATCTACAACAAACCAAGCCTTGTCCTTAAAAAAAAAAAACTGGTCGCCAAACAGGGCCTTAGCCCCAAAGCCGAACTCACACCCAAACACAGCCTTTCCTTGGACTCCCCAATCAGCATCAAATGCCGCCCGCTTCCCAACGCGTGAAAATCTGCACCAAATGCTTCCCCACGCGTGAACATCCGAGGCAGACGTCGTTCTCCTTCTTCTCCAAGTACCGCCGCAGCATCTCCTCCTCCAAGCGACGCCGCAGCATCTCCTTTCCCAGGTGCCGCCGCGACCACTGCTCCGGCATCTCCTTCTCCGAGCGCTGCCGCATCAGCCTGCCAGCAACTCCCCCCATCAAGCGACGCCGCATCTGCCGCTCCAGCGTTCCCTTCACCAGGCACCGCCACGCATCACCTCTGCAGCATTTCCCCCGCCACTCGCACTACCGACGACCACAGCGTGTAGAAACCAGCACTGCCAGACGTCGTCGCATCTCCTCCCCGCGCACCGACGCGACCACCCGCGTGCGCATACCCACAACCACCAGTGTTCAATCGCCATGCCGCAAGTCCAGCCACGCCATCACTGCCCGAAACGTCCGCCACTGGAAGGATATCAACTGGAAACACGTCACACAGCGTCGGCAACTCCTCGCCTACCAAACCAGCTCCGCCCAGCCTGTCGCGCCACCACTCGTCGGCTGCAGCATCGCGCGGCCGGACAGAACGCAGCAAACGCAGCGTGACTGGGCCACACATGCTACGCGCCCCCCAACGCGACCTCGATGTAGCCACCGACGCTTACTCATAGCGCAGCCACCGCAGCACCGCAGGGCAGGGAAGAACGCGGCGAAACGCTGCAAGATCGCCCGCAGGTCCAGCGCCTCGCGCCTCCACCGGCGACCCTAGCCTCCGCTGCCATCTGACGCGGCCCAGCTCCCACGCCCGCACAGCCGCGCAGCCGAGCGACACCCAGCACCACCCAACGCGACCGACCGCTCGCGCACGAACCCAACTGCCCGTCACCACCGCCGCGCTCGACTCGTTGGTTGCACCACACGCACCTGCGACCCAGTAGCCATCGCCGCCGCAGCTGGTTCAAGTCAGAAAGGAAATCGTCGAAAACCGCAACAAGGAAGAGATCGCTGTTCTGCCCTGCAGCATTTAAAAAAAAAAAAAACTGAAGAAAAGAGGAGAGACAGCAACGCAACAACTCACCCTTCCAAACGAGCTTTCAGGTGGGAAATCAGAAGATCGATGCAACATAAATGGAAGGACCGGCCACATCGGAAAACATTCAGAAACATTGGGAATCGACATGCGCAGTTTCCTGCGAAATGATAAATAATAATGGCAAAAAAAAAAAATACATGCACACATATATACGTATATATATACATACGAAAAATACAAATATAATAATAATAATAAGATTAAAAAAATATATATATATATAATCAAAGCTCATAAATAAACAAATGAAATAGAATAAATAATAAAACTTGAATAAATAAATAAACAAAATCGAGACTCGTTCATTCAAAAAGTAAATTTTTCATGAACAAGTCTCGAGGGGGCATTTTGTAGACATATAAAATAAATAAATAAATGAATAAAATATCACATAAAATTGAATAAAGAAATTGAAATACGAATTAAATAATTTTATTTTAGAATTTTAAAACAAATACACTTTTCTTAATAAATAATTAATCAATCAAATCAAACGGCGACAAATGGCACAATCCGGTAAGAAGGCAATAAATAATGAAGAGGGCCAATCAGAAGGCGACAAGTGGCGCAGTCTAGCAAGAGGCCAACAACCCCAGCCAATCAGAACGCTCCACGTCAGCAGGTTAGGTGGCTACATTATCTCTCCTACAATTATAAATAGGGGTCAAAACCTCACAACAAAAAACAACAAGCCAAGGAGAAGAAGAGAAGACACAAAATCCTCTCAAGGCGTTCAAGAACATTCAAGGTGTTCTTCGTCAAGTTTAAAAAGTTCATCTCCAAATTCAAGGCGTTCTTCGTCAACCGTCCTCAAATCCAACGTTCGATCCGAAGTCAGGACGCCAAGCTCGAAGATCAACGTTAATTGAAGAAATCAACAAATTTCAAGGAAGATCAAGCACAAGCCCTTCTCTTGAAGATACTCCAAATTAAAGCCACAGCTTCGATCCTAAACCCAAATTTAAGGCGTTCTTCGTCAACGGTCCTCAAATCCAACGTTCGATCCGAAGTCAGGGCGCCAATCTCGAAGATCAGCGTTAATTGAAGAAATTTACAAGTTTCAAGGGAGATCAAGCACAAGCCCTTTCCTTGAAGATACGTCAAATCACATTTTTGGAGGAAGAATCAGAGGACTAAATTAGAGAACAGAGCCCGCATCAAATTCATTTGATTCAAGTTGTAATCGATTTGTACAAATTTCTTGTTAGTGGAAATCCAAGAGCAAGATTTTGTCCTACATATATATTTATATTATATATTCAAAATATGGATATAAAATTAGTAGCACAGTGAACAACTATTAAAATATTCATAATTCTTTACATACTCTTGGTTTTTTTTAAATCTCTACATATTCAGTTTTCATTCATTTTATTGACCTATATCAATTTCAAATTTTTTTTATTTTTGAAAATAATTTTTATTTCTTTTATCATTTTATAAAATTTTCAAATAAAAAATAATGTAAAGATATTTTATTTAAATAAAACACACACACACGGCCCCCGAGAAAGAAAAAAGAAAGAATAAAAAGATAAAGAAAAAATATTTTTCCATTATAAATTTAATATATATATATATATTTCAGTTTTTTTTTTGTCTTTTCTTGCGATTAAAAAATTACTCCATGCTCCGTGAATAACTAGTTCAGTTAGCCAGTTAGGAACTACAAAATGAATTATTTTTATTTAATATCGACAATAAATAATTACTCATACATTTTTACTCAAATAATGACGTATTAATTATATTAATTTTTATACTAATTAGTTCTGTAATTTTAAAATATTATCAATATTTTTTAATTTTTAATTAAATCATCTCACTCACACGCATACACACACACACACACTAGAATTTGGGTGGATGAAATTTGAAATTGAGTCAGTGATCGAGCGAAACAACACGTGTTTAATATTATCATCAACACGTGTGGGACCATTACACGGGGAATCCATTATGCATACGATTTTATCAGTAATCATTAGGATAAAGTGTTATTATTACTTTGAGGCCACGTTTATTTTGATTGATAACATTTATGTTAATTAATGCTGATCACAATATATTAATCAAAAGGTAAATTAATGATGTGTTTAGCAAGTTTAACAATTTAAATCGACTGTTTTTGCTTTCAGAAAAATACCTTAATTGCAATAATTTTTTAAAAAGCTATTTATTTTTTTATTTCTTACTTGGCCTCTTACATGAATCAAGGTCAAAATATTTTAAACTTGACATTCTCTCAATAAAATTAAATTATTTTAAATTGTATCTAATTCTTTTTTGCATTTGTTGAAATCATGAGATTACATTTAGAGAGTGCTAGAGTGAGTTTATAAGTTTTTTGAAATAAATTTTTTATAAGATATTTAGAAATTATAAGTTTTTTAAAAATATTTAGTAATTTTTTTTTAAAAAAAGAGTCCATAAATTTCACAAAATTTTTAATGTTATAAAAATGTGAGTGATAATTTGATTAATTATTGGACTCAAAATAGATTTTTTTCCTCAAACTATCAAGTGGGTCAGAAGAGTTGATAGACAAAACTATTGTCTAATGATTCTATGATTACCTGCTCCGTATAAAACGACATTGTCTTATCTGGACATAATAATTATCATGCTCTAATAACTGAACAAGCCTAAAGGATTATAAATATGATAATTAGTAATTAGGTCAAAATCGAGCATAATTATCTAAATAAACTAATAATATTTTTAAAAATAAATTTTTATGTAATTTACGAAATAAGAGAAAAAGTAACTTAAAAAAAAACCAGATTAAATTTGAGAGAAGAGGTTGAAAAGAATAAATAAGTTAAAAAAGACAACAAAAATAAAAAATAAAAAATAAAAAATAATGAAGACATAAAGGCATTTTGGTAATTTAACTTTTGGTCATCAAAGAACTGGTCTACATTATACGTCATACAAATATGCGGTGTTGAAAAATGGAAGTTGACATAATTCCAATGTCAGTGTAGAATTTGTTGTGTTGCGTGTGGAGGTAGAGTTCCTGTCTGGCTTCTTCACTGAAGGTGGAATCCGTTAAACGTATGTAGGAGTAATTTAATCTTGAAAATTTTGAGGGAATTTGTCCAGATGCTGTGTTAATCAGTTTTGTTAGACTTCGTTCGGGAAATTTGGTCTTTTTTGCGCGTTTGCTGATTGCAGGAATGCTAGATTAACTACAATTATGCGTTGCTTTACTATGAAATAGGTGAGATAGCTTTCTGGGGTTTCTGGATAAAAATGTTTAAATGTATTTTTTGGTCCTTTATCTTGTTGCAGTTTATTGGACTGAACGTCAAGTGTTTGATGATATTACTCGGTAATGGTAATGGAGTCCTTGCGTATGGTCTTAACACATTTTGCCCCTACTGAGTAATGCTAGGGATGTGGCATCTTGCATTCAGCGCCTTATTTGAGGAGCATAAATTTTTGTCAAAATATCTTTGACAGGTGAATGTCTTGAAAGCAGCTGAACTAGTGGAACTTGGGGTTTATTGCCCACTTTCGACTTCTGGCCTTGCACCATGGCCATCTATGACAGGGCCTTGTTTGAAAAACCTTGAGCTCCAATTCGATAAATTAACTGAGCACGTGACTTTTGCTGCAATTCCCTCAAAGTTCGATTGCATTGGGGCTTTGTGTATTTGGAGTCACTTAGACTACGGGGAGTGTTGATGGTTTATCCTCCGAAGTGGAGCGTTTTTTATAGGCTCAAAAATCTTGAAATAACTGATGCTCGGTTGGCGGACCGTGCGCTCGGTGCTTGTCCTAATTTGCCCCACCTGTTGCTTCTTGGTTGTGAAGGGCTAAGGTCTATTTCAATAGAGAGAATCCGCATCTTCGGCAGTATAAACTGGGTACAATCTTAAATATGGGGGCTGCACCTGCTCGCTTATTATCAATTCATCAAAGCTTGAATCCCTTGAGGTACAAGGTTGTAGCGATATCAGGGTTTATGAAACTCAATGCTCAACTTATGTCTCCATTGCCAATATTCAGGTACTTCTCTATTGCTTCTAGGTGGTCTAAATTTGTTTTCTGTTTGTCATAATAAATGTTCTCCGATATTCATTGATCTCTGTTAGAATGAGCTGCCATATTTCCAGATTACAGCTCGCCTAGGCTTAGCCGAGCAGCTCAGCTCATGTGAGCCCATAATGAGTTGAGTTTGAACATAGTTTCTTAACTCAATCCTCATCAAGCTACCCAGCTCGAATACTTCCATCAAATTTATATTACAAGTAATTTTCCAACTAGGCGTTTTGTTTGATGGTATGGTTATTGTTAATGGTAGAAGACCGACTTGAGTTTAAATGCTAGGCAGTGTGATCTGTATTCTTTGTGTATTCTTTTCATTCTTATATGCATCTCTTAAGAAACACTTTAAATAAGCATTGAGTTTAGTAGTAAAAATTTTGTTAAATGTTTGGTATGTCAAGAGTTCAACTCCTACCTTTTTTTTTCCTCTTAATAGATTGAGCTTGAGTATTTAGCTTAGTGTCATGGATTTATTTATTGAAATAAGCATTTAGTTAAGTGGTAAGAATTATGTTAAATATTTGGGATGTCAAGAGTTCGAGTCCTACAATGTTTAGAACGCTTTGTTTAAAAAAAAAAAAAAATTGATTGAGCTTGAGCTCAGATTTATCTTCAAGCTCCAGTTCCATAAATATTTTGCGAGTCAAGCTCAAGTTTTGATTCAAGTCATTCTCTACCCCACATAGGAGTTCCGTTCTATTATGCTTTTGTTGTTGGTGAATACTTTCTTGTTTATTTATTTCTCAAATTGCAGGTGGGCGTCAAAATAACATTGATGCCGAACAGAGCTTGAGTACCTTCAATACGGTGATAACGTATGCAACAAATCTAAGGAAGATGAGGAGCAACTTCAGAAGCAGTGCAGATGCAGATGCTTTATCGGAGGATATTTGCCGGTTGTAGAGACATGAATCATGAGATTGTTTCAATAGAATAGAAACTATGCATTCACCCTTTTGGGGTTGTTGAAACGGACCATTCTTAGTAGTCTTCCATCAACGTTTACTTCTGTTGACATTGTCATGAAATGCAATATTGCACAAACAAGAAGTATTTGCTGTGAGCCACCATGTTTCATAATCTCTTCAGATGAGGTTTCTACATTGTATCTTGTGAACAAGTGATGCAATACAAATCAATGGTGTGGCAGTACAATCTTTTGATCTGATTAGGCCGAAGATTCCAGCCCTTGTGTGAACATTAGGTCATCTTTTATCTAGTGAAGCAGATAAGCAACTTAGCATGTCATAAATTAGCAATGATGACAGGGTGACAGCTAGAACAGATAATCACTTGACAAGGCTTATGCCAGCCCCAGAGGACAAAAGATAGTTGGAGTTTCAAACCAACAATGTTTGCAAGAGTTCCCCAAACTGCTGTTACATGCATCGGTTACAATGCCACAAGATGCAACATAGCCCAGTGGGTTGGGGAAGCTTGATATTACATATAGGCATCTTAAACTACTGCAGTAGGTCTTCATAATTCAAAGAAATGAAACAATTTTATCTGTGTCGGTGAACAAGTTACCACTTTGATAACAAAATTTCCTAGCGAAGGATAAGTAACATAACTAAAAGATGAAAAAAACTATATGAAACGAAGAACCAAACTAGATCAAATACATCTAAATTGATTTTATAATTAAATCAGCTTTTTCTTTTGGAAATATCTCTTTAAGTGCAATAGCTGGGCTACCGAAACCAGAATGCAGACGCCTAATGAAATAATACTGAACCAAGCAACTCGACCATTTGTTGATTCGCTTACAATCCGCATCTCTGCTTCTCTGCAAAGACAAATACACAGAATTGGAATCTTCCAAAATCAAGATCAGGCAGTTAAGAAACAAAGAGACAGTGAACTCAAACAGGAACATTAGACCTGCTCCTGAGATATAAAAGATTTTCGTGGATGGCCTCCACTGCTTCTTCAAGCTTTCTTAGCTCAAGTTCAACACCCTGCTCAAGATCCAAAATAAGCAAATCATTTCTAGATTTCCACAATTGACTCCATGAGATTCAAAATTTATCTGATTTCCTTATTTTTGCCTTATCATTCCCTACAACAGACTTCTCTAACCATCCCTAACATGCGTTGGATTGATATAGCACCAAATCATGCAAACCTGAGGTGAAATGACTGAAGTGATAAACACAACAAGCTTAAAAGGAGCTTCTGGCATAAATGTCTGCCCACCCGCACCTCCTCGACATTTGTTTTCTCAAAGAGGGTAATAAGTTGCAGCTGAAAATAGCCTATGTTTAAAGGCCTCACCTCAATTTTCTCTTTTCTTGCAACTGATTCCCAGTCTTTAGCTCCAATACCTGTCTTCCACATTAAATCAATGTTTATATCACCGCCTCCCGAATTCCGCCCATCAACAAAGAAACAAGTGATATAATTTCCGGCTTCACTTGTGGTAAATGCAAATTGCCCATGTGTGACATTTTCCTTGTTATGGAGAGTATTTCCATATGGAGAAGTGACCTACAGCAGGTGCACAGAATCATATTAGTAGCATTTAAGTGCAAGAAATGCATAGGCCCACTCTTTGTAAGTACTCATATTTCACAATTTTCGTCATGTTCCTCCAGCAACAAGAGGATTACTGGGGAGCATTGGCCTAATTTAAAAGATAAAATCACACTGCATATACAGAAAAATAGAAAGCATTCAACCACGCCAAAGACGCATAAAACGTGAAATGTTAACTAAGATATTGTCACATTCTCGGTCAACATCCTATTCAGCGCCATGTTTCCATGTTCTAATTTATCTCCGGATACTGGAAGCTATGCTCTTCAATTCAGTAAGCATGAATTCCTTCCCCAAGCCCGTGGAGCATGGTTCAACAATTTTTTTCTTGCTCAAGCTCGTATGCACTTCTGTGCCTAAGTAAAGCGGCTTAAGGTGCCAAACAAAAAACAAATTGTCAAAAACATCTCTGTTATAATTACTACTCTGTATGAAACTCTTGCGTACCCATAACCCATCCGATGGCAACAAAACACTAAAATGAACTTTGGCAAATCTACTTCTTTCTCATCACTACAGTCAAACTGTGGATGGATCCAATAAAAAAAAACAGAAAGAATATACGTCCTTTGTATTTCCTTCTTTGATCCTGATTCCTGGTTCCAATTGCATTCTGATTTCAAATTATGCTGTTATTACATATTCGAATGCAAGGGATAACATATAGGAGGCGAGGACGGACGGACCTTATGAGTAATCAAATATATGCAATGGAGTGGACGGAATGGGAAACTAACAGTGGGATCAAGAACAGAGAGAGTGTGTATGCTTCCTCTAAGAATTTACCACCCCATGGGTGGCGCCTCATGTGGATTCGGACTATAGGAATCAAACTGCCTTTCCCACAATCTCCCTCTCACAATTATGCACTCACTGAATCAGAAGGCAATAATATTTCATATCCGTCCATTTTTTCATGATCAATCTTTCTCAAAGTGAAAGAGAATCAGCTAATCCCACACATCATTCCCAGTGAATGACACTCCACTCTTGATTGAATTTATGTTTTGAAACTGGACCCACAAGTACATATTTTTTCATCATTCTGTCAAAGTATCCAGATCCTTAAGAAATACCTATCTGAATCGAATCAAGCGGATGGCACAAACACAAACCAAAATAAAAGCAAACACGGTGCTTTCGTTCACAGGACCCAAACCTTGGCGGAAACGGTAGGCGTGGGATGTGCATGATCATCAGCAATCACGACGTAGTCCGCCAAAACGACGACGTTGTTGTGAAGCTCCTCGGACACGCACTTGGTCCCACTCGACGGCAAACTCAACCATAACGCCTCGCTCCTCCACAGAACGCAGAGCGCAACTAACAGCAGCCCCGCGAGCGCATTAGCACCCGCCCCCATTTTCATTTCTCTGCAAAATTCAAAATCCCTTCTGTCTACCTGGGAATGGAATCGATCTCATCAAACTTGAGCTTCGGAGTTTTGTTTGGTTCTGATCGTCCTTAACAGCTTTCCAACAGATTCACGAGTGAAATACTTATTTACGCAATAATATCGTTTAACAGCTTATAATCATGAAAGTTCTGTTGTTTACATACGTTGTTGCATTGTCCTAACAAACTAAATGTGTGTAATTTGAAATTCAACATTTTAAAAAATAAAATTAAATCAGGCTTTTTTTGTTTCCTTGAACTCACTGAAGCAAAAGTGGAGAGTTTGACAAGAGCGCTGTTTCTTCTCTCGTCATCGTTATTCATTAAAAATCTTATAAATTATATTTTATTATATAAATTTTATTAAATTTCTTATTTTTATAATTAATTAATAATTTTTCAATCATTATACCTATTCACAATCAAATCAATGTCTATTTTTATAATTTTTCTACTCACTTTAATATTTTTATAACTATCTCAATTATCTAATTATTATTACATATTAAATATATATATATATATATAATTTTTTTACTCACCAAAATTAACCAAATATAAATTTTTCTCCCACGTTAAAATTTTCTTACCACTCTAATAGAAAACCAAACACACCCAAAGTATTCATATGGGTTTAGTCCTTCCTATCTCTCGTTCCTCCTCCTTCAGTTGCGTAGACAAATTTTTTTTTGGTGTCCAATTAGAACGTGACAAATGGTATATTCTTATATTGAATATCAATTAAACATTTAATTATTCATATTTTAAGAATTTAATTAAATATTATTTCTAAAATTAAATAGTATAATTAATTGATAATCTAATATAAATGTAGTCAACCAATCAAATAACGCCACCGTGGAGTTTGCGCCCAGCATGGGATGCCACTCCAGATTATGCCCTCCAAAATTATGGAAGCGTGGAAAACGTGGCAGTGAAATGAATCCAAGTAATGATGAATAATTAAATTGTGTAGTAATTATAGAAAGAATGCCTCCCACAGCACATATGGTAAATGAGTGACACACCATTGAAATTATGACACGGAAGAAGTCAAAGGAAGAGTTGAAATTCCCTTCTCAAGTTCCACGAAAATCCACAGAGTTTGTCTTTAAATTCTAATTGATGTAATAAGTGAGTAAATTAGTTTCATTTAACTTAAAAATTGATATAAACTTAGAAAAGTGCTCAAATCCCAATTGTATTTTTTTAAAGAAGTTTCACTTTATTTTTCTTTTACAACATTTAGTCATTTTTTGTTAAATCCATCAAATTTTAGATATTTAATTTAAAGTTGTGGCACTACTAGAATATAAATTAACATTTCTCGTAATTTAACTAGCTTTAAGGAAGATCAAATTATTAAAGTATGTTTGAAATTGTTAGAGCTTTCAAGGTTTTAAGTGGGAAAAAGAATTTTAGAGCTCAACTAGGCATTATACTCACAAAAATTCATTAAATTTAATTCAAAAGTTTACTTATACAATTTTTTTTGTTTATAAAATTCAATAAAAGAAATTTTGTCTACAATTGCCTTCCCAAAATTCTAACAAAATTACATTTAATTTGATATTTTAATTGTTTTTTTCCATTTGTCATAAAACCCAATAAATAAAATTAAGCAATGTAAAATAAATTGACATATAAATAATATTGCATGTTTACACTTACTCATAGTTTGGGCCAAGTTAGGTGTCACAGCTCAAACCCGAATTCGAGAATCGGAACACGGCCAGAATCCGCTGGGCACACATCTGGGCCGTTCATCCATTGATGTTAGCGACGCGGATTGAGAGGGACCACGATTTAAGGCAAATCGAAATCCCTTCCCACATTCGCCCGCAATACCGAAGTAACTGAACCCTCCTCCTTCATTTTGCTACTCTGAATTGCCGTCCTACTCCCCAAATTTCCTCCTCTCCCAAGCGAAGGATAGGCCGGAGCCATGTCTGAGGTATTTTTTTCAATTCCTTGTTTAGTTTGATTCGCTTGTGGTCTTTTTAATGGAAAATAGATCGTTCGAGTTCGACTCTTTTGACTTAGGTTTTATTCGTTTTTGGTTATTTACTTCCCTTGATAATTTCACTGTTTTTTTGTAATCCCCGAATTTCGATTTATTTGGAGTTATTTTACATATTTAGTTTCATAATTCAAGTGAACATGGATTTCTCATGCGATTGCGGCTGATGCGTTGATGTTTCCTTGTTAAATTTTTGTGACTTTTTTTTGGTTATTTTGTTCACAGGCAGTAAAAGATCCCAAGGTCACTACTGATGGTGAGCTTATCGTTTGTCAGAGCTTACGCTTACACATATACTCGCCCGCGTATTTTGTTGTCAGCTCTAATTTATGAAGTCAGTGGATGTGTGTTTGAGCCCGTGCGATATGTTTATTCATGAAAACTTGTATTGCCTTGAGCGCTTATCCAACGGGCACTGTTTTGTTATTTTATTAAGCATTAACCTATGGTGTATGATGTCTGAGAAGGCAAATGATGATATTGTTGAATTATGGCTTTTCTTATTTTACATGATTCTGATGTATTTCCATTTGGGAATTTTAATTGTAAGATGAGGTCACTGTTCCAAATAAGCATTTTCTTTTTTGTTTCTTGCATATTTTTTAACTGACTTTTTTAAATGAAACAATTCTAAGTCACTTTCTTTTTAAGAATCAATTGTGAATTCACTCTTCATGATTAAAATTTTTGACTACTCTCTACCTGTTAAGCAACAAATTTGAATTTGGAAAAGCTTCCATTTTTGCTCTCTTGGATCATGTTGGAAGATTCAGTTTTCACTCTTTGCAAATTCTTATTTTCTGCAGAAAGGTCTGATGCAGCTGGGAGTAAAACTCCTTCTGCATCAGCTTCTATTGAGGCACCATCTGGACAGGGAGGAGCAACCCCTGCTCCGGTTGCTGGAATGCCAAATCCCTTTGATTTCTCCGCTATGAGTGGGCTTCTTAATGTGTGTACATTTTCCCTCTTCTTTCTTAGTATGAGAAATTGTTTTTGGATGGTGAATTTATAGCTTGTTGATTAAATCAGCTCTGCTTGGTGGCTATCTATTTCTGTAAAGGAGAAATTTGCTTGTGTTATCTTCCTTACTCCCTATCACGGAGCTTTTTAATTAGTATTAAATAATAAAAGAGTTGTCCACCTTAGAAAGTTCACAAATTGGTTCATGTTCTGTTTTTAAATTTAAAAATCATGTCCTTTCACTAACTAGGTGAAAGTTATGAATTAAACATTTTTCTTATCAAAAAATTGTTTTCAAATTATAAAGCCAAAAATTGTTTTCTTTTCTATTTGGCTCTTGGAAAATTTGAAAATAAAAGTTAAATTTTTGGTTCAGTTTATGAGAGCTAACCTAGATCATGATACTCCACCCAGAGAGAGTCACTCTCAAAGCTTGATATGGCAGTTTTAGGGAAGAAATTTTGCTTTAATACAGTTTCAGTTTCTTTAATTTTGCAATAAAAAATTATACTAATTAATTGACCCATCGAAAGATCATGAAAATCGTGTTGTATCACTGTCATTTAATGGAAATGGTGAACTCTCTTATTGTTAATGTTAAGTGAGAAAGCATGCCCAAAAAGGGATGATTGATGAGAAACTATGAAGTTGGCATAAAAGAAGAAAGATGTGATGTGGAGAATCCAGCCCTAAAAATTGTAAGGTATGCATTGAATTTAGTAAATAAATGTGGATGAGGTTTGATCAAAAAATTAATCATCTTTTTGAACCATTCAGGGCCTGTATGAGAAGAACAGTAGCCTTCTTGAATCTTAGCCTTAATGATACCACAATATAACCTGATTTGTGGTCGATGCTTATTTAAAATATGTTTTAGTAATAATTTAATTTTTTTTACAGTACAGGCTTTAAGGCTCTCCCAATCTCAAGTATTTTTAGATTTTATGCTTTTACACTCCTTCTGCCCCTCCCAATCTATCCTCACTTTACACCTGCTTTATGTGACTTAGGAGGCTGACACTTGTATATATGATGTTCTAACACTGAACATACATTAATTCTTGAGATGATAATTTTTGTAAAGTGATATTATTTTAATTTTCTGAACTAAAACTATGTAATCATTTTAGTTTTTTCCTTGATTTTGTTTCCTAAATTCTGTTCCTTGTGTCCCCAGGACCCAAGCATTAAAGAATTAGCCGAGCAGATAGCCAAGGATCCTTCATTTAATCAGATGGCAGAACAGCTTCAGAAAACCTTTCAAGGTGCTGCAGTCGAAGATGGTACCCCCAACTTTGATACACAACAATATTTTTCAACAATGGAACAAGTCATGCAAAATCCACAATTCATGAACATGGCAGATAGACTTGGTACTGCATTGATGCAGGTATTTCTTTGTTTGATCTTCCTGATTTACTGTTAAACATCATTTATATAAAATTGCAGTCAGCAAGTTTATTGAACTCATTCTGACAGGATCCAGCCATGTCTGGCATGCTTGAGAGTTTTGCGAACCCATCTAATAAAGAGCAGCTTGAAGAGCGGATTTCACATGTGAAAGATGATCCATCTTTGAAGCCTATTTTGGAAGAGATTGAGAATGGGGGTCCTGCTGCTATGATGAGGTCTTAATTTTTCCTGAAATCTTTTAATTTTATGTATGTACATAAATTGTAGTATCTCGTAAACTGAGATACTGTGATATGCATGAAAGCATATAATTTTTCTAAGTGAATTTGGGAAGTATAAACAAATCAAGTAGCAAGAAATGCCATTATTTGAAGAGAATGATAAACTTTCCTTAGTGTGCCAGTGAAAAACCTAATGAGTAATGACCAAATATAGCCTACATGTAAAGCCTCTTTGAAGTATCAACAAATGGATATGGAGCTATGTAAGATTGCCTACATCTTTTCTTCCCTTCTTGGTCATTTTATTTTCCAAATAGGAAGAAATTTTGGATCCATTTTGGATTTTAAAAGGTCACTAAATTTGACACAACTTTCCAAATTCCTTGGGGTTTAGCCCCTGGTCTGTTATTATACCTTGGGCAAGTAGGAAGCAGTATTCTTGTTTGTTGCTGGTGTAGTGCGTAATCGTTCTTCAATAGTTTTCACTATCAAACCACCAGTTGCTTGTGATGTAGCCATAATGAAAATCAGTTATAATCAGATACTGGAATGATAAAGAGGTTCTCCAGAAGTTGGGGGAAGCAATGGGATTTGCTGTTGGGGAAAGTGCTTCATCTGCTGGTGATGCTGCTGGCAAAGACGATGAAAAGGATGAAATTGATGAAGAATCCATTGTTCACCAGACTGCTAGTGTTGGTGATGTAGAGGTACGTCTCTTGGCATCAATTCTTTGGAAACTAATAGATTATGAGCATATTCTTGGGATTCTAAGATTTTTCTTAATTCCTTTTTGTCAAGTGTTACAGGTTGCTGGAATTATGCAAAAAAAAATTTTCAATCATTGGATAACTCCCCTTCTCCACTTATCATTACTGCATTGTCATTTTCTTGTCCTTTCCTCCTATTTGACTTTATTTTGTGAAACAATTAGGGCTTGAAGAGTGCTCTGGCTGGTGGTGCCGACAAGGATGAACAAGATTCTGAGGGAAGAGCAGCGTTGCATTTTGCATGTGGATATGGGGAGGTAACAGCATCTCAGCTTCTCCATTGGCTTCATTTACAGTTTCAAAATTAGCTGCTGATAACTTATGGAACTCTCTCCATTACCCTTGATCGAACTTCCTATTCAGTTTCATGAATCCACTGTGTGCTTTATACATGGATTCTCCTTTTGTATGCTGTTGGTTTTTCTCTTGTCCTCACACGTCTTGTTTTCTTCTCTCAGTGTTTTGATTCGCTGTTAATTGTACTTTATACGTACTTCAGCAGATAGATGATTTTTGTTTATTTCTAACTTAAAGCTGATTAAACAACCTGGTCCATTCCAGGCTAAGTGTGCCAAAGTTCTTATTGAGGCTGGGGCTAAGGTGGATGCTTTGGATGAGAACAAGAATACCCCTCTCCACTATGCTGCTGGTTATGGCAGGAAGGACTGCGTGGAGCTTCTGTTGAAGAATGGCGCTGCTGTGTAAGCCCTTTTCCATATTGCCGAATTTTCTTTTTGTACCCTTGTTTTCCGGGATCCTCGTTCAATCCCTGCTATTATCCTAATGCAGCACCCTTCAGAACTTGGACGGTAAGACACCGATTGATGTGGCTAAACTAAATAACCAGAATGAGGTGCTAGCCTTGCTTGAGAAGGATGCTTTCCTGTAAGTGCAATGTATACGCTTGCAATCTTTTCATCATGTTATGCTTGCGTGGTAGTTTACCAGCCTCGAAAGTGTTGCCTTAGTTGTATTTGCTGCTGTATCTGGGTAACAGTTGTGGATTCTTTTGTTTAATCCCGTATTCCGTGCCTCGGGTAGATGTTTTGTATTTATGAGTGGTTTTGCTGTCGACCCTCAATCAATAATCACTCCATAATTTGACACGCGCGCACGCACGAGTGTGCTCTGCTTTTCCCTTGTTTTTCTTGTTATGGTAGCAAGCTTGAAAATTTAGAATAATGGATTGCAATTGAATAATCTGTTAATTTGATTTATTTACACGACTAACACAACACCGTCATTCAGCGTTCCCACATCGGAATGAATTTTTCCTATTGTCGGAGTTATATGTGCATTGTTCTCCCGCAACTCTTTAATAGAGTTTTGCTAAAAATATAGGCATAGCTCCCAATATGAAACCGGCAGTTAATGATTTCACTCCTTCCACAAGAAAAAGACAAGGGCTGCGTCCGTATGGAGATAATAATAGATTTGAAATGTAGTTTCAATCCCATTTCTTCTATCAAGCAGACAAGACCAGCAGTTTGCTTAGAAGCGGACGCATTTATTTCTCCATATAAATGGATCGAGTGCATATTTGAATGAATCATTTAATAGGTGCTGGTTTCGAGGCCACTGCATCTACAGTAATAGTGATTGGCACTTGTTTATACATTGGCTTTTATAAACAAATATAATTATTATTTAAAGAAATAGCTCCCTTAAATGGAATGGAAATAAATTAATGATAAATTAGATACATATTATGCTAAATAATTTTTTATAAAGAAATAGAGCTATAAAATTTAAATAAGTAAAATATATTTTATGATAATTGACGACCCTCTATGGTGGTCCCATTCACGACCGGCCGTCTTTGGTCCAAAGCTATACTTACGCAGGCAGAGACACACACGATGGACATGAGCAGTAGCTAGAAGGGCGGCACCTGGCATCAATAATAATTACATTGAAGCGGGGCCCACTACTGGCGTTTATGCACATTAAATGGCTATTTTTGGAACCCATGCATCCTAATTCCTATCTGCGGTCTTCTCGACCCACTGGGTGCTTGGAATTTGGACATCTGTCCCGTTATGCGTGGGACTTTGACATTTTCCATACAATTATAGATTTTCTACTGTACAAATAAAATAACTGGGAAGATTCAGAATGAAATAATTAGGAATAGCTTCACCTTCTGTCAATTTTAAAATGTTGAGAAGAGAAAATCAAATTACAAAAATGATTTGAGAATGCTTGCTTCTTCTCTGAGCCATTATTTCTTTGCTGATAACCATCGGCCCTTTCTTCGGCTTTGCCAGCACACATGTGCTTGACACGAAGGGAAATAGGGAGAAATTTAACAAAAAATAAAATTAGAGAAATTGAAAAAGGCAAAAATTTTTGTTTAATATTTTAGCTTCAAGTTTGTCGAGTTTTTTTGACAGTAGAATATTCAATGAAATTTTAACTAAAAATTAACAGTAAAAAAAAAAAAAAAAAAACGAAATACGGAGCATATATGTGACGGAGGGAATGAAAATTTAGTTTTTGTTACTTTAATTAATTTTTGACATCAATTCAACTTTATTGCTCTTTAAGCATGTTTAGGAAATTTTACAGTTTGTCCACTCGTAAAGGGGCAACATTTATTAAAAAGTCAAAAAAAAAGAAAAAAAAAAGGGGTAGTGTAAAAGGTGTTATGATTTAATACTATTGTATATGTCAAGCTCAAATTCTAAATTATCTAAGTTCTTTTATAGTTATTATAATTAATAATTATCTATATTATATATTAAGTGCTTAATTATTTTGAAAATTAAATAATAATTAATTTGTTTTAGGACATTAATCTACAACGATATTACTTAAAAAATGTAAATTAAATTAATTTGTTAAAATAAAAAAATAAATTTCAACCAAATAAAATTATAGAAGATAAGACAAACAACAACATAAATAATGCTATGATGAGTTAAGATTTTAAATATAAAAATAAATAAATTATTATTATAAATAATTATTGTTATGAAATGAATAATATGTTATAAACTACTTTAAATGTGCATATATTGATTGATATTTAATTAAATATGTTATATTTATTTCATATAAATTAATTTTATTTTAAATTTTTATTATTTGCAATAAAATAGGTACCACGAAGGCTATGAACTTAATAATTGAGGGCAATTCAAAAAAATTATCTTAAATCTTGGTGTAGGAGGGACAAAAAAATAATTATTAAGATCTGACATATTTTATCATAAGGATAAAATATACTATTTTTTCAAAATTTACAAATATATTCATTTGAATATAATATTATGCAAATGAATTTAAAAAAGAAAAATAAATTTATATTATGAGAAATAAAATGATATGTTGAAAAAAATAAAAAATTATGAAAAATGTTATAAATATGACAATGCATATATATGCAAGAAAAGTTGTAAAGAATAATCAAATTTAATATTTAAGCAATTCACTTTAATATATTATAAATATGCTCTAATTAAGAATTATAGAAAAATATAAAATATAACACAATAAAATTAATGTTACAAAATGAATACAAAACTTAAAAATTAGCATAAAAATATGAAAAAATGATGTTTAATAATAAATTTAGATAAGTAGATTTACGATAAGTCATTATAATTGCAGACCAATTCACTATAAGTAAATAAATGTTATATTATTCGATAATTAACTTGCAAACAAATTGTTATAAATTTTTTCAAATTAAATTATTTATGAAGAATCCAAAATGAATGGATTCATATGGAATTTGTAATATAAATATTATAAATTTAAATAAGTAAAATGTGTAATATTAGAATTTGAATAAACAGCAGTGCACATTTAATAAAAAAAATTAGTAAATTAATAATGAGAAGATATTAGGAAAAATATTAAAAATAATTTAAAAAGTTAGAAATTCATAAATGAAAAATCATTATATTAAAAACTATATTTCTATACGCAAAACTAACACGAATTTGTACTGTGCATAGCTTTATCCATTTTAACTAAATAATTTAATTTATAAGTAAAGGATAAAAATAATTAAGAAAAAATTATTTCAACTAGATAGTTAAGAAAATGCATTATGAATTTTAGGAGCAATTATATATTTATAAAGAAGATTACTAGAAAATAATTTAAAGGATGATTTCTTAATTCACAAAAATGTAATGAAGAAATTAATATGATGAATCATTGTATAATATTATTATGTAAAACTTTTGAAAACATAATTTTATCAAAATATTACAAGAAACAAATATGAATACACACACACACACACACACACTATTTCTTCATTTTTGAAATCTTTTCTTTTAAACATGATTGAAAGTAATTTATATATAGATGTTTAAGTTATCTAATGCTTTCTTTTTAGCATTAAGTTGCATGCATTAACCTCGAGCTAATAAAATTATTAAAATGTGGACTTTTGATTAAAAGGATAATATATACTATTAAAATTACTACGAAATGTTATTAGTATGAAGATAATAAAGTTATTAAAATATTTGGATATAACATCACGAAGTGCACCTTAAATTAAAAATAAATTTAGAGTATGAAAAATAAAACAATATTTTAAAAAATGATAAATTCATAAAATAATGTTATAAATATCAAAATCCGTAAGCATGCAAAATATAAAAAATAACAAAATAACATTGAAGCTACAAAGTAAATAGAAAAAGACTTAAAAACTAGCTTATAAATATTCAAGAATGAAGTTTAATGATAAGTCTATATGAGTCGATTCGATTGATAATAAATTATATTATAATTGCATGAAATTTTTTTAAATATGATTAGGTAAAAATATAAAATAAGCTGAGGCATTTGAATATAAAAAATAAATAAATAATTATACTGCATAAAAATAATTATCTATATGATAAATACTCAATTTAAATATCTAAATAGAATATACATTTTAAGTTAATGGATTCTATTGCTATAATAAATTATGTAAAATTGATTAAATAGAATGTTGAAAAATGTCTCTAAGAGGATTTGGGCTCAAACTTTGAAGGGTGCGTGGTGTGATAACGTGTGTGGGTGATAAAAATAATGTTTTAAAAAAATTAAATATTACATTATTATAAATAAGTATACTTACTGTCAATATAAAACAATTGAAATGTAGCAGCAAGAACTTTTTATTTGGATCAATTTATCAATTAAAAATTTAAAAATTTTAGTTTAAATTTAAATATAAAAATTATTGGAAAAGTAAATTAGAAAACAGAAGCATAATACAATAAGAATAATATTAAAACAATAATTTAAAGTTCTATCTTGAATTTCACATAGACAAGATGAAACGATTGCAGACTAATTAATTTTAATTCAATATACAGTATTCTCTATGTATTTTAATATCTAGATATAGATTATTTTGTATTACATCATAGCATAGATGTAAAACTTTTGACTTAAAGGTATATACTAAGTAATAAAAAAAGTTAATTTTAGTTCAAAAATAGTATATTAGATTATTTAAATATATGATTATGAATTTAAAATACAAAAAGTAATAAAAATAATTAAAAAATGAGCAAAGTTTAAAAAATAATTAGATATATATTTAAATATGTGCATATATAAAATTAATTTTAAGTAAATATCATTAGTCGTTGTTTTCTAAACATGAATTTTGAAAATACAAATATTCTTTCAAGTCGAAAATATTATTAAATTCTAAAAATCTCACTTTCCCCACATATAAAATAAATTTGAAATTTCTTCATTCATTTGTATAAATCAAAATTTAAACAACCTTTTGTCAGTTTTTAGATTTAACTTAACCAAATAGCTTTGAAGTAGAAGAGAAAAAAAATATGACTCTTTTTTATTAATCAAAATTTAATCATATAAATTAAAATTTAATAGTCTTTTCCTTCTTCATTATTTCACTTAATGAGAAGAAACAATTAAAAACAATTTCTTATTGTTAATATAGTAGTGTAAGTCTAAGTGTTAAAAATTAAAATTATAATATCTTATATATTTATTTAAATAACTAATCTATTTTTAAAGGTAAGATATTAATATTACTTATGATGTGATAAATACAAAAGTATAAATAAATAACCCAATGTTTAAAAGAACTATGCTATAAAAATAAAAAATTGATAGGACATAAATAATACATTTGGAGATAAGAAAATAATTTAATTTTAAAGAAAAATGAAAATATTATATATCAAAATAATCACATGTTATTTAAAAGATATTATATATATATATATTGAAGGTAATATATTAATTGATAAATTTAAAACCAAATCAATATGCCTAAAATTTTTAATATTATATATAATAAATAATTTAATTGTTAATCATAATATTTACTTCTACACAAATGTTGTACACAAGCAAAGCACGTTTTTATTTCATATTATAATAAATAGATAATTAAGTATTTTTAAACGCACCAAACCACAAATTTTACTTGAAAATTGTGCCTAGATCTCATCCCCATTCTATAATTTATATTTATATATATATATATGACACGTCTCGATCATGCATAAGCTCCTTATCAAATATAAAATATGTTTAAATAACAAACTTAAAATACATGTCATACTTTTGCTCAATCTGAAGTGTATGAACTGAAAGACAATCCCATTTTCTTAAAAAGAAAAACTCATTCAGCAAAAATCAAGTACATTTATATATAACAGCATATATTATAATAAAATTAAATAGAATAACCAATCACGTATTCAATGAAACTCACAATCAAGCTTGTGGTAGTCAGAGGCAACGAATGCCCCCAAGGAAACGTGGCAGTAGTGATAAACCAAGAAATAAGAAGACTCACAATTTTATCATTTTCAGTTAAAACTTTAAATTTATTATATGGGACAACATCATAACTTATCAACTTAATTAGACTGATGAAGCTATACCATATCTCCAGAGAGATAAGAGTGGGGGAAGATCTGTTGTAAACACACACAAAAACTTCATATGCAAACGATTAAAGTACACGAGTGAAAACACATTTTAGAATGCTATTAATCCAAGGGAACTGCGAAGTTCATCAATTACATCTGCCATACCAACTTGTAATTGAATGCATATATGCATATTTATGTATATCCTCACCGAATTGAATTGACTATATATGCATTGTAACCATCTAAACAATAAGGTTCGTGTATAAGAAACGCAAGATGGAGTCACTGTTTCAATTCGCAAACATTCAATAATTCACATGCTCCTTTTTCCTTGTCCATGGATGATAGAATACGTGTCAAGTTTTGTATATTAGTCTTTCAAACTTATGTAACAACTACAAATAGTTTTTAGTCACACGTATTGAGTTATGTGAATGACAAAAGAAATTCTTATATATGTGAAACACGCATTGATAGAAGTGTCCTAATTTATGTGCCTTTGGGCACCTTATAATCACAGGCTTTTAAGGTCCACACAACCCAACCTTTCCATCTCAGAAAATTTCAGACAAACAACTTATAACATATATATATATATATATATATTCCCAAGTCGACCATATTTCACAGTCAATTGTCACAAGGTCCAATCTGCAGTGTAGGGTCCTAACTCAACACACATGCATATGCAGGACTCCTAGACCACACATATGAATCCCCTCCAAGAGGAAAAAGGTTAGCTCGCTTAATAATTTAGTTGAAGAACTTTTCTTTGATTGACATGAAATGCAATCACACGTTCTCCAGCTGAAGGATAAAATCTTCTGTTATAAAGAACAAGAATGCAACAGTTCAAAGAATCTCAAATTCAACGAAGAATACATAAAAGCTGGAGGATGCAATTATTATATTACACTAGGGGGGTTCTACAACAACAATTTGCAAAGAACCGTGTGTAAGGACAGGCAGGATCAGGCGGATAAGTATAATCTGTCTAGTTAGTTTCAAGCGGGAAGACTCTCTCCATGAAGGAAATGAAACGTTTAGAATAAACTTTTGGTTCCGCCACAGAAATAGTCAGAGGATCAAACTTCATGGACTTACATTTGTGTTCTACTCTCTTTTTCAAGTTGTAGTCCTGTAGTATATCAATTATACCAAAGTAGAGAACGACATCATAAACCTCAAAAAGTTCAATTTCTTTTGAGGTGGTCTTGGTCTGCACAACTTTGCGGTTTGCCTGAGCTGGCATATTCACTCCTAATTGCACCCTTAACCTAGAGAAATTTCAGGCAGTTGCTTACAGATCAGTAAGTTAATGTAAGACAATAGTCCTCTGAGTAAAACTTGAAATACGCTTGCTAGCAGCCTCACAGTCTTGCCAACATTTGCGCAAGATCCAAAGCATACTAAATGTAAAACATCAAAAGGCATTGCCTATATCAGTGATGGCATAATTGCCTCAATTCTACCAACCAAACCCATCATTGCAAGAGGAAAAGGAAAAAGTGGTTGTCTACTAGCTCAATAAAAGAATGAAGGGTTTATAGAGACCTGTCAAGTAACACACCGCTGACTACTTAAATACATTGGTTAACAAATAGCATCAAACAGGCAAAGTTAATTAGATGATAAGCTACCATCATTAAGATTAGGACATCAGCAGTTCTCTGCCAAATCTTAGATCTGAAGGAAAAAAAGGTATGAACGAAATTTTACCTTGCAGTGCCAGGCAGAAGAAGATCAGCTTCCTTGTTACCAATGGAGTATGCCTTCAACGCACTTCCTCGGACATGTGGACCGGGAGTATGGCTGACAGAGCCAGGTTCATGGGTTACTAAGAGCAAACCCTGTGGAGGAATCAAGAGCTCCCCTGATGTCACACCTTGAAGAAGCAAGACATGTCAATCAAGTAACAGTTCCATGAAAAAGAACTTTGAAAACAGCCGTCATTTAAGAACTCAAATCAGACCAACAACAACATCAGACATCTTTCACTGGAAAAGTTTGTGCTTACAGCAATTAAACAATTTAAGCAAAGTAATACTAATTCTTATATAACATAATAACATTATTCCAGACACCTGACACAACAAAAATGTAGAATGAATAGATAGTAAAGCCAAAAACAACAGTTAAAATTGAAAAAAAACAATATATTAATCTCTGCTTCATTTTTAGTTAATAAGTGATACCCACCATCCACAGCTGCACTAGTGCTCTCGGCCCCATGCAGAGAATCAGGAGGCTCTAAGAGTGATTTTAGATGCTCAGGAGCTCTGAAATGCAAGCCTAGGAGAAGGCTATAATCTATGATTTGTTGGGATTCTAAGAATGCACAGTCTAGTGATAGTTGTCTGCAAACACAGAGACACAATAACAGTCATGTTCATAGTAGAAACAAAAGCGTACTGTTTGTATGGTAATAAGCAAAAAAGAATCTTCAGTAGATATGGAGATAACCTATCCACACAGATAAATATACCATACTAGGTTGTGTGCCCTATGAGATTTCCACGGATTTTGAGGCATCATTTCGCATGATTTGAGTTTAACATGAAGATTATGAATACATTTCAATGCATTGAAAAAGTTAGGCATAGGCAGAAGGAACAATCAATTCTCTCCATGAAAAAAATAACAAATTAGCAAGTCTTTTTTATTTTTTATTTTTTGGAGTATAGCTCAAACTTTGATTATTTTTGTTGCTAATCCAAGGAACAGAGCCTCCATCCTCTGTACAATTTTAACTCTTCAAGCTTTTCTTGATGACCACAAAATATTTCTGGTTCCTGTGTAAAACTGGCATTATAAGATAACTAGAGGACTCACACACCAAAAGCTAAATGCTTGAAAAAAACCTAATAATCTTATAACCCAATCTTTTCAAAACTATTCATCTAAGGTGATCTATATGCACTTATAAAAAAGAACTAGCAAACCTGACTGGCACATTGATGTGAAAAGAAGTTACCTGAAAAGTGCCTCATGCAATGATTTGTCCATATGAAACTCAAAAGTCAAATCAAGATCTTTCAGTGTTGTGCTTTCATCGATCTCATCCTTATTTGTAGATCTCCCATGAGATGAACCTTTCAAATCATAACGGCGATGTATACGCAATTCAGTGCAGAACATGTTACCCATGACTACAAAGCGTGCCTGTAAAGGAAAGTGATTACCATCTTAGAGAAAAAGTACTTTTTCCAGTCTGATAAATCAAAATTGCTTAAACCAAAATTTCCTAAAGAAAAGTAGAACTCATAGAGAGAGTAACTTGATTTATGGAGGACGAGTAACCTTTTTCCCACGTTTCAAAGTGATCCTATGTACCCCAAAGAATTTAGTTATAAGAGTGTTATCATATGCTTTTACATGGTTGTAGTAGTGGGGCAGCATTTTCAATAACACCTGCAAATACCAAGCAAAAAGAAAAAAAAAATCTCTTGAGTTAAATTTCCAGGCAGGGATGTTTCAAGCAACAGAATTCAGCCAACTGCAATCAACATAGATAGAAGTATGTGAATATATGGTGAACTGCTGATAGACATGATGGGGTTCTCTAAATTTTTTTTTCTTTTGGATAGCATAAAAATCAAACAAGAGTAGAATATAAAAAACTGCATTTCACCTTATACATAACTTCTCTGATTTCACACTTTTCTTAAAAAATATAAATGTCGTTATCCCTTTATGTGGACCTAACTATCCAGCAGACATATATCAAATTGCTTCACTTAATCAATTATATGAATTAGATCTCTAGTTCATTAAACCCTCCACCCTTTTCCATGAAATACAGTGATGGGGCAAAAAAATCTTCAGAAATTAGCATGCGCATGCTCAAAAAATGTGTATGTGGTTTTGTGTGATGAGTGAGAGAGCAAAACTGCAGATCCAACTACAATGTAATGAAACAATTCTCATGCTTCAAACCTTTAACTCAGATTTTTTCAATGTCTTAAGCACAAATCTGTCATCTTGAGAAAGATAGAAGAGGCTTCCACTTTTCCCCGGAGAAGAAAGCTCCCTCAGCCCATCATCACCACAGATGGACATCATATAGTCTGCAGCATTTAACTTGAACAACTCTCTCAGATTCCTAAAAATGAGATCCCACACAAACAGGTGTAACATTCAAAATCCACTTTCATCTTTGAATTGTATAATGGATACACAGACATTCAGACATTTATGACTACAGTTGTTAGTGTAAATGTATAAAGCAAATATAAAATAGCAGACACAATTTAGAGCTGAAGTAGAACGGAAAAACAGTCAAAAAGAGATTTTCAACATCCATGAAGATGCAGAAAAATGAGAAACAGACTGTTTGAGACACATAAAGAGATTTGAGCACCAGAAAAACAACTAATCATTTTTGAATGTTTCCTTCTTGTCATTTTTAATAACTGTATTTCCTTTCCTTGGTGGTGGAGGGGAATGGTATGGAGATGGATGGCTGCTTAGAGAAGATAGAAGGGACAATAGAACATCAGTGGTGGTCAAACTCCAATATTCAATGGGAGTCTAAATATACTTAGACCTAATATTAAGCAAAAAATAAGTTAAAGATTCATTATGGTAGTACCATTACCAGCAGTAGGATGTCTTCCCACTTTCTCTCTATTTAAAAATTAGACTACTGCTGGTACATCCTAAATCAGATACATCTGAAACTGTTTGATTACTGAAAAATTTAGATCCATTACTAATTAAACAAGGCATTTGGAGAAAACAATGCATCCTCTCATCTCAATGCTACTTGAATGAACAAGATACTACTTCTTTGCCCCCATCTGATTTAAAAGATATCATTCATGTAGTTGACTAATCTAATAGTACATAGGTTCCTCTGTGATATGAAGGAGTCTTCTTACACGACCTTGTTCATGTTTTCTAATGTGTTCTAATTGACTAGGACCACAAAATCTTTCTCTGACTATTTTCAATGGATATAAGATATATAACAGGAGAATTAACAGCTTAATATTTCAGAGAATTCAGGTAGTTGTTATATCCAAAATCCGCATCTAAATTGCAGTAGGTATATGGGATCTAAAACTAAATTTATTTTAGCTGAAATTTCAGGAGTTGTTTGTATGGAAGCTTTTTATGAGAAAAACATACATCAGCTTTTATCAACTTAACAAACCAAGCATGTCTGTCTAAATATATCTGATTAAAGAATAATGGATTCTTCTCCAATCTGATATGCATATCATTCTCTCTCTCCATGTCTCAGATCTTCATCTCCACGCTGTACCTTCTAAAATGTTCTTTTCTTACAAAGGCCATGCTACATTTCACTGCCTATGGGGTAATATGCTGCTCCATACTTGTATCATGGCATGCAAGCAGTTTCAGATTTATGCTATGTTTGGTTCTTGGAATTCATAGAGGAAAAGAAAAGAAAATATGAAGGAAAATATTTTTACTTGTTTGGTTAATAAGGAAAATTCTACAGAAAAGAAAACTAGAAGAAAATTGTTGTTTAAGAAGGAAAAATTCATTTTCCTTACCAAAGGGTGAGGAAAATGGGAGGAAAATTATTGTAACTCTTACTTCTCTTTCAAAACTTTATCAAGTCTATTTCTTTTATCAATTTCTTCATTATTTTTTCTCAAATTATAAAAAAAATTCAATTCTATGTTTTTATTGATTTTATTTCTTTTCTTTTCTAAATTTTCCTTTCCTCATTGAAATCCTTTTCAACCAAATAATATATGAAGCATTGAATTTCTTTCATTTTCTTTTCCTTTCTCTATCATTTTCCTTTCCACACTCATTTCCTTAAACTAAACATAATCTTACTATTCTTGTAAAGGTGGGAAATAAGGTTATGTTTCTGTTGAGAAGTCCATGGAAGGGGATTCACACAAAAATGAACTATTCAGCTCATAGATAAAATAAAATTATCTGCTCTATAAATTTGTGAAGGCAATTCCGGACATTTTGATGTAACAAAATACTAGAGCTCTCTGGATTATCTGCATTGGAAAAACTCAGAAACAGCTATCAGTAATCTAAAACTACCAAGAATACAAAAATTCTCATGTCTTCCAGTGTAGCAGAAAAGAATAGAAAATAATCAAAAAGGAAAGTCAAACGTCGTAGCAGCATGCATCAAACGAGGAATGAAACTACTTCATACCTGAAGACCATAGGGCAGTAATCTTTCCAGTAAAAGTTAATAGAATTGTGGGGTGGAGTCAATTTGGAACCCTCTCTCGGGAAATACATTCTTATTCTAGCTTGTTCTCCAAAATCAGATGATCTGACTTCACGCATAGGTACAGGTGTGATCTTGCCAACAGTATACCTGTCAACTTCATGTGAGATTTGAATAAGGTATTCCACTATTGGAACCTTAAAAAGTTTAGTTTTATTGGTCGAGTCTTGCAACAGATGTGCATATATGTGTGTATGTATATAAGGAATCATATTTTTGCATTACCTGATACCTAATTGCAAGCTAAGCATTAGATAATAGCTCCTCCGGCCTTTAAAAATGTCCACACATGAGTTCTTTTTAACTTCTTTTGCAAATTTAAGCCGCTTAGTTCTGTTGGATAATTTTGAGATATTTCTAATCCTTTCTTTGATAAGGACTCCTTGCATATATTCCTTCTCATAAGCTACAGTCTGATTATCTGGCATGTCAGCTTGGCCATCATGAGAGTTTTGAGATGTTACGTATGAGCTTTCATATGAGCTTATTTCACTAACTGAACTGGAGGAAACCAAGTCATCATCTAACAATATTGTTTGATGTGATAATCTCCTAGAAGCCTTTCGAAAGCTGGGCGAAATTTTTTCAGAAAAACTACGCTTCACGCTGGGTATTGTCGATTCATCTGAATCCATAGACAAACTACGAGATGGCTGTTTTTCACTCTTGTCATGCCCTTGAAGATTACACCCTCTCAGATGCTTATATCCAGCAGGATAGAATATTCCAGGCCCATCCTTCAGCCCCTTACTCCATGTTCCAGAATAGTAACTTCCATCAGAAAATCTATAGATACCAGACCCATTTCTCAACCCATATGACCAAAAACCGTCAAAAAGATCGCCATCAAGCCATTTCATAACCCCCCTACCAGATGTTTTCCCATTTTTCCAATTTCCAATATACATATTGCCATTACTCCACACATATCTACCACTGCCTTCACGTATTCCCTCTTTCCAACAACCCTCATAAACATCTGAATTTGAGTATTGCTTCCTTCCAATGCCATGTGGAGAGTTCATCTTCAAAGAACCTTTATATATGGACCCATTGCAACCAATCCAAGTTCCAAAACCGTGAATGTAACCCCCTGAAAAATCACCCTCATATGTTGCCTGAGAAGGCCAGAAGATCTTGCCTTTTCCTGTCATTTTCCCTTCTTCCCATTCACCTTCATAAACTGTCCCATCTGACCACGTATACTTACCTTTTCCATGGGGAAGTGTTCCCATGAAATCACCACAATAGACATCTCCATTTGTAAATATCTTCTCAGAGCCCCTGCAAATAAAGACTACCAGTAATTGATATAGCACTCATGGTGAAACCAAAACAAATCTTTTCATAATAATTACTAGATTCTCATAAATCATTGAAAGTTCAAGATCGCACCTCCCAACATTTTCCATGACAATCGGTGACCACTAATTAAATAACCTGCAGAATTTCAAGCAAAACATCTCAAGCAATGCACCTTACGTAATCAAGTAACTAAGATGTTCATAAAGACACGTGCCTAGTCTTCATTTCAGTCAGGCGTATAATTTTCAACTTGTTCTCTACCTTCCAACAAAATTGCTTAAAGTAGTCTACAGATTGTGACTTTTTTATTTTGGAATTATCATGCCATCACTTCAGTTAGTCTAGCATATTAATTACTGAAGCTTACATCACCAATGCATTTGGCCAAATATAATCTGTTAGAGCTCAAACCAATAAAGAAAGCATCACCAGCCAGATTATACACCTTCAAGCATAGCTGAAAACATCACTCTAAATTCCCCAAGTGCATATATATCGATACTCAACAAATAGGTTCTTTTACAAAGCAATATATAAATGATATTCACCTAAAACTAAATGAATATTATTGAATTGAGTAACACCAGCCAACATAAAATTCATTCATGAAAAAAATTAAAAACTCCATCAGCTTAATAGCCATATACATCACTTGTAACATCACTAATATAATAAACAAGGTAACTGAAACCAAATTTCTCCTTCAAATGGATATCACATGGATTGGATGACCAAACGCATAAGATAATTGATTCTCGTTTTATCTACAATCTGGAACCACTACACAAATTAAAAGTGAGAGTGAGCCAAATAAAATAAATATGTACTAATTTACTAGAAGAATAATCCACTTTACAAAGTTGATCCACAAATTGATGATTAGTGCTGTAAATCAAATACAGATTGGTAAATTACCAACTTTCAAAAAAAGACCCAACCTATTAATATTCCAACAATAAAAAATATTAAAAAAAACATCCACAAGAACATTTTTTAGCCGCTATAATGGATCAGATGTTTCAACTTCACGGGTTTAACCTCTAATAATCCAACGATCAAAATGCCAGTAGTTAAACAGCTATTTAGTTCGATTAAAACCACATAATTTTTTCCGTCATTAGTGGTTATAACGCAATCAATTCGTCCAATAAATCTAAATTTCAAAAACAAGTTATTCAACCGCTCACCTGAAACAAGAGTTCATTCTGTACCACGTCGATCTCTGGGGAACAAAAACCACAGAAAAATTCTGAGCAAACAGTTCAACACAAAATACAGTCTTGAAAATCAACTGTTAAATTTTCCGAATATTTTGACTACAAAAGAAAAATAAACGATCATAGTTCGCGTCCAGGCTTGGAATTCCGAGATTCTATTTATAAAATTATTATTTTAACTTTTTTTCCTGTAATAAACAAACAACGATGACGAAGAACGCCATTTGTCCAACATTACATGCGTTCACGTGGCAGGACGTTTGAAACTTGTGGGACCCACCCGACTTGCCATCGGCGTTGTCGTTTTTGAGATTTTTTGTTTTTGAGTATTTTAATTTTAAAAATTATATAAAATTTAAAAAATATAATAATTAAATATATTTTTAAATCAACAATTAGAAAGCAGACATAACTCACCTCTTGCAGAATCCCCCCACGAAAAAGCAATGGTTACATTTGAAAATGGTGTTTCAATGATAAATGATATTTGATCAAAGTTGGATCAATATTAAGTTATATGTTTGGAAGAGAGTTTTGAAAAGATAAATACTATTATCTGTTTGAATTTGTTTTATTTATAATTTTATAAAATATATAATATTAATTGAATAATGTAATAATATATAAAAATAATAATTATTTTATAGGGTTTAAATATGTGTGTGTGTGTGTGTGAGTGTTTGTATGTATATATATTTGTATTAATTTGATTGTGAATAGGTTTAATTATTAAAAAATAATCAGTTAATTATACATGTAAAAGTGAGAAATTAAAAATTTAAATTTAAATAAAAATTTTATGGCGTAAGATGTTTGGTTACGTGAATTTTGATAAGATAATAAAAGGTTTGGAGTTGGAAACAAACAAAACCAATATGGACAACATTTTTAATAATAATAATAATAATAACAATAATAAAATAATTCGATGGGTTAAAAGAAAAAAAAAGAGGAAAAAAGAATAACAAAAAGCATGGCTGTGCAATCAAAATTCTCTCGACATTAAAAATAAATAAACTAAATCTATATACTTCTAATGATGTGTTGGAAATAAAATCCTTCATTAATTATAACAAATTAGACAGTGTCAATGTAATTGGCGAATTTACTTGATCATGGGTTTGAATTATCTTTTATCAAAATCGGATATGTAGATAAAAATGTTAAATTTGAAATATTTTTATACTTTATTCACACATTAGTCTTGATATAATTGAAACTAATAAACAAAATGTTTTTTTTTTTTTTATCATTTTACATTTTGACACATAAATATGTCTTGTATAAAATTTAATCATATATCCTCATGAATCATGAATTAAGTCGACGATCCTTTCTATTTTTTCTAATTATTATTAATAGCACTGAAATTTTAGTTCTTGGGAATAATGTTGTATTTTTATAACACATAAAAATTTTAGCTAAATCCTTAATTTGTTACTGAGATTTCTTCACATTGCATGAATTTACACTAAGGATGGCAGTGTCCCATTGCGATTTTTCAGAGTCTAAGCGGAAATATCCTCCAATTTGGTGGTCATAATTCACATTTTTAGATTCATGTGATTTCATAATTTTCTATAATATACATGGAAGTATAAAAATGTGATTGTTCTTGCCATTTATAGTGGAAAATACAGTCAACAAATGAGGATTTGATCCTTCTCTCAAGAGTCAAGATCTCACAAGAGTTTTTTTTATATCTTTTTATTATTATTGCTTTTTTTAAATTCCCTCTGGCAATATTAATATTGACAGATTTGTGCAAAGGTGGTGGATTGGGGATGAAAAAGCTGAGGACAAAGAGCAAAAGCCACTCAAAGAATTTAAAGTTGTCTCTTTCGTGTTCAATAATTATAACAATGCAAGATTTCTTTCTTTTTGTGACAAAGTGGACCACAGAAGGGGCACTAAAATATTTAGTGGATTTTGAACCCCAAGAGATTTGGTTAATCCTTCCTTAATTATTATTTATTTGGCCCTGTTGTTTTGGTTGGAAAGAAGATTCTATTCTCTTCGTCATTTTTAGTCTTCTTCTTGTTTTGATTTAATTCATTAAAACTTACTTTTTTTTGTGGGAATAAATTAAATGTCTTATTTTATATAATATATTTAGCAAATTATTTACTTTATATGATGTTGGGCCCATAACGAGGCATTGAATTTTAGTATAAGACGAGGGCTATGTTTGGATGCATGTTTGGCAAAAAAATTTATTCTATTAATATATGCTTTTAATCACATAATTCATTAAAATAATAATTTTTTATTTCCTTCCCTTTCACAACTTGATATATATATATATATTTTTTTTTTGGCATTAACTTTTTTCTACCAAAATTTGCATCCAAACAGACAATCCGTGGGATAAAATATATTGTATTCGAAGTGGGATGAGCTTATCCCAAAGTTGCATAAAAAGAAAAATATGAGTACATAGATATTATCCATATTTTTTAATAAAGATGGTGAAGGAATTAAAATTTAAATTATTAAATTGTCAAGTATGGGTAACAAGAAGTTGAAACTAAAAACTAAACATAGAATTTTGATTAAATTTTCATTTTTTTTTTTTTTAATGTTAGTATATAAGAAATGGTAGTTTGGTCTTATCATCATGTGTTTTTATCACAAATTAGTATTTTTTTTTCACACTCACTACTACATTATGCATGTGCAACTAATAAAATTATTAAATATAATTTTTATTATATTGATTAGTGTAGTCCAATTATATTGTTTAATTAAAAATTTTAATTTAATTTAATTTGACCAATGGTAAGTATAACATATACAAACTATTCTTAATGAAAATATTAATAAAATTATTTCATTAAAATTACACAAAAACATAAAGAAAATAATAAAAGAGATGAAGAATAGTCAAATAGAAGTTATACAATAAATGAAAGAAAAAAAAAAAGAATAAACTTATGTTAAAATAAATAAACAAAAAGTTACAAAAATACAATAAATTAGTTTTTTAATTAAAGAATAGTACATATTTTTATCAATAAACTTTCTATTTTATTTATCTTCTTCACGTTGAAAAATGGAGGGGAGGAAAGTGGTTATAATCGAATGTTTTAAAAGAGTATTTGAAAAAAGCTTTAAATGATGAAAGATAGTAATCCCACATTTGTAATTTATAGAACTATATATCATTTCAATAATCACTCAAAATGTGCGCATTATAAAGTGAAAATTTGATATATAAATATCTTTCTCTATAATCTAATATTACATATAATAGGGTGTTGGGCCAATTTTGACCAAAATTCTGAATTATTAGAATTTTGAAATTTGTTAATAAAAAATATTTGATAATTGATTGTTTAAACTAAACATGTTATACGGTAATTTATGTTCCAATTTATTTAGCGTTGATTTTAATTAGGAATATTTATCATACTAAATGAAAGTTTACTTTCAATAAAAGCTACATACATATGTAATAGCTAAATTTCATTTTTACATCATATGACATAATTACTAATTCATGGATATTTCTAATTTATGCAGTGTTAAAAAATGGAATTAATAAAGCAGCGTTTCCATATTTTTCTTAAAAAACAGGCCTGCGCATTTAGAAATATAAATAAATTTGTTTATGTTTTTATTTATTTTAAGTAAATATATCATGTAATTAATAAAATTTACAATTTTCTATTTCTACATTTGATAAATATAGAAGTAATCAATCATAATAATTATCCTCTTTATGTTTAGCATGTATTGCTGCCTAAATTTGGAATCAATTATCTATAATGCTTTTCTTAAATTTCAAGAATGTCAAAATAGAATCTTCCATTTTTTAATGCTGGATAAAATAATTATTCTTTTTTATGTTCATAGGCTTTCTTCTTATATATGCGAACAAATTCAATATATTGCAATTTATTTAAGCAGACTGTATAGTTATTCATTTGGGCCATCATATATAAGATATTTTGTAGTTAAATGATTTACAAGTTCTTTAGTTGATTTAGGCATCAAAAATTATAAATTGAATGAGGTATAGGTGGGTATGCAGAATGGGGGTGACAATGTCAAAAGAAAATTTGAAAAGGCTTGAGGTCAGGGCCATTAACTAATTATCATAGTTGGTTTATGAAATTTTAATATATTTTTCATTTTTATTATTTTAATGGTCATAAACAATATTGATTTTTTACATGCTCGGAGTAGAAAATGTATTGTATTATGATTTGAGAATATTGAATAAGTATATAATAGTTTTTATTGAATGGATGTTGTGCATTTTTTATTTAAATATTTTATAGTTGCATTCAATTCAAATTTTATATGTATAATTGTTTACCAATATTTACACACACACATGCATATATTTGTTGAGATAATCACATAACTTAATTTGTAATGATGAAGATCAACATATAGTATGTAAAGTTTTATATTTCTTTTTTATTATAAGCAATATTTTGCTTTAAAAAAACTTATGAAATTTTATTTTAACTTTAATTAAAGCCTTTTCAATTCACCTTCTATTACCTTGAGCTATACTTCTCATGATCCACGTCTTTAACAATCATTTTCATATTTCTAGTAGTCAATTACTAATTATTTTTGTTTATTACTAATGTAAATAAATATTTTTTGTTTATTTCTTATTCTTTCAATATTTATTTAATTTTTTTATTCTATAAATACTTTTTATTAATTATTTTCCTGTTATATTTTTAAATTTTATTGCTGAACTAATTTTACCTTTCATTGTAACCATCATCTAAAAGCTTTATCTTCTCAAATATGATCATTGATACTTACGTCTTGGAATTTCTTTTATTTACATGCATTATATTTTTGGTTTTTATTTTTATTTTTACATCACTCTAATGCTTTTTAATTAATATTTTGACTGAATTTTATTTGTTGCACTGGTTATTTACCAACTTCGACATATTTAACCATTAATTTTTAGTAAAAAATAAAAAATTTTCGTTTTAATTTTTTTATACAAATATCAACAATCATTAGAATTAACGAATTTTAGTTTTAATTTTCAGGCAATGTTACAATTTTTTATATCTCCATTATAACGTTAACTGATAGATATGTACATGTTGAGTGTTTTCATAAAATTGCTTATTACTAATACTTAAGTATATGTTAATTGTTTTCATAAATTATTATAAACTTCAATGTTTGAAAAATGTATAAACAATAGATTTATTTATTAAATAATTTTAGCCTATTAGGCAATTTTATTTTACTTGTTGGTTGGCATAATTAGTATTCACATCTTCTAGGAAGATATATTATGAACATACAAAATTATGAGTATCATTTCAATATATATTCTAATAAACTTTTGTTCCATCTTTGCAAAATTAATTCACTTATATATTACAATGAAAAATTGGCTAAAATTTTCAGTATTATTTCAATATTAACAACTTTTAATTAGTTACTTTGATAATTATTTGATGTGCAGTTCTTTTTTTTTTCAATGTAAAAGATTTGAATCTGTTGGAACTTAGCATATTTTAGATTTGATAACTTAAATTATATTTAAATTTAATAGATAGATAGATACATACATACATACATACATATATTCTCAGAATTATTATTATTATTATTATTATTACAAAATGACGAAAATGCTTTCTGTTTGAATTTAATTCTTTGTATATGTTAAACATAATTATTAATTTTTTATTTTTTTATTAATTTTGTGTTGCTATTCTATTGAAAATAATTTTTTAACTATGAAGAAGATTCAATAATAATAATAATAAAAAAAGCAATTCATTTTTTAAAATTTATACATAAATAATAAAAATAAAATATAATTGTTCGGGTCACTCTCTAGTTTATTAATTATTTCATATCCCATCCTAATGTAAAACGGGGCATTAAAGGAATATTAGATGCTTGATTAGTCCGAAGATTAACAATGCCTTGGCTATTAAAGTGGCATACATTCATAAATAAAAATTATGAAAAATAAACAGAACGTCTAGAAAAGCTTAGTTCTTTTGTTATGCTAATCACGTAAGTGGAGAATAAGATTCTTACGGTGAAACAAAAGCCTCTTACATTAGCTGCAGAGGTAACGCATAAAAGACTAATATACACGCCAGTAATTATAGAAATTAATGAATAATGTTTTCAAATATTAATTTTATAACATTCACAAATAATAGAGAAATAAAGACGTTTGAAAACAATTAAGATTGGGAGATGGAA